>JAESUZ010004342.1:1200000-1661574 GCA_017311185.1 Proteles cristata cristata | reverse complement strand
CAGCCAAGGAAACAACCCAGAAAATTAATAGGAAACCAACGGAATGGGAAAAGATAGTTATAAATGACATATCAGATAAAGGGTTAATACCAAGAATCTACAAGGAACTCACCAAACTACACGCCCGAAAAACAAACAACCCAGTGAAGAAATGGGCAGAAGATATGAACAGACACTTCTCAAAGAGGACATCCAGATGGCCAACAGACACATGAAACGATGCTCAGCATCGCTTCTCATCAGGGAAATACAAATCAAAACCACACTGAGATACCACCTCACGCCAGTCAAGAGTGGCTAAATGAGCCAATCAGAGAACTCTAGATGCTGGCGAGGATGTGGAACGGGCACCCTCTGCACTGTTGTAGGGTAAACTGGTACAGCCCCTCTGGAAAACAGTGTGGAGGTTCCTAAGAAACTAACAATAGAACTCCCCTATGACCCAGCAATAGCACTGCTAGGAATTTACCCAAGGGATACAGAAATGTTGATGCATAGGAGCACATGTACCCCAATGTTCATAGCAGCACTCTCCACAATAGCTAAAACATGGAAGGAGACTAAGTGTCCATCAACGGATGAATGGATCAAAGAGATGTGGTTTATCTATACCATGGAATACTACATGGCAATGAGAAACAATGAAATCTGGCCATGTGTAGCCACATGGATGGACCTTGAGGGTGTTATGCTGAGCGAAATAAGTCAGGCGGAGAAAGACAAATATCATATGTGTGCACGTATAGGAGGATTAGGAGGAGCTTAACAGAGGACCAAGGGGGAGAAGAAGGGCAGAAATGGTGGGGGAAGGGGGAGAGGCAAACCATGAGAGACTCTTGAATGCTGACAAAAACTGAGGACTGATGGATGTGGGGGGGAGGGGGGTATGGGCATGGAGGAGGACACTTGTGGGGGATGAGCACTGGGTGTTATGTGGAAACTAATTTGACAATAAACTATTTGTAAAAAAAAAAAAAAAAAAAAAAAAAAATAAAGTCCTTTCAAACCCCCGAACCTATGATACTAGAAGAATTAGGTTCCTGTTGACTAGAAGCTCCTTGAGGATGGGACTGTAACTGGTTCTAGGTACATATTTGAAGCATCCTTGCTGCACAGTACATTTCTCTAATTAGGGATGCCTCACTGTGGCATGAACAGACAGGAAATGAGAAATAACTCTGCAAAAATAAGTGATAAAGGAATGAAAAAGGCAGAAAGGTTTTTGGTTCCTAGAAACCATATCCTTAATGGGTCTCTAGGGGTTAAGCACAGCCCAGGAAGGCAGCAGTCTCTGGTAGTGTACTACTTTCCAATTTAAAGAAAATAATTAGAGTCAAGAGCTGGTTGAGATGAGCAGTACAAACACAGGAGATGCCAGGGAAGGCAGGTGCTACAAATGGAGAAAAAGTTATAAACATTTATTAAAGAAAATTCTATTATTAGTTAGAAAACTTTAGGGACACCTGGGTGATTCAGTCGGTTAAGCATTTGGCTCTTGATTTTGGCTCAGGTCATGATCTCATGGTTTGTGTGGGACTGAGCCCGCAGTCAGGCTTCTTGCTGACAGCGTGGAGCTTCCTTGGGATTCTCTCTCTTCCTCTCTCTGCCCCTCTCATTTGCGCATGTGCTCTCTCTCTCAAAATAAAAAAAATGAACTTAAAAAATAAAACTTTAACATCATCCCATTTCAAACTCTTTATCTTCAAAGTTATAAATAAGAAAAAGGCAAACTGTCTACCCAGCTAAATATAATAATAGTGAAGTTAAGAGAATAGATTTTAGGTCACGCAGACCCAGAACTTATTCATTAACAATGTGATCTTGAGAAAATCAACTTCCTAATCTGTTAAATGGGGATATAAGACCTGGTAATTTTAATTCCATGCATATTTAATTCAATGCATACTATATATTCAATGTAGACATTGAATTAGATGCTGAGGATGCAGCAGTGAACAAGATAGGGACGGAGAGACGATAACCAAGCAAATAAATACATGAGATAATTCTTCTGAAAGAATAAATAAGTACAGTAGAGTAAAAATAAGTGCTGTCAAAGTCACTGAAGTGTGGTGGTAGAGGGCTGGTAGAGATGGGATGTCAGGGAAAGTGGCATTTGAGCTGAAATATAAATGAGCAAAGAGGGGGACGCCTGGGTGGCTCAGTTGGTTGAGTCCAATTTCAGCTCAGGTCATGATCTTCCAGTCCGTGGGGGTCAAGCCCCACACAGGACTCAGTGCTGACAGCTTAGAGCCTGTAGCCTGCTTCAGATCCGGTGCCTCCCTCTCTCTCTGCCCCTCCCCGGCTGTGCTTTCTCTTACTCTCAAAAATAAATTAAAAAATTTTATATATATATAATATATATATATGCTTTCTATAAAATAAAGGCTCCCAAGAAAGATTCAGGCTCTGGCGTCATGAGGAGATTCCACAGCTCTGAATCATGCACCCAAGTCAGGTAGAAGCAGCAACCCAGCCTCACCCCTATTTCCAGCTCAATTTCTTCCTCAGGAGCAACACCATATAGAATTATTTTAACTCATGAAACCCATAATCCCTTCATTGGAAACCTGGAACTTGGAAAAGCCTCTTAATTTTACTTAATTGATATGCACACGTGGACCTGAGGTCCTCATTATTCCCATCAGTTTCTCTTTGGAGTTGTGTGCCTGTCTGGTCCAATTGTTTTAAGGGGTCTCGGGTTACTGAGAGTAAGTGGTCAAGAATAAAAATGCAGAAATGTACCCAAAAAGCTTCTGGTTGCATGATGAATCTCATAACTTGCTAATGGAAGTTCAACAACACATTATAGGCATGTAAGTTCAACAACACATTATAGGCATTTAAGGGTTGGTCAAAATCTTGCTTGACTCTTGGGACAGTTCCATAAGCTGATAGTTTTTGATAAGATTAGTTGAGCACCTGCTACATGCCACACATTGTGTTGAGGAACTTCAAAAGCTTTATTAGTCCCTTTAATATTCCCAAAGTGTCCATGAAGTGGTTTCCCTTCACAGTAGGTCCCCCTTCACAGATAAGAAAACTGACATTCAAACAGTAAATGACAGTGCTGGGATTTAAATCCAGATCTGACCCTGCTCCCCAACCCCCCAAGACCTAGCTTTTTAAACCACTTAGTGGTTGGTCTCCCAAAGTCAGAGGAAAATACCGCTGAGGGATGCCTTTCTATCCATTTGGGCACCTCCGCCCTGGAGATCATCCTCAACCAAGAAGCTCCCACACAGGAAAGACTGCCTCATCAGAGCAAAAAGCAAGCCCCACCCTGGACACACACACCTGGTATCAGCACTCCCAAATCCACCCAGATGGCCCCCGAACCCCTGGAGGGGAGTCTCCATTGCCCAGCAGGATAGGAAACCTCCTTCCATTCCTGAAGACCTCCGGGCCTCCCTCGGCCCCCTGCCCCAAATTTCAAGACAGGAACGGCTATACAATTTGCAGGACCCAGTGCCAAATGAAAATGTGGGGTCCCTTGTTAAAAACAAAACAAAACAACAAGAAACAAGAATTTCAAGAATGTGAGGGTAGAGCATTAAACCAAACCCTAGGGCGCCTCTTCTGCGACTGCACTCGTCACTTGTTCATAAAGCCGGCCCTCCTTCAGAGATACCTTGTCAGTGAAGAGACTGGTTACCTCAGTCAGAATCCCCAAATCCTTGGACCTGGGGTGGAGGTGGGAGGTACGTAGGACACCCAGCTTCCCGAGATATTCTAGAACCTACCCTGGGACAACCTTCGAAAATTTCAAGGCACTTCTCCCGGGTTGGGCACAAAGTCCCCTCGCACCCCTCTGGTCTCTGGGTGGTCCTTAAGACCCCGCCCCAGCTCCACCTTCGGAGTGTGTGGGCCTCACCGCGTGCGGCCCATTGCCGGGGCAACCGACGCCGCGAGAGATGCATTGTGGTCCGCAACAAAATGCAGGAGAAAGATCCTGAGGGAACCATTGAGGTCATGGACCAATGGGAGAGTCCTGGGGGCTGCGTCAAGCCAATGGGGACGTTCGGTGGGGGGCGGGGCCGGCGGGAGCAGGGCGGGGCCTAGGCACTAGGCGGCGGCGGCTGGCGTGGGGCTCCTTAGATGCGCCACGGCTTCGGTAGCGACGGTAGCTCCAGCCGGGTGTGAACGTCGTCAGCCCCTCCCCCAGGAGACTGTTGCAGTTGGCCACCCCCTGCTCCTCGGTGAGGGACTCTCGGGGCCTGCAGTGGGCTTCCTCGCCTGGTTACATCCCCCGACGGACTTCTCTCGCCGTTCGGTCTTCGCGGCCCGCACTTTCTGAGAAGTGGGGTGGGGGGCGGGAGGGATGGGCTGTGGGAGCTGGCGCTTCAGGCGCATCCAGCACCCCAACTTATTACCCCTTGCCCGGGCCTCGCCCCCCAGGTAACCATGTGTGACCGAAAGGCCGTGATCAAAAATGCCGACATGTCGGAGGAGATGCAACAGGACTCGGTGGAGTGTGCGACTCAGGCGTTGGAGAAATACAACATAGAGAAGGACATTGCGGCCCATATTAAGAAGGTGAGGACCGGGTGCGGGCGGGGGTCTCGGGCCGTTTGCGCACAGCTGGGGCGAGTTACAACTTAGCCCTTCTCCCCGATGCTGCGTCCCCAGAGCGCTTGGCAGAGGTCCTTGGAGGCACGCAGGGCAGCTCGGGTGTAGAGGGTTCCAGAAAGGACGCAGATGAATTCTGCGCTCCTGATGAGAAGACCAGACCCTCGGCGCCCGAAGTTTTTTTATTACCCAGCTCCGCGGGGGGAAAGCGCCACCTAGCAACGGTTTCTAGGATCGGGGAGCAGCGGTTCCCCTTTCTGCAGGATTCCTGCGCGGAGGATCCATCTGGGTGTTCCGGAGGGGGCGGGGGCGGCTGCGTGGGTGTTTCCAGCCTGGCCGGAGGGACGTGTTGCCAGCCTTCCAGTGGGGAGTTCAGTCGGCAGCTGAGGAAAAGTGGGTGGTAGTGGTGGTTAGGGGGCTGGGGCGAGGGCTTGGTAAATAGCATTCTGTAGAAAGCTGGCAGGACTGCCAATTTCTCCGAGCTGTGTTTTCTGGAAGGGAAGGAAGCTGGCAGCCTAAGCTGTGGGAGGGTTCCCAGTTGAGAATACGGAGATGAGAGACTTGAGATGGAACAGAAATACCTTTTTTGACCAACTCAGCAGTACGTTCATCTAGCTTGTAAGAATGTTACTCCAGTAGATCTGAAAGATGTTCATACTGCACACCCTATATGAGAGCCGAATTTTGTGTAACTCAACACAGAATTGTAAGAATTTTACAGAGAAAGGTTAGCTTTGGCCCTTGCCTTACAGTCACCTAAGCGAAGAAATTATCACGGGCGTTCTAGTCCTCAGCCCCCTGGGGTGCGGGAAAATAGGGAAAGTTGTTTCTGCAATTTGCCATCTTTGTGTACCAGGTGGTAGGTAGATGGGCATCATCAGGATAGATGTGGAAGAGAGGGCTTTTGAAATTATCATGAAGGATAAAATCTGACCAGGTGGCTGTCAGATTCTGCTTCTAGCATTCTTTCTGTAGGATCAGTGGATTGCAAAGGATCTTGCCCCTTTTAAATTTTGATCCACAGAGGTTTAGATGGTAATTGAGGCTTTGCCCTTTTGGACCTCTTTTGTTTTCATGGATTCTGGAGTGCAGTTAAGGAATAGGGTATTTTCAGCTAACTATTGACCGTTTGGATTTTGTGGTGCGTGACCTACAGTAGGATAATATCACTTGTTCTGTTTACACATGACATGATAAACTGGAACTGTTTTCACCTGCTGTTAATTAACAATATCATAAAAGATACGAAGGTGAAATTACTGTGATAACAAAGCGCCCTTTGAGGCTGCCCTTTCTGCCTTCTACCTCCCCAACCCCCATTCTCATCTTAGCTCAGACTGCAAGTATGTTTGCATTAATGCACTATGTAGGCGACTTGGAGCTGGGGAACATTCTTTCATGCTAAGAATTTGCAGATGCTAACGTTCCTCCTTTCTGCCCCTACAGGCTCTGCTAATCTAGGAGGCAAACTCTGACCTCTGGTTTAGCACTGAAATTCTAGTGTGTTCTCTTTTTCTTCTCCCCTCTCCCCCCACCAGGAGTTTGACAAGAAGTACAACCCCACCTGGCACTGCATCGTGGGGAGGAACTTCGGTAGTTACGTGACACATGAAACCAAACACTTCATCTACTTCTACCTGGGCCAAGTGGCCATTCTTCTGTTCAAATCTGGTTAATCGCATGGACTGTGTCACACACCCAGTGATCCATCCAAAAACAAGGACTGCAGCCTAAATTCCAAATACCAGAGACTGAAATCTTCAGCCTTGCCTAGGGGAACACCTCGATCTTTGAACCTTTTATTGTGTTGTTTTGTACAGGGCATTCTCTGTACGAATTTGTTGTGGTTATAAAACAATTAGCAAAACAGCTTACATTTGTATTTATTTTCTATTCCATACTTCTTATCCCATGTTTTTCCTCCTCAAAATCCATTCCTTTCAAAAAATAAATCTGTTGGAGAAGTATGTGTTAGTTACGATTTGTTCAAATCTAGGGTTGAAAATGGCCTATCACTTGATCCTAAGTAGGTTAGTGGGGGTCAGGCCTTGAAGTTGGTTTCTGTGGGATTTAATAGACTGGCGTATTCCTCGGGCTCTTGAGTCTTCAGTCTGTCCCCTCCTGCAGCTGTTGTGCATGGAAGAATAACTACTCAGAAGTGCATGTTGAGAAATGCATGGCAGAGAAACTTTCAGATTAAATCTTAGGGCTAATCTGATAAATATTATCCTTAAATGTTCATTTTGTTAAAAGACACTGTAGAATGTTCTGGTTCTTGGGCCTTGGGAGGTGATAATGAATGAATGTGTAGAACTTTATTGAAGCTTTCTGTGGCTGTAAAGCCAATTACAAAGTTGAGCTAATGAGAAATTTGCTGGGGTATGGGCTATCCACCCCTCCTTTCCTGCCTTGTCCCAAAAGGACGCTCAAAAGATTAAAAGTGGTCTTAAAAAGGAAAATGAAAGTTTCTGAGCAGCAGCCCTCCATGTGATTCTAATAAAGTCTTTGCAGGAATTTAAACATGTAAGCCTGCTGTGCTGTGCTTTAACTAGCTGTGCTTAGAAGCCCCATTAACAATTAAATGTGAATTGAGGCTTTCATTAAAAGACCCAATTAAAGCTGTGGATAAGTAACTTTCATTAAAGGTTTCCTGCTATCGGTTTTAAGAAGACTTAAGTCTTTTCTATGAAGAAAAGCAAATACAGCAGACTTGGCTTTTGTATGTATAAGGAAACATGCCAGAGGCTGAAACAACCCACACTCCTCTTGGAAGTTGCAAGAAAGGTCCTAGCTTTCTAGTTTCCCTAGGTTACTTTCAATGTTCTTGTGAAGTAAGGCTTTTTGTTTCACTTTGGATCTGTGAGATGCAATTAGGATTTCTGAGCAGCTGAGCTATTGCTGAAGGAAGGGGAGGATAGAGTTGAGAGGACTCCATCTTAAGAGCAGCATTAGGTTGTAGTATCTTTGGGAGAGGTTTTAAATCCGGAACTTGGGGTTTTAGGAATCATAGTGAAATTGAGCTATGTTAGGACTGGGAAAGTTTCAGGGTAAAGAGGCAAACAATTATTTTTCCTGTTTTATCGTAGTTAAGATAGAATTTTCCCCCTGCTTGCCGCAGGAAAGAAGGAGGAGATTCTGTGGAACAGTACAACGGAGTTGATTTAGTTTTGTATTTATATAAACAGACTGAAGATGTTCCCATAATTCATTTTTCTTTTTCTCTTTTGTGACCTGGCTATATTTCAATTTGAAGTCTCTAAAGCTGTATCAAACTTGTATAGTTAGCCCTACTTCCAAATAGTCTTCCAGTAATAGACCCCAGAGCTGATTTAAGTCCACAAAGGGCTGGATGTTGGGGGTAGGGGTGTTCTAATTTGATCAGGCCCATATCTACTGCCTGAAAGTGGCAGCCTTCAACATTTTATTTTTAAATGTTTATTTTGAGAGAGAGGGTGCAGGGGAGGGGCAGAGAAAATCCCAGGCAGGCTCTGGGCTGTCAGCACACAGATGCAGGGCTTGATCCCATGAATGGAAAGATCAGGACCCAAGCCGAAATCAAGAGTCAGATGTTTAAATGACTGAGCCACACAGGTAGCCCTATGTTTTTGATTCAGATGTGAGAAAACCACTTTGCCAGGGAAATAGAACTGGGTTGATGGTTTATGAAATTCCTTCCAGTTTCTGCCGCTTGTTAACTCTAATTTCAAAGGCTAAAGGGCTCCAGCTGGCTGAGAAAATGTAAACTGAAAGTTTTTCTAAGGGTTAGCACTTTGTCAAATGTTCTTTTGTTATTCTTTCAGATAGTTATATATAGATAGCTGTGTCTGAAAGCCTTTTTTTTTTTTTTTTAAGAGTACGTGCATGTGTGAATAGGGAAAGGGCAGAGAGAGAGGCTCCATGCTGTCAGCTCGGAATCCAGGGCGGGGCCTGATCTCAGGTCATGTGAGATCATGACCTGAGCTGAAATGCTTAACTGACTGAGCCACCCAGGCGCCCTTGAAAGCTTTTCAATAACAGGGCAAGATCTTGTGAGTGAAGGTACATAAATGATCCCTACTGGGCCAGACCAAAACACGGCATATATCTGAAGGCTTCTGAAATAGCCTTGAACTAATTAACCACAATAAGCACATGGCCAGCCAAGTCACAGGTTGCTTTCTGCAATTTCTTACTAAAGCTTCTTAAAAACCCTAAGCTTCATTCACTTCTCAATATTTATGGCCTCACTTTAACATCGAATGGACTCTACCCAGGAGACCAGTGCTGTGCCCAGCTCTGGTCCTTAGTACTGGGGGGAGTGGGGGTAGGAGGGGTAGGCTAGATAGTTTGAAAACTAATTTTTTTGGCTGTAAAAGCCTTCAAATGTATTTTGATAAAGAAGCTCTGGAGGGGCACCTGGACGGCTCAGTCAGTTAAATGTCCGACTCTTAATTTTGGGTCAGGTCATGATCTCACAATTGTGAGCCGGAGCTCCGTGTTGGGCTTGATGCCAGGAGCGGAGCCTGCTTGGGATTCTCTCCCTCGGCTCCTCCCCCTCCTGCTCTCCTACTTGTGTGTGCAAGCGCGGTCTTTCAAAAAGAAAAAAAGCTCTCCATATAAAACACAAAAGCAGGGGGGCGCCTGGATGGCTCAACCGACTGAGTGTTTGGCTTTAGCTCAGGTCATGATCTCACAGTTCGTGGGTTCGAGCTCCGAGTCGGGCTCTGTGCTGACAGCTCAGAGGCTGGAGCCTGTTTCCGATTCTGTGTCTCCCTCTCTCTCTGACTCTCCCTTGCTCACGCTGTCTTTCTCTCTCAGAAATAAATAAAAAAACAGAAAAGCAGGAGTTTGCTGGTACATTTATTCTTTCAACAAGGATTTGTTATTTTCTTCATGACAGGCACTGAGGATACAATGGTGGTTTTGGTGGAAGAGGACTGAGTGAGTGATGACAAAAATGTAGTTCCCTCACCAGCCCCTCCCCGAGAAGAAATAACAAATACCACACAAATTGTAAACGCCTTCTGTGGTTCAGTTCATAATTCTAGGTGTGATTGTTAGCTTCTGGCTTGGGCTGGGTTTTTGGCCCCAGACTTAGTCCTAGGCTGAAAGGCTGACTCAGGTACAGCCAGGATATTTTCTGGTTCAAATCATCATTGGGTTCAAATGATTCATTATCCCTCTGGAAGGTAGCTCCAGCAGAGAAGCTACAAATGCACTTCAAAAATGAGAAGTAGTGCTGGCTTTACTTCAACCACACACTGCACAGCCAAGAAAAATTAGCAGGAGTTCAGCACAAAATATAGACCAAATACCTCTGGGAGAAGACCTGAAGCAGCTCAAAGTGGCAGGAATCTGGTTCTTCCACTTTGAGATTGGTCACATGAGAACAGGAGTCCAAAGCACACCTCCTTAGGAGGAGATGGTCTGCTGCTGGTCTCACTTGCCAGAGTAGCCTTTACTTCCAGGCTTTTGACAGGATGTGACTGGTTCGCACTCCAGGACGGTAAAGGAGTTACAGTTTGAAGCCAGAATGAATGGCCACAATACCTGATGTGAGACTTTCATAAGTCACCTTCTCAAAACCCGCACCCTCTATCATCTCTTTGAACTCCTCCTGAAACACAAAGAAAGATACAGCAAGGATCACCTGGATTTAAACTCTAGGGCCTTTGTTGTAAAATAATGGTTTTGTACCTGAGGTGGGAACTGTCGGATACTCTCTACGAGGTATTGGTAGGACTTCCAGTCTCCTGCGATGACTTCGCCCAGGACAGGAATGACCTGGAAGCTATACAGATCATAAAGCCTAAACAAAAGGACAAAAGATTAAGATAAGAACATGACCCCTGATAAGAAGCAAGACATTTTAGACCTACTGTCATAAATCCAAATGCCTTGTAGGGATCAGTACCTGAAATAAGTGCTCTGGGCCAGGTGCAAGACCTGTAGTAGTGAGGATGTGGTGACAAGGTACAATTAGGAAGTAGCATAAAAGAGAAGGCACGGGGCACCTGGGTGGCTCAGTTGGTCCAGTGTCTGATTTCGGCTCAGGTCATGACCTCGCAGGTTCATGGGTTCGAGCCCTATGTCAGGCTCTCTGCTGTCAGTCTGGAGCCCACTTTGGATCCTCTGTCCTCCTCTCTTTCTGCCCTTCCTCCACTTGCATTCTCTCTCTGTCTTTCTTAAAATAAATAAACTTAAAAAAAAAAAGTGGAGAAGGGGCAAATGGGGCAAATACTACCCAGCTCTGACTACTAGCATGTGGGAATAGGTGCTTACTCAGTGTTGCCATATATTTGATTCCTCAAGTGAAGCTGGAAATTCAGGTTTTTGTGTAAAACTTCCTGATTTTTTACACGAACATCTAAGGCAATTTCTTAAAATGGGATGAGCCAAACAAAATATATCTGTGGGCCAACTTGAGCCTTTGAAACTCTTCCGGCTTCGGTGTTGTCATTCAGAACTGGCTGACCTCTGAGGTGGCATGGGGTCCCCTAGAGACTCATGCTTCTCTCTTCCTAGCTATTTTCTATCCATTTGGGGATGGGAAGGCCTTGGCTAGACAATGAGAATTCGGCCCTGTTAACACTGCCAACCTGGATATGAGGGGATTGTTCACTTGGCTAAACTCCAGACAGAGAAACCGTCCTCCGGGCTTCAGGACTCGATGGGCTTCCTGCAGTGCCTGAGCAAGACAAGGAACAAGAGAAAATATTCCTCAGCAGAACTCGCTCAATTCCATGAGGCCAAGACAGCTTTAACTTTAGTGGGCATTATAAAAGTTAGCATTTCTCAGCTGGAGAGCTGTAGTAGCCGAAATAAGCCTATGCTATTCTAAATTTTTTGGCACAAAGAGAAGGTTACTTGGAGCATTTGGATTTATACAACCACATGGTTTCACAATTATTTATTAAAAACTTATTTCAGAATTTTTTTCTTAATTTTTAAATGTTTGTTTATTTTTGAGAGAGAAAGTATGAGCAGGGAAGGGGCAGAGAGAGAGGGAGACACAGAATCTGAAGCAGGCTCCAGGCTCTGAGCTGTCAGCATAGAGCCTGACGCGGGGCTCAAACTCAGGGACCTTGAGATCATAACTTGAGCCAAAGTCAGATGCTGAACTGACTGAGCCACCCAGGCACCCCCTTTTTCTTTATTTTTAAAAGTAAATTCTTGGGGCACCTGGGTAGCTCAGTTGGTTCAGCGTCCTACTTCAGCTCAGGTCAAGATCTCATGGTGTATGGGTTCAAGTCCCATAAAGGGCATGCTGCTGTCACCGCAGAGCCTGCTTTGGATCCTTTGTACCCCACCCCTGCCCCTCCTCTGCTGCGCTCTCTGTCTCAAAAATAAACATTAAAAAAAAAAAAAGTAAACTCTGCCCAACGTGGGGTTCAAACTGACATCCCGAGATCAAGGGTTTCAAGCTCTACTGACAGAGCTCGCCAGGCACCCCTATAATCACTTATTTATTTATTTATTTATTTATTTTTAATGTTTTATTTATTTCTAGGAGAGAGAGAGAGAGACAGCGTGAGCAGGGGGGTCAGAGAGAGAGGGAGTCACAGACTGAAACAGGCTCCAGGCTCTGAGCTGGCAGTCAGCACAGAGCCCGACGCGGGGCCCAAACCCACAAACCGCGAGATCATGACCTGAGCGAAAGTCGGACGTTTAATCGACTAAGCCACCCAGGCGCCCCTATAATTACTTATTTAAATCACAGTGGATATTCCTCTTTGAGCTAGCAATTTTACTTCAAAGAACCTATTTTATAGAAACACATCTATTGGGATATGCATAAAATAAATGTTTATTTTTGAGAGAGAGAGAGAGAAAGTGTTAGTAGGGGAGACAGAGAGGGAGAGGAGAGTGAAACAGGATCCAAAGCAGATTTTATGCTGATATCAGTCCAATGCAGGGCTTGAACTCTTGAACCACGAGATCACGCCCTGAGCTGAAGTGGGACACTCAACTGACTGAGCCACCCAGGCGCCCCTCCAAGATCTATATTTAAGCGAAAAGAAGCAATGAACAAAATGTTTCATATGCTAATATCTAAGAAAAAAAAACAATAAAAACATTTACACAAGAAATTGGTGATTGTCTGGAGGGAGAGGATGCACTGAATGATTAGGACACATGGATAGGAGGCATACTTTCACTGATACAACTTTTTGTACTTTGAACTTATTCAAAAAATGCTTCTAATTAAAAGAAATAATAAACTGGCTACATACACAGGCAGGTCATAAAAACCAAGCTGAAGTGTACCATAATGACGTCCCACCAAGGCACCTGGGTGGCTTAGTCAGTTAAGAGTCCAACTTTGGCTCAGGTCATGATCTTATGGTTTGTGAGTTCAAGCCCCATGTCAGGCTCTGTGCTGACAACTCAGAGCCTGGAACCTGTTTCGGATTCTGTGTCTCCCCTTCTCTCTGCCCCTTCCCTGCTTTCACTCTGTCTCTCTCTCTCTCTCTCTCAAAAATAAATAAACATTAAAAAAAAATCCCACGGAAAGCAGAGGAACCAGATAACTGGATCCCCCATTATAGAACCAAAACGTGGTGCCTTGCCTATTGTCTTCAAATGCTTTGGGATAGAATGTTGAAGTAGAAATAAAGAACTGCATCAGGAGGCACCTGGCTGGCTCAGTCAGTGGAGCATGAGACTCTTGATCTTGGGGTTCTGAGTTTGAGCCCCATGTTGGGTACAGAAATTACTTAAAAATAGGGGCACCTGGGGGTCTCAATCAGGTAAGCATTTGACTTTGGCTCAGGTCATGATCTCAGGGTTTGTGGGTTTGGGCCCCACATTGGGCTTTGCGCTAGCAGTACGGAGCCTGCTTGGGATTCTCTCTCCCTCTCACCCTCTCTGCTCCTCCCCTACTCAATGCTTTTTCTTCCCCTCTCTCAAAATAAATAAACTTAAAAGAAATTACTTAAAAATAAAATCTTAAAAAACAAAAAGAAAAAAACAGAGCTGCATCAGATTACAAGCTGAATGTTCCCTTTTCCCTATAGAGGAACCCACTACTCTTTACTACTTTCTGCCAAAAGTGTTTGACTGCCTCTTTCTGTGTCAGCCTTTGAAATGCCCTTGATCTGCAAATACACAGGGTCAGACAACTTCACAAATGAGAGGAATCAGATGAAATGCCAGAGCGAAACTGACAGCTCAAAGATGTGAATACCAACCCAAGCAACAAAGGCTTCTATGGGGATCTGCTCTGTGGTCTTGGTCTTTTTCAATTTTGTGACTAGGAAAACTGGCAACTTCAAGGACTGAAGTCCCTAAGCCTGAAATGGTCATTCCACTCAAGAGTTGGGTTGAGTGAAGAATCTCTCCCTCCTTCCTCATTTTCCACGGGGCCATGCGAATGTCACTCTCATACTGTGAGAGTCACTCAGGTGGAGGATGCAGCCATTCATACCTGATCAATGTGTGTGACATTCCGGATCCCAAAGGCAATAGTGTAAACATCAAACTTGTCATCATCAAAGGGCAGTTCTTCAGCATCTCCTAATACCCAAGCAAGTCCTGAAAGAGAACAATCACTTCTAGTCTCAGTCTGGGTAGCTCTCTCTTCTGCACCCAGTGAATTGTCAAACCTGAAAAGGGCATCACAGGAACCCCCCAATTTGTAGTCAGAAGGCAGAAGAACAGGCAACCTGGACACCCCGTTGGTGGCTGACTTCTGAAGTTGGGGGGATTATGTAGTAGTGAGCCTCTAAATCTGTGGAATCTCAGACTAACTCTGGGAGTTGGTGTCACAATTGAACTGAACCACTGGACACCTAGTTGGCGTGGGAGAACTGGAGAACAGTTTGGTGCTGGGCAAATACCATATACGTGGTATCAGAAACCATCACACACCTGCCTTCATCACTGGCTTCCTGGCTACTGGCTTTAAGGTGTCCTGTCCCCCTGAGGATTTGATTCCTTGAAGTCAGCAGCAAGTTCTTTCCCCAAGGGTCTCAGAGTAGAGCATGATGAATACTTGGTTGTACCCCCCATCAAGCAACTTTTACCCAACTAAATGTTTTGTATGAAGTACCGTGGTTAAGATCCCAGGTCCTGAGGTTAGACTGCCTGGATTCTAATTCCAGCTTCACCATGTATTAGCTATATAATCTTGAATAAACTACTTCGTCTCAGTTTCCTCATCTGTAAGGTAGAGTTAATAAGAGTATCAGAAGGTCATTGGAAGCATTGGAAGTACAGAATTTAGCCTAGTTATATTGGTTCTGTTGGAGAATCAAAGTGTCTCACCCCAAGTCTGGTCATAAATTCAGAAAACACCCAAGGAAACCCCATAAAAGAATGGCTGTGTCCTCTAAGGATACCAATTTGACTTTGATATTAGTCAACTTGTGACAAATTAGACACAAAATGCAATATAGAAGGAAAGCTCTATAGAGGAAAGAAAATGAAAATAACCTTCCTAGAAAGCAATTAACAGTATTTAACAAGCATACATAAAATAAAAGTAAGCATACCCTTTAACCCAGCTATTTGGTTTTTAGGAGGAGGGCACTGACATCACCACCATCATTTCATTTAGCAGCTGCTCTGAGCCCTTGATGGCAAGGTCTATATTATCACTTTACATACATTACTTGTATCACATTCTCATACCAATTCCGTGGGATAGCTCTTATTATCATCCTCATGTTTTAGATGAGCAAATTCGAGTATCAGAAAGGTTAAAGCAGCCTACCCAAGGTCATACAGATGGACTGGAACTGAGGTTGTTTTATCCCAGAGCCTGTGTTATCAACAGCTATGGAATATTACCTCCTACTGTAAGGTGGTTTTTATTCTCTCCATTTAAAAAAAATTTTAATGTTTGCTTATTTTTGAGAGAGAGAGTGTGACACAGACAGAACATGAGTGGGGGAGAAGCAGAGAGAGGGAGGGAGACACAGAATCCGAAGCAGGCTCCAGGCTCTGAGCTGTCAGCACAGAGCTCAATGCGGGGCTTGAACTCACCAACAGTAAGATCATGACCTGAGCTGAAGTTGGCCGCTTAACTGACTGAGCCATCCAGGCGCCCCTATTCTCTCCAATTTATAGATAAAATAACTGAAATGTAGAGAGTTAGTTTATTTATTTATTTAAAAAAAATTTTTTTTAATGTTTTATTTATTTCCAGGAGAGAGAGAGAGAGAGACAGTGTGAGCAGGGGAGGGTCAGAGAGAGAGGGAGATCACAGACTCTGAAACAGGCTCCAGGCTCTGAGCTGGCAGTCAGCACAGAGCCCGACGCGGGGCTCGAACCCACGAACCGCGAGATCATGATCTAAGCGAAAGTCGGACGCTTAACCCACTGAGCCACCCAGGCGCCCCATGAAATGTAGAGAGTTTAAACATTTGTCCACGGTTATATAGAAGGTAAAAAAATTAACAAATACATGGAGATATTTACAAATACGGATGTTACAATGCTGTGCTATGTGCAAAAACACTAGAAAAAAATGAAAGATTAACTGGTTATTGCTTATGTAAATTGGTTATGTGAAATCTTCATGATTCACCTCCATACAGGAGAATATCATAAATAATGATTTTAAGGAATTTTTAATGACATGGAAAAATCTCATGATTCAATGCTGAATTAGGGCAGGATACCAAATTTATATATACAGGAAGGCTTTGATTTCACAAAAAGGAAATGAGAATGATTTGCAATTAGAGGTAATATTTACTTTCTTCTTAATACTTTTCCAAAATCCAAAAGTTCTCTCAAATAAATCATGTTTATAACCTATCAAATAATTTGTTTAAAGTGCTTGCCCTCAGAGTTTCCATTTGAGGAGGAAGTACTCCATGTACAATATGAATAAAACAACAGCGCTACACATAAATATGCCTTTCACTAGTAGTAGTTAACTTCTACTACTACAAAATAAAATCTAGGATCTTCCTTAGTCTCAACTCTTTTTGCATGATAGTTTTTACAAGCACATCATTATCGGAGACTGACAAAGCCAGGAGGAAAGATAAAGAAAACTGTCCGATGCAGCACTGGGTAATTCCTATGCTGGTGGATTTGTCTTGGCAGTTGGGAGAGGCTGAAGGGCAAGCTATGCTATGGAAGAGATGATTCCAGAAATGGAACCCTGCCTATCATTTCTAGCTTTGTTCTCCATTCTTTATGGCTAAGCACCAGAGGGAAGGGAAACACGTTTTTCAGTAGGAGTAAGGAAACATTGTGCCTTTGTCTAAAGACACTAGGGACTGTCTGCTTTCTGATCAGCGTGGATGGTTAACAAAAGAGCCCTTCATCTTGCAGGCCAAGTGGGCTGTGGTTCGTCTAGGCAGCTCGTTCTGGGTGTGGGAAGAGGAGGAGAAGGAAGAATTGAACTAAAATAACCATAGACACTCCTGGTGGGGGAGGGGAAGGCCAGGAACGCAGATGTTGACCTGAGGGACTTTATTTCCTTTGTCCTGTCCCAATGCCTCACACAGTGGCTGTGCCTGCAGTGCTTGGCCAGTGGGGTAGAGGGCAGTGCAGGAGCTGTGACAAGCGGGCTAAATAGGGGTGCCGTGCGGCTGCCAGAGCCTTACTTCTACTTGGAAAGAACTGGGAGAAAGTATTTTAAAACATCAAAAGAAAAACATGAAAACAAACAGAAAGCCAAATGTGAAGTCTACATCTTTAAGCCAGGGGCCCAAACTGTCCACTTTCAGGTTGCAGTGGCTTCCCAGAGACGTGCAGTCACTGTCATCTGCTGCTGAGAACACTATTTATGGGTATTTCTTTCTTTCTTTTTTTTTTTTTTAAATGTTTTTATTTATTTCTGAGAGACAGCGTGAGCAGAGAGGGTCAGAGAGAGAGGGAGATACAGAATTAGAAGCAGGCTCCAGGATCTGAGCTGGCAGTCAGCACAGAGCCCTACGCAGGGCTCGAACCCACGAACCGTGAGATGATGACCTGAGCCGAAGTCGGACGCTTAACTGACTGAGCCACTCAAGCGCCCCTACGGGTGTTTCTTAACTCTATCAGGTGGGCCCTCTGAAAAACAGATGCCAATAAAATAATAGAAGAGAAGAGAAGAGAAGAGAAGAGAAGAGAAGAGAAGAGAAGAGAAGAGAAGAGAAGAGAAGAGAAGAGAAAGAAAAAGAAAGAAAGAAAGAAAGAAAGAAAGAAAGAAAGAAAGAAAGAAAGAAAGAAAGAAAGAAAGACTGAGACGATGGAGGAGTGCAAAAGGTTTTTTGTTTGTTTTGGAGGGGGAGTGTAGGGGAGAACACCTAGGGAAGAGGAAGCCAGACTGAGCAGGTCAAGCCTACAGACCTCAGTGCAGAGCTGATAAAGCCGCGGTCAAGCCAACAGGGAGCTCTGGAGCCGTGCCAGAAGAGAGCCTAACTTGGAAGCTGAGGCAGCGCCTCACAGTTGTAAGAGCTGGAGGCTGTCAGCTGCTCCCACTCTTTGTGTCTGAAGGGCATGTTTCTGCTTTAGGGACAGAGCACCTTCTCAGCTACCACATCTGTCAATCTCTCTGAGTACTGCTGGGACACGGGCGGGCTCAACAACAGGGCACTGGGGGCAGCAGGGAGTTCCTGGGAATTGAAACCAAAACTTCTGTCTGAGGGCCTAAGAGCTAAGATCAGAAGATTCAGCTCCAAATTGGGATCTGCCTATTTAAAAGTTGTGTTCCTTGAGTAAGACACTTCAGCTCTTTGGGCTTTGGTCATCCGCTCAGTCACACAGGGCTGATAATCTAACTCCCTGGGTTGCAGAGATAATGTACACAAATCATACAAATGATGATTTCATGCAAATCATCGTTGACTCCTGCCTATCTATACATTTTTGAAAGCTGAAAAATAAAGCACGTCAACATTTTATATATCTCATTTCATAAACATACAAACATGGGGTGCCTGGGTGACTCAGTCGGTTAAGTGTCTAACTCTGGCTCAGGTCATGATCTCTTGGTTTGTGGATTCCAGCCAGGTGTTGGGCTGTGCTGACAGCTCAGAGCCTGGAGCCTACTTTAGTTTCTGTGTCTCCCTCTCTCTCTGCCCCTCCTCTGCTCTGCTCTGCCTCTCAAAAATAAATAAATGTTAAAAAAAAAAAAGAAGGGGCGCCTGGGTGGCTTAGTCGGTTAAGCGTCCGACTTTCGCTTAGGTCATGATCTCGCGGTTCGTGGGTTCGGCCCCGCGTCGGGCTCTGTGCTGACTGCCAGCTCAGAGCCTGGAGCCTGTTTCAGTCTGTGACTCCCTCTCTCTCTGACCCTCCCCTGCTCACACTGTCTCTCTCTCTAGAAATAAATAAAACATTTAAAAAAAAAAAAAAAAAAAAAAAAAGAAAAGAAAAGAAAAGAAAAGAAAAGAACACACAGATATTTCTGCCCTGTCTACTTTCTGCAGGGCTTACCAGCACTGTATCCTTGAGCATGGGCTTTCTGCTTTCCAATCTTTAGCATCTCCTTGTTGATGTCACAGATCACGACCCGGGAACCGCCCAAGGGATCCTCTTCATTTTGATACTTTTTGGCAATTTCTTCCCAGGATACATTTTGCTGGGCCCGTAACTGCCTCTTCTGCTTTCCCTTATGCTGTGCCTGAACATAATTAAGGAACCGGAATGCAATGTCACCTGTGGGAAGTTAACAGGAGGAAAGATGCAAACACAAATACAAACAAAACCCCAGCATTTCCAAAACTCAAACAGAGAAACAAAGGTACAGGACTTGAGGAGTATACAAAAATTGAAGTTTTTTGGGGGCACCCGGGTGGCTTAGTTGGTTAAGCGTCCGACTTTCGCTCAGGTCATGATCTCAGGGTTCGTGGGTTCGAGCCCTGCGTCAGGCTCTGTGCTGACTGCCAGCTCAGAGCCTGGAGCCTGTTTCAGAGTCTGTTACTCCCTCTCTCTCTGACCCTCCCCTGCTCATGCTGTCTCTCTCTCTCCTAGAAATAAATAAAACATTAAAAAAAAATTGAAGTTTTTTCTTCATTTATATAGTTAACTAAAAAAAAACATCAATTTTTAAAAACTTAAAAAATATATATATTTAAAGCTTGTTTATTTGATTTTGAGAGAGAGAAAGAGCAAGTGCAAACGGGAGAGGGAGAGAGAGAGGCTCCCAAGCAAGGTCTGTGCTGCCAGTGCAGAGCCCAACATGGGGCTCTAACCCATGAACTGCAAGACCTTGACCTGAACTGGAACCAAGAGTTAGTTGGATGCTTAATCAAATGAGACACCCAGGTGTCCCTTCTAATGTATTTTTCAAGATTTTATTTATTTTTTAATTAATTAATTTGTTTTGAGTGAGAGAGCGTGTGTGCACATGAGCTGGGGAGGGGCCAAGAGAGAGGCAGAGAGAGAATCCCAAGCAGGTTCCATGCTGTCAGTGAAGAGCTCAATGTGTCCATCTCACAAACCATGAGATCATGACCTGGGCTGCAATCAAGAGTCAGCTATCTGGGGCGCCTGGGTGGCTCAATTGCTTGAACATCTGACTATTGATTTCAGCTCAGGTCATGATCCCAGGGTTGTGGGATCAAGTCCTGAGTAGGGTTCTGTGCTGAGTGTGGAGCACACTCTCTCTCTCTCCCTCCCCTGCTTGTGCTCTCTCACTCTCTTTCTCTCTAAAATAAAAATTTAAGGAAAAAAAAAGAGTTGCAATGTTCTATCAACTGAACCAGCCAGGTTCCCTGTTAAATTTTTTTTTTTTTGGTTCCCTGTTAATTTCTAATATTTTTTTTTTTTAATGTTTTTATTTATTTCTGAGAGACACACACACAGTGTGAGCAAGGGAGGGTCAGAGAGAGACGGAGATACAGACTCTGAAGCAGGCTCCAGGCTCTGAGCTAGCTGTCAGCACAGAGCCTGATGTGGGGCTTGAACCCACAAACCGTGAGATCATGACCTGAGCCCAAGTCAGACGCTTAACTGACTGAGACACCCAGGCACCCCTAATTTCTAATATTCTTGAAAACATTTTAGGGTGCCTGGATGGCTCAGTTGGTTGAGCATCTAACTCTTGATTTTAGCTCAGGTCTTGATCTCAGCATCATGAGTTCAAGCCCCACACAGGGTTCCACACTGGGCATGGAGCCTACTTAAAACAAAAACAAAAACTTAAAAAAAAAAATGTGTCATGCACGGACACATTCTCACTATAAATGACTCATCTAAATATTTAACATAAAACATGTAAGTTCCATTCTTTCTACATACCCTCTCCAGATGTAACCAGTGTTAAGTGCTTAGTGGAAGCCCTTCCAGTCTCTGACTAATAATTGTTAGGAAAGAAACATAAGGGTATAGTTCCCAGCAATGGGTCTCTGCCCTACCACTTCCCATACCCTGTTCAACTCCCCGGATACCAGTTTCTTCTCAACTCTTCCAGCTGTTCTTTCTGTCGGTTCCAGCTCTTTACTTACCACATTTATAGTGATATCTCACCCCTCATCTCTGGTTGCCTCCATCTTCCCAGTATATTCGTATCACATTTCATAGTTCCTCATAGATTCCTTTGTAAACTAGAGTAACAGACTAATTAATATTTTACTTCTGTCTCATCAACTACAGATGGTGCCTCTTGAATCCCTTCAACCTACTGTTGTATGAACTTTAATGCTGTCATGACTGATAACATGTATTATTTGCTCTACCGCTATAATTACTGTCTCCTCTGCTTTGTTAGTGAGAGTCTAAACGCTGAAAATCAAGTGTTTATGTTATCACGACCAGGTAAATACTGTTTGGGTAAAAGGGTGCTTTCTAGGATCATATTTCCTTTGTTATAATGTTGTCTTTGTTATAATGTTGTCTACGCTATCTGCAAGAAATGTATCTTTTTCAAAAACTTCTTTTTAATGTTTATTTTTAAGAAAGAGAAAGACAGAGCGCAAGCTGGGGAGGGGCAGAGAGAGTGAGGGAGACACAGAATATGAAACAGGCTCCAGGCTCTGAGCTGTCAGCCCAGACACGGGGCTCGAACCCACAAGCTATGAGATCATGACCTGAGCTGAAGTCAGATGCTTAACCTTTAGACTGAGACACCCAGGCGCCCCAAGAAATGTATCTTAAGTTTTTCCAATCTTTCCAATAAATTAGGTATTCTCTGGTTACTTTTCTACATAGTTAAGTACCTTATATGTAGTTCTATGAAACAACTTAAAACTTAACACAGGGATCATATTCTACACATAGTTATACAACTTGTTTTCTTTCTCTTCCTATTGAATATGTCCTTGAGAACTTTTCACCAGTATTTATAGCATTCATTTAAATAGCTACACAATATTTCATAGAAGGGATATGTTTTAATTTAAAACAATTTCTTTACTGAGGCAGAAATTAGGTTACTTCCAATTTTTCACTACTACTAAAAATGATGCAATGAGCATATTTGTAGCTATGTATTTTTAAAATGTCTTTTTTAGGGGCGCCTGGGTGGCTCAGCCAGTTAAGTGTCCAAATTCGGCTCAGGTCATGATCTCACAGCTCATGAGTTCGAGCCCACATTGGGCTCTGTGCTGACAGCTCAGAGCCTGGAGCTTGCTTCACATTCTGTGTATTCCTCTGTCTCTGCCTCTGCTACTTCCCCTTCTGGTGCTCTTCTCTCTTTCTCAAAAATAAATTAAAAAAAAATTTTTTTTTCCACCAGACTCTCTTTTATTATTTTATTTATTTATTTTACAAATAGTTTATTGTCAATAAAAAAATTTTTAAAAGGAAAAAAAAAGGGGCACCTGGGTGGCTTAGTCAGTTAAACATCCGACTTTCGCTTAGGTCACGATCTCGCGGTTCGTGGGCTCAAGCCCTGCCTCGGGCTCTGTGCTGACTGCCAGCTCAGAGCCTGGAGCCTGTTTCAGTCTGTGACTCCCTCTCTCTCTGACCCTCCCCTGCTCACGCTGTCTCTCTCTTTCTCATAGAAATAAATAAAAACATTAAAAAAATAAAAAATAAAAATAAAAATAAATAAAAGAAAAGAAAAAAAAGAAAATAGTCAAGTAGAGGGTGAGATGTCATTGGAGTAAAAAGTAATCTATTTACTTTGTAACCCTGTGCATTTTAGAAAAATGATAGGCATAAAGCTGATATTTTGTGCTTTTGAGTGACATTTAGTGAAATCTTTCTTAGAAGTATATTGATTTTTAGGGCACCTGGGTGGCTCAGTCAGTTAAGTGTCCAACTCTTGATCTAGGCTCAGGTCATGATCTCACAGTTTCATGAGTTCAAGCCCCACATCAGGCTCTGTGCTGACAGCATGGAGCCTGCCTAGGATTCTCTCTCCTCTCTCTCTGCCCTTCCCCCCTCTCAAAATAAATACACAAAAATATTTTTAAAAAGTAGTATATTGATTTTCAACTACCATATTCGGCCTAATGGTAGGTAAGCTAGCTCAGTCCAACAAGAAACACTAACTTCTATAAAATAACACTCACTGATACTCAAGGATTCTCGACTGGACATTACCTGTACCTCCAGCAACATCGAGCAGCTGGGTTCCAGGAAATGGGCGCATCTTCCAGAGCAGCAAATCCTTCCAGATACGGTGGATACCAAGACTCATCATGTCATTCATCACATCATACTTCTTGGCCACACTTTCAAACACATGATAGACTGACACAGGAGAAATACAACACAATTAATTGTGCTATTAACAAGATTAACTTAGGGAAGTCCTAAATGAAAGAGGATGAAGCTTTTCTCCCCTGAAGTTGCCTGTCTTTGTCAGGTGAAGTTAAGCTATAATGCTTGATGCCCATATCTACTCCCCATTTTTAAATCTTTATTTATTTTTGAGACAGTGCAAGTGGGGGCAGAGAGAGGGAGACAGAAGATACAAAGTGGGCTCTGCGCTGACAGCAGTGAGCCTAGTATGGGCTCAAACTCACAAACTGTGAGATCATAAGCTGAGCCGAAATCGGACACTGAATGAACTGAGCCACCCAGGTGCCCCCCCTCAATCTACCCTTTAGCCTCTTTTTAAAAAGACTTAAATTACTCTATGTAAGAAACCAACCTCTTTTCTGCTGTCTTAGTTACCTTTATCTTTATCTATTTTTTAGTTACCAAGACCCCATAGTAATGCCACAAACCTACTTGGTACTAAATAGATTTCCACTTCTTGGAGGATGAGGGGTATGGGATTTTTCTAATGGTTATTATAATAGAAAACAACAAAACTATTAGAAAGACATGGCAAATAGATGGGAAGGCCTCACCTCATCTCTGCTGGGGTCACAGAGAAAAACCTCAGATACAACTTAGGGCCAAGCTACATTGCAGAGGGCCCTCATAAATCTCCTGATAAATCTAATAAGATCAAGGATGAATGTGGGAGCTGAGCTAACTGGAAAAGGAATTTACTATCCAAGACACTTTAAAGCACAGGCTACACTTAACTGCTTTACACCTGTTTCTCTGCCCATAAGATGAAAAACTCAGTGTCAGCTCCGTATCACCCTGCCATAAGGCTGAAATAGGTAATGGAAAGATGTTTTGAATTTCATATGAAATGTGCTGCATTTCCAAACATTTGCAGTGATCCAAACCATCACTCTTCTACTGAATCAACAGACTGTAGAGCCCCTCCTTTAACTCAGTCTTGAATGCCTCTCTCAACCCCAGGATCGCCAAGCTTGCTTTTTTCTTTTCAACATCTTTTGGGGGTCCTGAGGGACATTAAGGCTCAACCCACTGAGTATAAGCAATTTTTGGTTTGCATGGTTCTGATATACATGAACTTCAGTTATGGTGGCTTAGTTAAATAACATCAGCCCCCCAGCAACATCATTCAGTCCCAATGGTATATCAAAGTAATCGCATAAAGTACAAATTCCACTGGTAGTTCTTCAGTTCCTAAATCAGTCTGTAAACAACAGACATGATCAGTAACCAAAGCGGTTGCTAGGTCACTGCACATCAGTCATTCAGTTCACACACAGATAGCAAAGCATATAGTTGTGTTACCTCCTTATCTCTCAGTAAACTGCCTGCGGCATTTTACAAAACTAGATAATTCAAAGAGGAGACTGGCCACTGAAAATGAAAGCACCACAAAGAAATGAAAAGTGGTCATACAGGAAGTAAAATGTCCATGGGATTGGAGGAGAAACAGCTGGCTACACTGATACTCCAGAGATTCCAGCTATGCAGCTGGAAAAACTTTGTGAAGGGTGAACTTATGGATGTAAATGAGGATGTGGTTGTGACAAAAAGGATGAAGATATCCCAGAGGAAATGATGCCAGTGAAAAATCTCACACTAAAGGAATTCCTGGGGATCTTTCATGAAACGTGAAGAAAATGAAAAGTAAAAAGAAAAAATGTTACAAGCTGATTGAAACTTAGAAAGGAGTATGGCAATTTGCCAAGGCATAGAGCAGAGGCTTGCTCCCTATGGTAAATTCTATGACCAGAAGGTAGCAAACACTGTCCAAACTACTCTTCAGACATTTTTTTCTTATGAAGGAATAAAACAATTTAATGTTTCTAATTTTTTTATTAGAATTTGAACTCAGTAAGAAAAACAAACTTAAAATTTGAAACTTCTGACTACATTAAATAATTTTTTAGTGTGTTACATCTTTATAATTTTTTGTAATGTTTACTTATTTTTGAGAGAGAGAGAGAGAGTGGGGGAAGGGCAGAGAGAGAGGGAGACACAGAATCTGAAGCAGGCTTCAGGGACAGAGCCTAACGCGGGGCTCAAACTCATGAACTGTGAGATCATGACCGGAGCCAAAGTCGGACACTCAACCAACTGAGCCATCGAGGTGCCTTTACATTAAATAAATTAAAATTAAACCTAATCTAGGGGCACTTGGCTGGCTCAGCAGTAGAGCTTGAGCTCACAAACTGATCTCAGGGTTGTAAGTTCAAGCCCCAGGTTGGGAGTGGAGCCTACTTAAAAAAATAAATAAATAAAAATAAAGAAATTTTAACCTAATTTTAAATTATAGTGTGCTAAATAAATATTGACTTTATGATTTGTTTCATTGGCCCTATACACTTATAACTAACAGTGAGAGAGTTTTTGATATTCAGTAATATTTTTTTTTAAAGTAAGCTCTATGCCCAATGTGGGGCTTGGATTCATGACCCTGAGATCAAAAGTCACATGCTCCACCAGTTAGCCAGCCAGGTGCCCTTGATGTTCAATAATTTTTAGAGGTCATGGAACAGTTGCCATTTTTCTCATTGATAATTAAGATCATTGTACAAGGTTTCAGTGTGGATACATGGTCCTGCAATACTGTCCCAAAGGAAGACTGCCAGTACTTCAATGTTGGCTCTCAATGTGGGAGATCTATATTTAGCTCAGTGGGTAACTTCTTCCTTGCTTGTCATTGTGTGAGATGTTTTTATATGTTGTAAAGTACAACACAGAGGTTAGGCATTATTGTCATTTCGGAAGCAACCCACCTGAATTCAACCCACTTGAGTTCAAATCCCCAATTTTGCCACTTATTAGCAGAATCTTGGGCAAGTGACTTAGTATCTGTTTCAACAGTTTCTTCATCTATAATATCAGGCTAATAACCCCTACAGCATAAGGTTGTATTTATAAGAATTAATGTAAAGTATGTAAAAATGTTTCAAGTCCTTAATACAAGTTTACTGTTGTTTTACTTGGCCCCTCTTATTTCACAAGCAGTTATCAAGCTTGTGTATTTTAATGTGCATCAAGCACTAAGGATATAGACATGAATAAGCCATTCTCCTAGCTTTCTGGGGATTCACAGTTCTGTGAAATAAATGTTAATTTAAAATAATATTCAAAGAGTTACAGTAGAGCTATGTATTTAGTAAGGCAGAGGTGAGAGGTAAGACAACTAGTCTTTAAAAGGATGGGACAGGGGGCGCCTGGGTGGCTCAGTCAGTTTAGTGTCCGACTTCAGCTCAGGTCATGATCTCACAGTCTGTGGGCTTGAACCTCATGTAAGCCTCTGTGCTGACAGCTCAGAGCCTGGAGCCTGCTTGGATTCTGTGTCTCCCTCTCTCCCTCCCCCTCCTCCTCTCACACTCTGCCTCTCTCCATCTCTCTAAAATAAATAAAGCGTTAAAAAAATTTTTTTTAAAGGATGGGACATTCCATTGTTAATTCTTTCTCTTTATTTCTTTGGTGACCAAAGGCCCAAGAGAAGGAAACTCCCAGAGCCTCGCCAAACCCATCTGTAAAATGGGCATAATACCTTCTCCATTGTAAGTGGTACAGCTGGAGCTTTAAAACAGTTCCTTTCCTTTCCCATGTCTACAGCACAATGGACACAAAGAAACTGCTCAACAATGCCAAAGCTTTATTGAGCAGTTATAAAGTGCCAGGCGTTGTTCAAAATACTCTAACCTATGAGGTAAATCTAATTCTAATAACTGTAAGAGAAAGGTTACTATTATTCCTACTTGTAAAACTTGGAAGCTGAGGCCCAGAGAAGTTAGTTTCCTTCTTCCTTTCTAGAAAAAATGGTCCAGGGGCGCCTGGGTGGCTTAGTCGGTTAAGTGTCCGACTTTCGCTTAGGTCATGATCTCGCAGTTCGTGGGTTCGAGCCCCGCGTCGGGCTCTGTGCTGACTGCCAGCTCAGAGCCTGGAGCCTGTTTCAGTCTGTGACTCCCTCTCTCTCTGACCCTCCCCCTGCTCACGCTGTCTCTCTCTCTCTCCTAAAAACAAATAAAAAAACATTAAAAAAAAATAAAAAAAGAAAAAAGAAAAAATGGTCCAACCCTTTAGCAAGAGGTGAAAAACATGAGCTGTGCGGTCACACCAAACTGAGCTGGAATACTGGTTCCACCACCGACTACGTTAAACGGGGCAAGTTCTTGTTTAATCTTTCAGTCTCAATTTCCTCATGTGTAACTTGGGGATAACAATACCCATCGTCGGGAGGTTGAAATGAGAAGTGGAAATAATATCTGCATGGTGCCTGGCACATCATAAACATCCGGTTGCTGGGATTTAGTGATAATTACTGTGTTCAATAAGAGACGTCTAAGCTCTGAGGGGTCAGGCTGAGGTGACTCTTTGTAGGTCAGGACTGCACAGGCTACGGCATCCAAGTCAACAGGACGTATAATCAACTCCTAGCTGAGCAGAAGAAACTAGATCATAGATAGTCAGATCCCTCCATCCGCCCTCTCGCCCCTTTCACCTTTGCCCCCCTTCTCTTCCTCCGACACAGTCTCAAACCCGAAGTGTGTTTCCGTTGCCTCCTTCTTTTCGGATAATTGCCGCGTACCCAGTTGGCCCCCAGCCCAGGAGCTACGAAGCCCGGGGAGCTCGCAGCACCGCATCACCCGCGACCACCTACAACCGCAGTAGCTCCATAGAGCACAGCTCCTGTGGGCCGCCATCTTGGCAGTAGGGTGACAGCGGCCAGACTGTACGTCGTATTGCGTCACTAGAGGTCCGACGGCGGCCGGTAGGAGACAATAGTAATCGAACGCGTTCTAAAACCCTTTACTAGAGAGCCCTGCGTGACCCGTGGGATCAGAGGCTGCTTAGTCTTTGGGTACCCGAAATCCCTTCTCTGTCTTCTCACATTGAATATAGAATTCACCAGAAGTGAAGGGACCTTAGGAAGAGCCCCCAATCACGTCTCAGCGGCCATGTCTCTGAGTCTTGTCCACCAGCAGTGCAAATTCTAGCTCACAAGATAGCTAGTAACTCTTGTTTTCTGATGCAGAAGGAGGAAAATGAGATACGGTGTGGTTGCAAGGCAGATTACAAGGTCAATTCTCTCAAACTTTGATGTGCCTAAGAATCACTTGGTTTGATATTTAAAATGCAGATTCCTGGGCCCCCAATACCAGAGATTTTGAATCTGTAAATCTGGGATGGGTATGGGGAATCTTTACTGAACAAACTTCTCTAATGATTCTGATGCAAGGAATTCGTAGACCATTCTTGAGAAATACATGCTAGACAACTCTGAAAAATAAACAGAGGAAAGGCTGTTCTTTGGTCTTTCCCAAACTTAAGAAGTTCATAAATGGGAAAGAAAGCTCTGGAGGCTAGCGAGTCAGACACAATCACCACTCACCCTCCCTTTTCTACAGTCTCACAGCTACACTTCTGGCGCCAACTGGCAGAGCATGGATGTTTACTTCAACCCCAGATTTTCCTGTTCTTTTTTTATGGAAAGGGTAATGTAGACCATCTTGTGCAAAAGAGGATGGAGGTGGTGAGTTTTACTTGGGTTTCTATGTTTCTACTTTGATTCTCTTTTTAAATGTATGTTTCCTGTAAATATTTCACAAGGAGAAAGCGCCAAGGACCCTGAGAAACTATTTTGAAAATGAAAAATCTCTTCTTGGTTTAATGTGTAGCCTGACAGATGGACACCCACTGCTTTCTTTTGGAAGAACTGCACGGGTTTTTCCTCTTTCCCTCTCTTTTATTTTTAAGAGTGATAGAAGGGATGATTCATCCATATAATCAGAGTTCTCACATCGTTGTTAAAGGAAATAAAAATTTATCAAGGAAACTTAGTATATTTTCCATATCTAGTCATATATAAGGATGGACCTCAGGATTTGGGGCTGTTCCTTCTAGACATCGGAGTTAAGTTTTCACACCAACATTATGTATCTGTTCTCTCATTTCAGTAAGATTTGTGGGGGAAAAACTGCAAAAGGTGAAGCAAGACAAGCATTTTAAGGAAATTTAAAAACAAGAGATTAGTACCTAATCTCTTAATTGCAGTTAAAACTTAATTTCAAGAAAATTGATTGAATTATGTATACAGTGTTTACTAATGCTTTGTATCACATGCGATGACAAATAAGGAGCCAAAAAGGATCCAATTAGAGGAATTCCAGAATTTTGTCTATTTGTTCAGATGTGACTGCTGAAATTCCACTCATCCTTCCATACTCAGCTCAAATGACACCTCTCTGGGAAGCCTGCCTCTACCCTTCCCACCCTCTTTGTACTTCTCTCCTAGGAGTCTTTTCTACCGTGAGCATTTTGTATTAACTTTAGCTCTCTCTCTCTTTCTCTCTCTTTTTTAAAGGAATTAGAGGTTTTGTTTTTTTTTTCTCAGTTTACTTAGAAAAGAGAGCATGCGCATGCATGCATGTGCAATTTGGGCAAGGGCAGGGAGTGGGTGAGTGAGAATCCCTGGCAGGCTCTGCACTGTCAGCCTGATGCAGGGCTCCAATTCACAAACCATGAGCTCATGACCCCTAAGCTGAAGTCAGACACTAAAGTGACTGAGCCCCCCAGGTGCCCATATCATAGCTCTCACTACCATTTTCAGCTGTAGTTTTCATGCCTGCTTGCTTGCTTGTTTTCTGTGAATGATATGTTATTCAGTAAGTTTTGTTGACAACTTAAACTGGGAATTCAAAATTAGCATCCTTGGGGCGCCTAGGTGGCTTAGTCGGTTGAGCGTCCGACTTTCGCTTAGGTCATGATCTCGCGGTTCGTGGGTTCGAGCCCCGCGTCGGGCTCTGTGCTGACTGCCAGCTCAGAGCCTGGAGCCTGTTTCAGTCTGTGACTCCCTCTCTCTCTGACCCTCCCCTGCTCACGCTGTCTCTTTCTCTCTCTCCTAGAAATTAAAAAAAAAAAAATTAGCATCCTTACCAGTGAGCTTGTTATAGACAGGAATAATTTCACCCTTGTGTTCCACATCGTTCTTCTATGCTTTATCCAAATGAACCTTTATGAGCTGGCTGCCATCCAGTTTCACATGGATTCTCTTGCCCACAATTTTCCTTGGGAAGACTAAGCTCTCCAGGATTGCATCGTGCACAGCTGTCGGAGTGTGGAATGCTTGCTTATTTTGTGTACAGCTTTTTTGAGTTGGGTCTTGCAACTCTGGGCAATAAAGACATCGCACTTCCCACTGAAGTTTTTCTGTAGCTTACTTATTAGCTGGACTTGGATTTTCTAGAAAGACTTAAGTTGAGGAATGTACACAAAGATTATAATGGCTTTCTGGCCATGACTAACTTAAGTTTCCATGGCTGTTGTTATATTTGGCTCCCTTAGCTGGGCCTTGAGTTTTGTGTTCATCTGAAGCTCAAAGAGAGTCTAGAAGGTGCTGGACTCATCCATAGCCATTTGGCTTCATGATACTGGAGCGTGAACTGAACATGGCCTTGTCCTTGGTGAGCACTGGCCTAAGCACTGTAGTTTCCTTTTTGCTTAATTCATATAGGAAACTGTGAGTATATTAAAGACCTCAATATGAATATATTTTGGCATTTCTTTTGCTCAGCACAGTGTCTGGCATATAATAGGTTTCTAACTAGCTGAGGTTAGTCTGAAAAATTATTTGTTCATTTCTTTAACAATGTTTGTATGTGACCCTTTGAATCTCAAACTGCTATGGTTGTAAGAATCATTTAAAATTTTCCAAAGTACAGATGGATGTGACAAGATTTTCTAAGTTGCAGTGTCCATATCTGTAAAATAGAGAACTGCTTATCTCATAGGTAGTTGAGAACATCATTTATTAGCTATGTGACCATGGGTAATTGATGGAAGCTTTTTGAGCCAGTTTCCTGGTCTTTAAATTTGTGTTAATGTGAGGATTAAGTGTGATGATCCATACAACACACAGTGCAATGCCTGTTTTTTTTTTTGATATTTTTATTTATTTCTAGGGGAGAGAGAGAGAGACAGCGTGAGCAGGGGAGGGTCAGAGAGAAAGGGAGATACAGACTCTGAAACAGGCTCCAGGCTCTGAGCTGGCAGTCAGCACAGAGCCAGACACGGGGCTCAAACCCACAAACCGTGAGATCATGACCCAAGCGAAAGTCAGATGCTTAACCGACTAAGCCACCCAGGCGCCCCAGTGCAATGCCTGTTAATGATAAGCACTCAAGGAGCGCCTGGGTGGCTCAGTCAGTTAAGTGGCTGACTTCGGCTCAGGTCATGAGTTTCAGCCCCGCATCAAGCTCTGTGCTGACCCTCAGAGCCTGGAGCCTGCTTCGGATTCTGTGTCTCCCTCTCTTTCTGACCCTCCCCCGCTCATACTCTGTGTGTATGTGTGTCTCTCTCTCTCTCAAAAAAAAAAACATTAAAAATTTTTTAAAAAAATGATAAGCACTCATAATGTTAATAACAATGAAATGTAATATTAACAATGACTTATATTAATAAATGGTTTGTTAATAATGAAGTGAAGTTGTGTATGAGGAAGTGTTGTAAAGTCATATTAAATGTAAGGTTATTTTCATTATTGTTATTATTAGATAAAATAAAGGCCATGAATAAATTGATATGAATGCTAGAATAAGAACTATAAGTTAAACAATGAGTAAATAAAAGGATTTCACAGGTATTCTAATGTTTGGATTCGTTGTTAGTAGTAGTGCATATTATTATCATACACATTCTTAGCGAGCGTACTAAAACTAAAACGTGAACTACAAGTCCCATCATCTTTTCGGGGGGAAGCGAGGTGCAAATCACGGGGCCCGGATGTAGATAGAAAACTACATTTCCCAGAGGGCCGCACCCTCACATCGCCACTATATATATAGTCCATCCGGGTTCTTCGAGATGCTGTTTGGCGACTCGTCGCCATTCCCGGAGCACCTCGGCCTCGGCCAAGAGGCGAGTGTCGGTCGCTGTGTCGGAGACACCGGTCCCCGACACCCAGACAGCCAGCCCTCTCCCCTGCCCCGCGGCGGGAGAGCGTGTCCGGCCGGCCGGCGGGGCTCGCGCACCTTCCCTCGACTCCCCTTCCCCCATAGCCTCCGCCCCGCCAGGCCCGGCCCGGACCTCCGAGCCCCGGCCTCCTACTCCTCCTCCGTCACCGCCGCCGCTGCCGCAGGGCTCGACAGCCCCACCCGCTGCTTCTCTTTCCAGTTTGAGAAGCCGAGGAAGGAAACAGGGAAAAATGTCGCCATGAAGGCCGAGAACCGCTGCCGCCGCCGACCCCCGCCGGCCCTGAACGCCATGAGCCTGGGTCCCCGCCGCGCCCGCTCCGCTCCGACCGCCGCTGCCGCCGAGGCCCCCGTTGATGCCGCAGAGCTCTCCCAACGCCGCCGCCACCGCTTCCGACATGGACAAGAACAGCGGCTCCAGCAGCTCCTCCGCCTCTTCGGGCAGCATCAAAGGGCAACAGCCGCCCCGCTCCGCCTCGGCGGGGCCCGCCGGCGAGTCTAAACCCAAGAGCGGTAAGGGCGGGCTCCCGGGGCGGGGGGTGGGGGTGACTGCCCTGAAGGTGGGGGAGGATGCTCGCTCTAGTGTCTGCTGGGTTACCCAGGGACAGCTCCGCTTTCCACTATCGTTCTTCTCTTACTCCCCTTTTCCAAGCTCCCATTATTTAAGAATTAACACTTATGAACACTGTACACAGTAGTTTATGTGAATCCTTGCATTATCATTATCCTTGCATTAATACTCGGAAGAGATTGATGAATTAAGTGCTACTTTTATCCCCAATTTGCGGATGAGGAAACTGAGGTTCACAAAAAGTAAGGTCACCCAGCTAGTGTGTGCCTCATAGCAGGCCCTATGACCCGGACCTGCTTTGTCTGACTCACCAGTCCACGCTCCTAAACCACTAAGTTGTTTTACCCTTTAATGTTGAATTAGCATTGGATAGTGTTCAAGTTTAAACAGGGGAGGGTGGGGCCCAAGGGCTTTTCAAACTCAAATTTCGTATTAATAACCTGGCCCAAGATCCATCCCTCTGTTGAAGAGGAGTCGTCGTTGAATGGCTTTGTTCAGTGTGGAGTTGTGGTTAAGAGCAGTAGCTGTGATTCAGTTTTTCGGATTTGCTAGACGTTGAGTGTCTGGATTTCCTTTTTTGTAAAGGTGGAGATAGTAAGAATTAAGTAAATTATCTCAGAAAACAAATGAACTAAGAGCTTAGCAGAGTACTTGGCAGCTATTATGCACCAGACACCCATCATGCCTATTTCCCTGTGTTAGACTAGAGTGTATCCTTTTACAGGGAAGGTTTTGTTATTTTTGTAGTCCACCTTCTCAATATTAAGTTATGACTATCATGATAATAGTTACCATTTATTGAGGGCTTACCATGTGCCAGGTACTGGGTTAGGTTTGTACATCTGTTATCCGTACTCCAGTTATTAACCTGCCCAGCAAAGTGGAATTGTTCATCTCTAAAGAAGGAAAAGGCTGAGAGGTCAAGAGTTTAGGAGCTGGCAGCCCAGTTGAGTGTTCTCCATCTTACTTCAAAGCTCATGTACTAATCTCTGCTATTTCATACTGTAATTATATTAGGAGTAATAGGAAGTTGTTTTCAGTGGGAGTGGGCATATGTGGCAGACAGGGGAACATTTTGAATCCCCAAAAGTAGAGTTCCAGTTTAAAACTTCTTAAGATTGGGGCGCCTGGGGGGCCCTGTCGGTTGAGCTTCCGACTTCAGCTCAGGTCATGATCTCACGGTTTGTGGGTTCGAGCCCTGGGTCGGGCTCTGTGCTGACAGCTCAGCGCTTGGAGCCTGCTTCTGAATCTGTATCTCCCTCTCTCTCTGCCCCTCCCTTGCCTGTGCTCTGTCTCTCTCTGCTTTTCAAAAATAAATAAGCATTAAACATAATAAAACTTTTTAAGATTAAAACATTGTAAGGTTAATTTGAGTTCAGAATCGATCTCCTGGATAGAGCAAACTTGTTTACCTGGTATGCTGAGGACTTGTAGAAATTGCTTATAGAATGCCGGTGGAGGCCAGGTGTCTCCATAATAAACGAATGCTAATTGAAGCAAGGATTAGTGTGGACTTTAGGGCAGCATTATGTAGATTAATTTTGGGGTTTTGCACATGTGTAGCTTTATCACAGATCCCTCCAGAGATAGAGAGTAGCCAGGCCTCTTGACTGCTGTTGGAACTACTGGTTTAGTGTAATCTGAATATTTCTCATTGTAGTTGATAAATGACTTTACCTTTGCACTCAATTCTGAGACATAAACTTAAAGATTATGGTTTTCTAGCTATCTGAATTTTCTTTTTTCTTTTTTAATGTTTTATTTATTTCTAGGAGAGAGAGAGAGACAGCGTGAGCAGGGGAGGGTCAGAGAGAGAGGGTCACAGACTGAAACAGGCTCCAGGCTCTGAGCTGGCAGTCAGCACAGAGCCCAACGTGGGGCTCTAACCCACGAACCGCAAGATCATGACCTAAGTGAAAGTCGGATGCTTAACCAACTAAGCCACCCAGGCACCCCATCTAGCTATCTGAATTTTCAAGTAGTTTTTCTAGGGCTCCTGTTTAAGCCACTGACATATGCCTTCACTTTATCCTGTAGTGAGGCAGTAGAGAAAGTTGGTGACAGTCCAAACAAGAAAACTGAGGTATTTAAGGCATTTTTGTCCCTGACTTTGAATGTTGATTAGTAGAACTAACTCTGATTACCCAACAGGATGATAGAGAATTCTGCTGTAGTTTGACCGAGAAAATATTTGTCAGTGTTAAGGTTTCAGATAGACTTGTATAGAATACTTACTGTTGGGTTCATTCGGACTAAAGTGATTTTTTTAAACAGTTAAATACTGTAGAATACTCTTAAAGCATTTGTTTATCTTCTTAATTGAAAGCTTCTGAGGAAGGAAATAAAAACTTTTAAAGGATTTCTTCTGGATTTTATAAAATACACCAAGTGCCTCTGATAGCATTAGTTTTTTGTGTTTTTTTAAAAAATATTTTTATTTATTTCTAGGAGAGAGAGAGACAGCGTGAGCAGGGGAGGATCAGAGAGAGAGGGAGTCACAGACTCTGAAACAGGCTCCAGGCTCTGAGCTGGCAGTCAGCACAGAGCCCAACGCGGGGCTTGAACCCACGAACCGCGAGATCATGACCTAAGCGAAAGTCAGATGCCCAACCGACTAAGCCACCCAGGCGCCCCTGATAACATTAGTTTTTAATATGTTTGTTAGAAAGTTTGCCATTGCCAGTTCCTACTATTCTGGCCACTGCTATGTATGTTCCCTTAGCAAAAAGGAAGGATAGGTTTGTAGCTAAACAAAGAGTTCATTAGCCGTAATTCACTGCATGCATTTAAGAACAAATCAAAGGTAGAGTGGGTAGAGATTAAAAATGGCTTAGGAAACTCTGGATATTGGCTTTTAAGGTTGCACTGAAGGGTAACATATGCTACCTTAAGAACATTACAGCTAAGGTCGATGCTGCCATGACAGATATTATTCAGGACTTCTTACACAGTGGTTCTAGATGGTTGCTCTAGCAAAACAGTAGACTCAAATTCAGCATAATTCTGTAAAAGGTTTCTGTAGTATTTCAAAAGCTGAGTCAATACTTCTTGTACTTGATTTTGCAGCAAGTTGTTGAAAGGACTGAGTTGAAGAAAGAAAAGAAAGTGTTAAGGTGAAAAGACAGCTTTCTTTTGTCAAAGTAACAAGAACAAGAGTTGCTTAGATTTTAAATACTTAATTCCCCTTTCCTTTCCCCCTACCTCACATGAGGAAAAAAAATCTGTTCTCTATTCTAAACTGTATGTCATGAATGGTCGTTTGCTTCCTATCTACATGTTTAATATACTTGAGTCTTTGTTCCAGCAGTTGGCTTAAGTTTGCCCTTTATGCACACAGGAAATAGGTAAATTTGGCTCCTGGGATTTACTTGATCTTTTTATTTGGCCCAGTGGCATACCACATTTTCTTTGCCTTGGCTAATTGCTTCAGACATTCATATAACATTCCTTACCTTGGATATATTTCTCTAGCTTTGTTCCAATAGGGCTAAGATGCAGTTCTAAGTCCATTTGCTGTGAATACCCCTGGAATATAGACCAAAGGAGAAAGGTGGGTTTGGGTTTAGGGAAAGTCATTTAGAAAGTCATTTAGAAAGCAAAGAAAGTAAAAAGAGGCAAGAGATTAGGTTGTTTATGGACAAACAATGGACCCTGGCCCAGAACCAGGCTCTTGCCCCATTCCCCTGGGTGGGGGATGGTACTGCCATGGAGGTTAAGGGAAGGTCAGGTATTATGAAGCAGTTATTTTGAGGTTGGTGATATGAAACACTATCCTGACACACTTCCTCTTATTCCGGTACCAGGAGCCAGGTTACTCGTGGTAATCTGCCTTGAAGAATACTTCTGAACTGTAAATGGACCTGGAGGTTTTGATGGCTTTGAAAATTGAGGTGACTCGAAGCCTTTAATAAAAACCACTTAGAGGAGTTGCAAGAATTTCCGGGCCTGTTGGCTGGAGTCCTTGGTTTATATGGCTTTGTTGGAAGTCTAGTGGGTGCTCTTTGACAGGAATGATTTAGATTTATTAATAATAGGAGGCTTCCAAATAATAATGGCAACTCGATGCCAACCACTCTGGTAGGCATTTTACAGAAGCTTTTTCTTAATCTTCATGACCCAGTGAGGAGGCATGCTAGAGGATAAGTCCGATTTCATGGACAGGAAAACCGAGGAGGCTTTAAAGGGGTTAGAGTGATTGGTTCGAGTGAATTCTCTTTTTTTTTCTTTAATTTTTTTTTTTTAATGTTTTATTTATTTCTAGGAGAGAGAGAGACAGCGTGAGCAGGAGGGTCAGAGAGGAGTCACAGACTCTGAAACAGGCTCCAGGCTCTGAGCTGGCAGTCAGCACAGAGCCTGACGCGGGGCTCGAACCCACGAACTGCAAGATCATGACCTAAGCGAAAGTTGGACGCTTAACCGACTAAGTCACCCAGGCGCCCCTCTTTAATGTTTTTTATTTATTTCTGAGAGAGAGAGCGAGCGAGCAGGGGAGGGTCAGAGAGAGAGGGAGACATAGAATCTGAAGCAGGCTCCAGGCTCTGAGCTGTCAGCACAGAGCCCGACGCGGGGCTCGAATCCATGAACCGTGAGATCATGACCTGAGCCGAAGTCGGATGCTTAACTGACTGAGCCACCCAGGTGCCCCTGGTTCGAGTGAATTCTTAAGAAGTCCTAGGCGATATTTGTTTATTACCCTTTGTATAAATTTACTTTAGCAGGTAACTTGGTGCATGTCATTCTTGATACCACTTCCCTCTTCCTTTCATTCAGAATTACTGATTTCAGAAATTAGCTGGATTCAGTTTGTTGTCAGTTGTTTCTATAGTGAGGCCATATGTTCCCCCTCTGGAGGTGCTTGTCAACCATTATGAATGATGGTAAGCAACTTGGTTGTGATTACAGCATGAATCAGCAGCAGAAACTTCCTGGCTGGTATACTGACCTAGGTTGTGCCACCTGTTAGAACTAGAGCTAGAAATGTGGATGATGCCAAATTTTTTAACTGAAAAATTTATGGTCTTTAATAATGGAGGGAAGAGATTGAGATATGTTTACTGCTATTTGGTAGAGACCTTTCTGTTAGTGAAATGGGGAAGAACTGAGACACTGGATTAAGTTTTCAAGTCTCTTATTGACTCCTGGATCCTGAGTTCTGGATTTGAACCATTTAACTAATGATCTTCTCCATTTTGGAATATATCTTGACAGTAGTTCTTGGGCAGTTGTTCTCAGCTCTGGCTGTTCATTAGACTATCCTGAGGAACTTTTTTTTTTTTAAGTAGGCTCCGCTCCCACTGTGGAGCCCAATTCCAGACTTGAACTCATGACCCTGGACTGAGATCAAGAGTCAGACACTTAACTGACTGAGCCACCCAGGTGTCCCTCCTAAGGATCTTTTTTAAAAATGGAGATGTGTGGAGTTCCTTAGGGATTCTTTCTGATTCTTTAGGTCTGGGTTGGGTCCTTGGGCCCTGGCATCCATAGTTTTTTTTATTTTTTATTTTTTTTAATGTTTTATTTACTTCTAGGAGAGAGAGAGAGAGAGACAGCATGAGCAAGGGAGGGTCAGAGAGAGAGGGAGTCACAGACTGAAATAGGCTCCAGGCTCTGAGCTGGCAGTCAGCACAGAGCCCGACGCAGGGCTCGAACCCACGAACCGCGAGATCATGACCTAAGCGAAAGTCGGACGCTTAACCGACTAAGCCACCCAGGCGCCCCTGGCATCCATAGTTTTAAAGTCTCTGCCAGTGATTCTTTTATGCAGCTAGGATTAAGAACCACCACTTTGAAAATTAAAACTTGAAACCAAGAATATTTCTCCTAGAAACTTGACTTTTTTTTCCTGCTTTTTAAAATCTGAAGCAGATCATCTTCATTGCTATCTCCTTTCAGAGAAAGGAGGACAGATTCTACCCCACACGTTATTCACATGTGTATCCTAGCAAGTTGTCTACAAGACATCCTCAAAACACTACTCTGAAAAATTTTATCTCTGGGTCACAGGCCTGCCTCTTTAGCTGCCTGTTGCCTGGGTCTAGAGATAAGAGCCAGCCTCTCACTTTACATATATAACTTCATACCATTAGGCAGTGGAAGACAAGATGAGGGAGTTGATTCTAGTAACTAAAATTGTGGAGCCGTATGTGGTCAGTTGTTGTAATCGGTTTTAGAAATGGGTAGTTCACTGTCCATCAGAGAGCATTTCTGTAAGCGTGATGAAACTGTTTCCTTGTGTGTGTGGTAATAAGTGAAGAAATGAAAACTGCACTTGCTGAGGGCCAGCTTACTTTCTTGAGCCCTCAAAGTATAGAATCTGACTCTACCTAAATTTATGCAATCTGTTAGGTACTTGAAAGTATTAGTGTCAAATGCAGTATCATCTGAAATGGTCTTAGGTAATGAGGTTTGGGAGAAAATGTGTTTTCCATTTATGCCTGTTTTCATAAAACCTCATTTGTTCTCATGGTAAAGTTAGCTTGGACTCTGTATCTCTCCAAATGTTCTGTTGATTTGAAATCTTATTAACTAACTCCATAGGTAAGAAAAAATTTCTAAGAGATCTGAAAGTTTACTTTGACCAGAGATGCTGTGTTTGGTAATAGCTGTTGGTAACTGAATTAGTAGGTAAAAGTATAGTTCTTAAATTCTAGTTTCAGAGTAAACTCTAGTCACTTTCCCTAACTGGGATTTACAGATAACTGGTAGGAATAAACCATCTGTTCTCTGTTTGCATTGCTGCCATCTCACATGACTGTTAGCTTGGCTCCTGGGTTGTGGTTTGGTCACATTTGGAGAGGACAGCATACCTTTCATTTATCCCATGGTGGCAACAAACTATGAAGTGGTTGCTTTCAAAATTCAGATGCTGATTTATCAGCTCACATTTTCTTTTTTCTTTGAGGATATACTCCACCTTGGATTTATTTAGTCTGCTATAAAATAAGCTAGTCATCTTACTTAAAAATAATTTTTTTAGGTACTTAATAGTTTTTTAAATTATCCAGACAGTAAGTGTACAGAACTTTTTGTACACTTAAAAGTCAGAACCTTAGATGATGAGGTCTGAGCATAGGAATCCCTTAAAAGTTCATTTGAGGTATTCCTTCAAACTGGCAGGATTGAGAACCACTTGATTAGGTAAAAGTAAAGCTCCATTTCCCAAAGTTAATAGTCATTAACAGCCTGCTGTGTTGCCTTTCCAGACATGTGTCTGTGAGTTCTATTTATATATGTTTGTGTGTTTTATAAATTTATTGAGAATAACAGTCATATGCTCATTGAAAAATATCTGATATAAAGAAGGTTAATAAATGACCTTTTTTTTTTTTTTTAACATATCTGGAGGGACATTATGAACCTTTTTGTGACAGAGTAACAGATGTGATATCTAGTGTTTCATAATGAAAATTTATTTTCAGGGTACCTTGGTGCCTCAGTGGGTTGAGCATCAAGACCTCAGCTCAGGTCATGATCTCACCATTCATGAGTTTGAGCCCTGCATCAGTCTCTCTGCTGTCAGCGTGGAGCCTGCTTGGGATTCTCTGTTCTCCTCTCTCTTTGCTCCTCTTCAGCTTGCATGCTGTCTCTCAAAAACAAATAATAAAAAAAATATTTGTATTCATTAGGTTACGAAACCTAATAATGGAAATGTTAAACATTTTTAAAAACATTTTTGTAATGTTTATTTATTTTGAGACAGAGACAGCGTGAGCAGGGGAGGGGCAGAGGGAGAGGGAGACACAGAATTGGAAGCAGGCTCCAGGCTCTGAGCTGTCAGCACAGAGTCCAATGTGACATTCGAACCCACAAAGCATGAGATCATGACCTGAGGTGAAGTTGGACGCTTAACCGACTGAGCCACCTAGGCGCCCCTGGAGATTTTAAAATTAAAAAAAGAAAAAAAAAATCCCCACCTAGACATTTTTTCCTTTTTTTTTTTTTTAAAGTTTTTGATTTTTGTTGTTGTTTTTTAAGTAGGCTCCACACCCAACATGGGACTCAGACTCATGACCCTGAGAACAAGACTTGCATGCTCTACTGACTGAGCCAGTCAGGTGCCTCTAAAAAAATTTTTTTTTAATTAAGTTTTTAACTTTTTAATTTTTAATTTACATCCAAGTTAGTTAACATGTAGTGCAACAGTGATTTCAGGAGTAGATTCTTTAATGCTCCTTACCTTAGCCCATGCCCTAATTTTTAAATTAAGTTAATTGTAATTCCATATAGTTGTTTTTTTAACTTTTTAAAATAATTTTTGAAAAATATTTATTCATTTTTGAGAGAGAGACAGAGCATGAGTGGTGGAGGGGCAGAGAGAGAGAGAGAGAGAGAGAGAGGGAAACACAATCTGAAGCAGGCTCCAGGCTCTGAGCTGTCAAGCACAGAGCCTGATGTGGAGCTTGAATCCATGAACTCTAAAATCATGACCAGAGCCGAAATCAGGTGCTCAACTGACTGAGCCACCCAGGCACCCCAAAATTCCATATAGTTAACATACAGTGTTATATTAGTTTCAAGTGAACAATATAGTGATTCAGCAATTCTGTACATTATTAATGCTCATCATGATAAGTATACTCTTTAATCCCCTTTACCTATTTCACCCATCCCCTCGCCCACCTCCCCTCTGGTAGCCATCAGTTTGTTCTCTATAGTTAAGAGTCTCTTGGTTTGTCTCTCTCTCTCTCTCTCTCTCTTTTTCTGTGAATTATATATTTTTTAACATAAACAGGATTCAGCTATATTTGGGCAGGGAAACTTTGTAGTTTCTCAGGCTCATGGTCAAATCCTCTTGGCTTTATAAACCATCACCCTCTTAAAGTTTGAGGGTGAGCCTAATGAATTTCTTCATTAAAAGTCCTGTAGCTTTCATTCTAAGTTTCTGCTTAAATTAAAGCCACTAAATTAGTATGCAGACTTGATTTGGTCAGATTTTTATGTTGAAATAAAATAATATGGTAATATGGAGTAAATATAGATGAATCTAAAACAGGATGGAAATCTTTTTAAAATATATTTTATTCTGAGATAGAAAAAAAAAAAGACGACATGGAATGGGCAAAGGGACTAGAAAGATGAAGTAGTTTTTTGGCCACAGACTAATTTGGGGACCTTAGGTATTTAAGTGTAGATGGTTCTTCGATTTCATTTTGCCTTTTTTTTTTTTTTTTTTAAGCCAGTAAACTTTGGCACATGTTAGATGTGTCTGGTCAGGATTCTCTGTTCAGTTCAGGACAAAATAATCTATACAGTTCAGCATCTGAATAGAAAAAATGGAGCAAAGAATACAAACAAGTGCTCTTTACACAAAATACAAATGGTCAGCAGACTGGAAAAGTATTTGCTGCTACTCATCAGAGAAATTAAAATTTAAAAGAAATTATTTTGACCCTTCATTTTAATAAAGTTTATTCAACTCTGTATTGTCAACAATGCAGTGACCTAGATGTTCTCTGTTACACTGTTAGAATATAAATGAACAGGAACAATGGTTCTAGAAAGCAACTTGAGGATGTGTAAAGGTAATGCTGATCATACTTAACCTGCTGATTTCTCGTGAGAATTTGACGTAATCATATAGGTATCTGTAAAAAGAGGCTAACTAACAAAAAACTATAAACCACTTAAATGTACAACAGTAGAAGATTGGTTATAGTATACTGTAAGCATACTGTAGACAGTGCAGCTGTTAATCATTCTTTCGAAGACTAGAGGTAGAGATGTGTGAAAATGCTCATAGAGTAATAGACGACAGTGTATGATGCATGTACGTCTGTCATTTTTGTCAAAGACATGGCAAGTATATAAACATGGAGAGTAAAAGGAAATTATGCAGTTTATAAGTTGGAATTTTATGTGTAGTGCCAAATTTATTCTTCCATATTTCAAAATTGAACATGCATTCTTATAACTGGAGGAAAAAGCAAGAAATATATATATTCTATATTTTAATAGTTAAAAAAATTTTTTTACATTTATTTGTTTTTGAGAGTCAGAGACAGAGCTTACATGGGGGAGGGGCAGAGAGAGGTAGACACAGAATCTGAAGCAGGCTCCAGGCCCCGAGCTGTCAGCACAGAGCCTGATGCTGGCCTTGAACCCATAAACCAGGAGATCATGACCTGAGCTGAAGTTGGACGCTTAACCGACTGAGCCACCCAAGCACCCCTGTTAATTTTTATTTTATTTTTTTATTTTTTTATTTTTTATTTTTTTTTAAATATTTTTTTTTATTTATTTCTAGGAGAGAGACAGCATGAGCAAGGGAGGGTCAGAGAGAGAGGGAGTCACAGACTGAAACAGGCTCCAGGCTCTGAGCTGGCAGTCAGCACAGAGCCCGACGCGGGGCTTGAACCCACGAACCGCAGATCATGACCTAAGCGAAAGCCGGACACTTAACCGACTAAGCCACCCAGGCGCCCCACCCCTGTTAATTTTTAAAAAGGATGTACATTTTTAGGTAATCTTTACACCTCATGTGGGACTTGAACCTGCAACCCTGAGATCAAGAGTTGCATGCTCTTCTGACTGAGCCAGCCAGGAGCCCCTGTGTATCCTTTATTTTTTTCTTTTTTCTTTTCTTTTTCTTTCTTCTTCATTTTTTAAGGGAGGAGAGGGAGAGAACAAATCCCAGTCTCCACCTTGTGAGTACGGAGCCCGATGTAGAGCTTGATCTCATAAATTGTGAAATCATGACCTGAGCTGAGTGGGATACACAGCTGACTGAGCCACCCAGGTGCCCCTATGTATCATTTCTTAACTAATTCTTTACGTTTCTTGCTTTCAGATGGAAAGAACTCAAGTGGATCCAAGCGTTTTAATCGCAAACGTGAACCTTCCTATCCCAAAAATGAAAATTTTAGCAACCAGTCCCGTCGCTCCAATTCACAGAAAAGCAAAACTTTTAACAAGATGCCTCCACAGAGGGGCGGCGGCAGCAGCAAAGTCTTTAGCTCTTCTTTTAATGGTGGAAGACGCGATGAGGTATGGAGTTTAAGAATGTCCTTTCTAGAACATAAGCATGAGCTCTGATTCCCCCACCTCCCAGTTTATCAGTAGTTGGGGAGGAGGGGAGAAAGAGGTGAAAGAGTAAATAACCAAAGCAGCCTTGAGTAGTTGAGGAATAACTGGGTTTGGAACTTTGCCTCCTTTCTTCTCTTGAAAGTTGTGAAAATTTCCTTGGAGGAAAACGACATCATCATTTGTTGTGAGAAATTGTAGCAAATTTGGGGTACCTTATGCTAGATTCTATAGAAAGTACTTTTTTTTTTTTTTTTTTAGTATTTGTGTTGCCGATGCGAGCACTAGAAAGTACTTTTTATTATCACTCTTGAATTAGAAGAGGTGCCTCTTGAATGTTTAAGTAATAAAATGACTTTAATGATATTTGCTCTATAGTATCCATAGCAAAATGTAAGATGCCATATCCTTAGTCCCAAGTACTCTGATTTTAGGAGTTTTCTTAGATACCCTTTCGGAAGTACATAAAGACTTCTGTACAAAGCAGTTCATTGTAGCATTGTTTGTAGTTGCAGAATCTAGGAAATGACCCAAATTAATAAGGGATGGGTTAGATAAATTATCCTCCTGTTTGAATGTTCTGTACTATGTAACTATTCTAGAATAAAGCAGGTTTAATGTACTCATGGAGGAATTCAGTCACCCAAAGATTTGTCCTTTCATACTGTGCATCAAATACCATGTAGGAGTTTGGAATATAATACTGAGTGGAACACTGTATCTGAGGAGCTTATATTCTAGTTTACAGAGACAATAAGCCATTACACAATTGACCCTTGAACAATATAGGTTTGAACTGCATTGGTCCAGTTATGTGGATTTTTAAAAATATAAATACAGTATAATATTTGTGTTTTTTCTTTTGATTTTCTTAAATAACATTTTCTTTTCTCTAACTTTATTGTAAAAATATAGTATGCAATACGTATAAAATAAAATATGTGTTAACTGCTATTGGTAAGCCTTCTGGTCGACAGGTCATTAGCAGTTAAGTGTTTTGGGGAGTTGAAAGTTATACGTGGATTTTCAGTTGTGCCAGGGCATCAGTGCTGCTAATGCCTGCATTGTTCAGGTGTGGATTGCATAATAAATCTAAAGATAAGTGCTTATTGAATTAACAAAAAGTAGACTGAGAGAATTAAAGGGATAGAAAGTAACAAAGAGGTGACTAAGGAAGGCTACACTGAGGAGGTGAATTCTGAGTAGAGTTCTGAGTGAAGCAGGGGAGCACACCATACAGTTTTGAGGAGGGGTGTCTTGGCCAGAAGGAATAACAAGTGCACAAGTGCAAAGAACCAGAGGTGGTGATACTTGTGGTTTGCTTGAGGTCATACAAGTAGGCTGCCATGAGTGGAAGAGTAGAGAATGAAACCAAAGAATAGGAAAGAAGGGTCAGATCATGTGGGGCCTTGTAGGATTTTGATTTTTGTTGAGAGAGATGGGAAGCTATTGGGGGTTTAAGAAGGGAATTTCTGTAATCTGACTTGGAGGTTAATTTTTTTTTTAACTTTTTTAAATTTATTTCTGAGAGAGAGAGAGAGAGAGAGAGAGAGAGAGAGACAGCGTGAATAGGGAAGGGTCAGAGAGAGAGGGAGATACAGAATCTGAAACAGGCTTCAGGCCCTGACCTGGTAGTCAGAACAGAGCCTGACGCGAGGCTCGAACCCACGAACTGCGAGATCATGACCTGAGCCGAAGTTGGACGCTTAACTGACTGAGCCACCCAGGCGCCCCGTCTGACTTGGAGTTTTAAAGGGGAGAGTGGAACCTGGAGGCTAGTTAGGAGGCTGTTAAGATATATCTGGTGAGAGGGGCGCCTGGGTGGCTTAGTCGGTTAAGCGTCCGACTTTCGCTTAGGTCATGATCTCGCAGTTCGTGGGTTCGAGCCGCGTCGGGCTCTGTGCTGACTGCCAGCTCAGAGCCTGGAGCCTGTTTCAGAGTCTGTGTCTCCCTCTCTCTCTGACCCTCCCTGCTCATGCTGTCTCTCTCTCTCTCTCTCTGAAAAAAAAAAAAAAGATATATCTGGTGAGAGTGATGGAAGCTTTGAAACAGTGATAGATGGTGAGATGTGTGCACATTGGGGTGATGTTTGAAGATAGAGCCAACAGGATTTTTTAATATGTTAGTTGTGGGGTCTGAGCAGAGAAATGAATGCCTTTGAAAAAAAAATGTTTTTGGCTGGAGCCCATTTCAGGTATCATATACTGAAGTGGGTAAGATTTCAAGAGAAGTACAAAGTTCAGGGGTGGTGGGGAGGGAAGGGGAGTTGAGGTAAAGAACTTCATTTTGGAAATATGCTTTTTGCATGGAGCTGCCTACTAATTCTCTTGAGTAGAGATAGGCTGTTAATGGAATCTGGAGTTAAAGGAGAAGACCCTGGCTAGAGAGCCAGCTGCATACATTTGGTGTTTGCAGCTATGGAACTAAGTGAGATCATTAAGAAGTGAGTGCTGCAGAAAGAGCAGAGATTCAAGGATTGAGGCTGGAGTCAGGCACCAGCAAAAAGAGAGGAAGAGAACTGAAAGCCATTTGGAGAAAGTGATCAGTCTTGCCCTCTACTGATGGGCTGTGGAAGATTAAGACTGAAAGTGGACTAGTAGATTTGATCATGTGAAGATAGGCTGTTGGCCTTGAGCTGCTTTGGTGGAGTGGTGAGGACAAAACCTGATCAGTATAGCTTTAGAGAGTGGAAGGATGGGAGAAAGAAACAGCAAGTTCAGACAGTACTTTCTAGTGGCTTTATTCTAAAGGGAGTAGAGAGGTGAGGCAGTAGCTTGAGGGAATGTGTGGTCAGAGATTTTAAAGTTAAAGAGATTTAAAAGAGAAATACAGCAAGTCTCTGCTGATGGGATTGTTTCGTGAGGGGGCAGACATGATGCAGAGGAAAGGGGGAGAATTGCTGTAACAGTATCCTTGAGTCCTTGAGTTGGGATCTACTATACTAGTGGAGGAGCTGGTCTGAACAGGAGCTTTGCCAGTTCATCCTTGGTAACGAGAGGAAGGCAGAGTACCTGTAGGAGGACGTAGGAATTCTCTTCTGATTGTTCTTAATTGTCTTGGTGAAATATAGAAGGTGAGCTGAGAGGGAAGCCTTAGAAGCCTTGTGGAATGGCATTGTCTGGGTGACTGGGAGTTAAGTGGGTACAGGAAAGGAATAGGGTTGTGGTAGGGCTGCCAGGCAACCTAAGGGGCTTCTTCAGTGAGACCGGTTGGTGTGGTGTGGTTGTGATTTTGTGTTATCTGTCTGGTGCTGGTGTGGAAATACATAGGCAGAGTCAGATTAATCAGGAGAAGGTTCTGCCAGATGAGTACAGATGACAGAAAGAAAGGAGCAGTGGACCATAGGATCTAGGCCAAGTAAGGAAAGAAGATTGAAGGAGTGGGTTGGATCACTGGTTTGGAGATCCCAGGAGGGGTAATCAATTGTTAGAATCAGGACTAAAGGGAACAAGCTGGGAAAGAAGGGAGTTGCTGCTTGAATGTTGGGTGCTCAGAATTACGATGGTGGAAGATGTGTGGTGGTTACTCTTTTGGTCTAGATTGTAGAGCAGTAGTGTCCAGAGAAATGCAGGCCACATATATAATTTAAAATTTTCTAGTTGCCACATTAAAAAAAGTAAATGGTAAAATTAATTTTAATGTTTTTGTATAGCTAAAATGGTATTTCATGATGTGGCATTGGCCACACCTCGCTAGTAGTGGTTGCTGTAAAGGGTGACACAGCTCCAGATGGCATGTCCATAAGAATTGGGTGCCTGAGGTAGAGTGGAGGAGTGAGAGGGGTCAAGGAACTGAGAGGTCAGTGTGTTGGAAGAATAATCAGGAGTTGTGATGGGCAGTATTGGAGATAGTGGTAGTGGACCAGCTAGGATAACAGTGGGATGATAGAAGGTAAAGATGTAGAGGATTTCGTTGAGTGTTATCTAATTTGGGGGCATTGGGAGTGGAAGACTGATGAGGGGACAGCAGTCCCATGGAGATGAGTTTCCAGGGTATGAGAGGCAAGGGATGACTTGAAAGTTGTGAGCTTCCTGTGATGAGTTACATGAACAGTGGGGGGTGTTGTCTCCCAGGATCTATTGTTGAAATAAAAGGAAAGTGTTTAATTATATGTTTTGCCACTGTTTTTGAGGGTCATATGTTGTGATCTGTATGCACAGGGTATTATTGCAAGTCATATTTATTGCCTCTGGGATGGAAGGTATGTTTCACCATATCCCTTTTTGTGCTCTTTAGCTTATGTCTGTGTAGGTGCTGCTTACTAATTTCTAAGTTTGACTAAGCAGCAAAAGCCTTAAACTTGTATTTCCTTTGACCCAGTAATTCCTGCTATACATTCAAAAGAAATGATAGGCAGCCAAATATTTGTGCACAAAGATGTATCCAAAAATCAGAACATTATTTTGTTACAGTGGAAAAGCTACTAACAGTCTGTGTCCTACACAAGGGCATTATAGTATACCTATGTGATGTAATGGTGTATAGCCATTTAAAGTAACTATGTGTCAATATGACTGACATGGCAAAGTACTTATGACATTAAATTATAAATTGGGATCATAAACTGCAGTGGCTGACTTATAAGTACATACTGCTTCAATTTGGAAATGTTAAGAGAGCTGTAAAAGCCCCCACCATGATTTTTTCCATCCTTACGTGCAGTGGTATTTCTCCTTTGCTGATTGAATTTATTTCTGGACACAGAGGTAGTCTGCCTACATGTTCTAATTCTGTCAGTTTTAATTAACAATGAATAGCAGTGTGTGTCTTAGATGGGAGATCTCTGGCAGAATCCTGAAGCCCATGGCAGTTAGCAGCTGCTTGCAAGCTGCCTCCAGAGTATAGTTCCACAGACTGGCTTTTGCCAGAAACAAACTAGAGAACAAGTAGCTAACAAGAGTGAAGGTCTAAGAGTCCTATGGGACTGTCAAAAGATTAATCCAGTAAGTAAATCATTGTTCTTCCCAGTAGCTAGAGGAGGTCATGTTGGGTTTAGTCATTTAATAGTTAATTGCCATTTAGCAGGGCAGGCTAAACAGTTTAAGTAATTATATGCTAAAGCTCTTGTTCCCCTTTCTGTTCCCATCCAGATCTTAGGTAGACTTTTGTATTACCCTCTCCTAGGAAGACTGTTTACTTTAAGCCTGTGTTTAGTTAGTATTTTGAGCCGTGTAGAGGGAGGGTTGTGCTGGTTTCTGCTATCAATCAGTGTCATTCTAATCTGAAATATTCTGATTCATTCTTATTCTCTCTAGGTAGCAGAGGCTCAACGGGCAGAGTTTAGCCCTGCCCAGTTCTCTGGTCCGAAGAAGATCAATCTGAACCACTTGTTGAATTTCACTTTTGAACCCCGTGGCCAGGCGGGTCACTTTGAAGGCAGTGGACATGGCAGCTGGGGCAAAAGGAACAAGTGGGGGCATAAGCCTTTTAACAAGGAACTCTTTTTACAGGCCAAGTGAGTATGTCTGCCCTTGGGCGGAAAGTGCAGTTGTTGGTGCTAGAAGAAGCTTCTTTTATTTATTTATCTATTTTATTATTTTTTTTTTCTTTCATAGTTTATTATCAAGTTGCTTTCCATATAACACCCAGTGCTTATCCCAACAAGTGCCCTCCTCCATGCCCGTCACCCCCCTTCCCCTCTCCCCCCACCCCCAGAAGAAGCTTCTTTTAAACTGCTGTGGGAGAGTGGCAGAAAGGGAGTTGATCTGGTTCTTTTACTCTCTTGGAGGTGGGGAGCGTGGCAGGTGTTGAAAACCAGCTTTTCAAGCCAGATGTTCTTGGTGCTTGAAAGAAAGAATATAATGCTTAAATAAATACAATGGTTAATGCTAAAATTAAATAATGCTTAAGTAGCATAATGAGGTAGTAAAAGTATTTGCTTTGGAATTGGACCCACATTTGAATTTTGTTTTGACCTTCAATCTTGGGTAATTTATTTTCATCATCTTCTTATAATGGAGGAGGATTACTTAAGGGAGAATTGGATGACAGGTTGGAGTGTTTGGTATATATTTGCTCAAATACTGATTCCCTTTTGTTTCCTTTTGTGTGTCATTAGTTACAATGTAAGATTTGACTTTGGATCTAGACTGAAGTTACTGGTTAGTACTTTATATAAATTGCTAATCAAATGATTGAGAACAGTCTTTCTACTGCCTTGAAGACTAGCTCTGTGCCATGGTTTCTCAAAGGGAGGGAGGAAATCTGGCTTCCTGCTGATTGATAGAGCCACAGTCTGGGTTAATTTTAGCTCAAGGGAGGCCTACAGGCAGCTTGGCTGGGCTTGGAAGCAGAAGAAACAGAGTTCATGAATATAGACTCCTACTTGCCAAGTCTCTGGATTCCCTCCAGGGCCAGGGCTTAGAACTGAAGCTGAAGTCCTAGTTCAGTGCTTCACAAACCATGGCTGCTAATAGCCTATATTTGATTTCTAAGTGAAGGAATGATGATTTTCTGTTGAGGGCTTGTTGGTGGCTTCTGAGAGTATGCCTTTTCCCTGTCTTCTTCCGTATTTCCAGCTGCCAGTTTGTGGTGTCTGAAGACCAAGACTATACAGTTCATTTTGCTGATCCTGATACCTTAGTCAACTGGGACTTTGTGGAACAAGTGGTGAGTAGCTCAGCTAAGCTTATAAGCTGTTAGTGGAGAGAGAACTAAAGAAAGGGACCGTGGTGGCACAGCATTTATTGGCTGGTTTCATTGTTGATACCTTTTTTCTTTTTTAATTTTTTTAAATGTTTTATTTATTTTTTTGAGAGAGAAGGACAGACAGCATGAGCAGGGGAGGGTCAGAGAGAGGGAGACACAGAATCTGAAGCAGGCTGCAGGCTCTGAGCTGGCTATCAGCACAGAGCCCGATATGGGGCTTGAACCCATGAACCATGAGACCATGATCTGAGCCAAAGTCGGACACTCAACCGACTGAGCCACCCAGGCGCCACCTTTTTTCTGCCTGGCCTCACTGTAGAGATCAGTTCCCCAGAGATCGGTCCTGGTTTCTCCTGGAGTTCATTTTGTGCTCTCTAATTGGCACTAGCCTGCAGGATTGGGGAGTTGGAGGGCTCTCATCAAAGGTATAAATGCAGTTTTATCAATGACTTCCTTTCTCCTGGGAAGAGGTAGCCAGAGAAATACATGAGGAACTCTGGTTACCCTCCTGACCTAGGGTGGGTTCATTGCATGGACATGGCTTCATTGGTGGCTGTTTGTAGTAATTAGTGTCAACTTAGGCCTCTGTCTTGTGGCAGGTGAGTGAGCCACCAGGTGCACTACTGTCTAAGCCACTGCTGCATTTTGTTTTCTGTTGAAGTAATGGGTTCTGAGTATTCCTTTGCTGCTCTTAGGTTATAGGGATGTAAATACTTGGCCTTCCTTCACTCCCTCCCTCTCTCTTTTTGAGAGCACAAGTGAGCCTGAGTGGAGGTGGGGCACAGAGAGAGAGAGAGAGGGAGGGAATCCCAAGCAGGGTCCATGCCTGGCATGAAGCCCGAAGGGAGCCTAATGGGAGCTGACAGCGGGCCTGACACGGGGCTCAATCCAATGACCATGAGACCATGACCTGGGCCGAAATCAAGAGTTGGATGCTTAACTGACTGAGCCACCAAGGCACCCCTATAGAATACTCTTCAAAGTGATAGGCCTCCAAGCCTGGTTTCTCATTAACTATGAAAATTTATAAAAACATCAGAGAATGTTCTGTATTCATTGGTTAAAAAAAAAAGACGCGTAAAAGGTGTAGGTCTCTTTGACTTCTCTGTTGGAAATTATTGGTACATTACTTCTTGACCTTTTATAAACCTTTGTGTACATATATATATAAATCTTTTTTAATAAATGGGATTATGTATTGATTTCTGTCCCTTTTTCCTTTGATGTGGAGCCCCTAAAGTACCTGTTAAGTAGTTAGTAAGTCATTATTGTGATTTCCTTAATGATTTACTTTTGAATAATTCTGTGAAGATGTGTTGAGGAGAAATGTTCAGGGATGGGGTGGGAGAGGAGAGGCTTCAACTTTGACAATCCCATGTCACTTTGAAAGCAGTGTAACTCTTGGTGCCATTTTGTTGCAGCGCATTTGTAGCCATGAAGTGCCATCTTGCCCAATTTGCCTATATCCACCTACTGCAGCCAAGATAACCCGTTGTGGACACATCTTCTGCTGGGCATGCATTCTGCACTACCTTTCACTGAGTGAGAAGACCTGGAGTAAATGTCCCATCTGTTACAGTTCTGTGCATAAAAAGGATCTCAAGAGGTGAGATGGAGACAATTATTAGGTTAGACCCCAGTCTGCTAACTTCTTGCTCTTTTACATCTAAATGTCCATGTTACAGTGTTGTTGCCACTGAGTCACGTCAGTATGTTGTTGGTGATACTATTACGATGCAACTGATGAAGAGGGAGAAAGGGGTGTTGTTGGCCTTGCCCAAATCCAAATGGATGAATGTAGACCATCCTATTCATCTAGGAGGTGAGTTCTGTTAATTTAGGGGGTCATAATCTTGGGTACATCTTTTAGGGCTATCAAATAGTATCTTTTACTGTCAAAATTTGAGCCTTTGGGCAAGCCATTTCTAGCATTTGGAGAACAGTTTTAGGATTCTAGTAGGTTGGAGAGGCATTTACAGAGAGTGGTTTAACTCTTGGTTTCAGGTATGGTTCAGTTATAGACATTTTAATTTTTCATTTTGTTGAAATAGTACCTGGCATTGTGCCCAGCCTAGAGAATTCCATAGTCAGCCAGTCTGGGCAACTGTTGTCAAGGAACTAGTGTCAAGTAATCTAGTACAAGACATATAGAGAGAGGGAGAGAATCCCAAGCCGACTGACGATGGGCTCAGTCTCACAAACCATGAGGTCATGACCTGAGCCGAAATAAGAAGACACTTAACTGATTGAGTCACCTAGGCACCCCTAAACTTTGAAAAATCTAAAATTCTTAAGAGAACATATAGGATAGTATCTTTATAATACTTCAGGTAGGGATGGGTTTTTGAACCAGGCTGAAACCATAGAAGCTAGAAAAGAAAAGATAGATAAACTTGATTTTATAAGAATGAAATCTGACAAGATTCCTTAAAGTCAACAGATGATAAACAAGGGGAAGATTTACACATTCAAGACTAAGGGTTAATGTCTGGAACATACAGGTGTTATATAAATTATATATGTTGTGTGTGTGTGTGTGTGTGTATATATATATATATATATATATATATTTTATATAAATTAGATTAACAGTCCAGTAGAAGAATGGGTTAAGCATATGAAAGTATTTCCCAGAAAAGAATACTGGAATAACTTCTCAAGAATTACAGAGATTTAATTTTGCTAAGATTATGCAAATTAAAATCCTTATCTGATTGACACACACACACAAAAGAAGAAAAGACATTGAGAGCACCAGGTTTTGGCAGGGACAGGAAAATGAGTACTGTGTTCATGGTGGCAGTGTAAGTCAATAATACAGCTTTTTGGGGGGGGAGCAATTTGGTAGTATTTAAAATATACAAAACCTTTGATCAAGCATTTATACATAATACAAAGAAATTACATGTACTGAGGAGCGTGTATAAGAATTTTTTGTTACAATATAATAGAAGCTGTGTTATGCTGTGGAACACAATACAGAAGGTTTAAAAAAAATAGGCTAGATCTCTGTTAGCATTAAAAAATTTTTTTAACATTTATTTTTGGAAGAACATGAGTGGGGGAGGGGCAGAGAGAGAGGGAAACACAGACTCCTAAGCAGACTCCAGACTCTCAGCTGTCAGCACAGAGCCTGATGCAGGGCTCGAACTCATGAACCATGAGATGATGACCTGAGCTGAAGTCGGATGCTAAACCAACTGAGCCATCCAGGCACCCCTCGTATTATATTAACGTTTTTAAAGAATTTAATACAAGTTGGGTGGGAAACGCAAAACAAAACTTAACAGTTTATCATTTACGGAAAACCTTTTATTTTCTTAAATGACTATGGATATATAAATGTATAGAAAAAGATTTGACAGATACATTTTAGAATTTGTAAATGGTTATCTCTGGGCAGGTACTAGGATGGGAGAATGGGAGCACAGGGCATTTCAAGAGTTTCCCAAAAGTTAACATTGTCTTAAAGTTTTTAAAAAGTACAGAAAATATGAGGGAGGGAAGTAAAGGAAACAAATTATCCATGGTCCTTTTACTTCTAGATATCCCAAAATTGTACATTATTTTTCTACTCATATATTTTTGCAAGATTGGGATTAAGTTTTCTAGTTTTTGGTGTCTGCTTTATATTCACATAATGTTGCTATTTCTACATGTCACTGAATGTCCTCTAAGAAAAACATTTAAAAATTTTAAAGTTTATTTATTACTTTTTAATTTTTTAAATTAAAGTTAAAAAAAATTTTTTTTAATGTTTTATTTATTTGAGAAAGAGAGAGACCGTGTGAGCAGGGGAGGGTCAGAGAGAGAGGGAGGTACAGAATCCAGTGCAGGCTCCAGGCTCTGAGATGTCCACGCAGAGCCTTTTGTGGGGCTCGAACCCACGAACTGTGATCATGACCTGAGCTGAAGTTGAACACTTAAGTGATTGAACCACCCAGGTGCCCCCTTAAAAACATTTTTTTTTTTTAACATTTATTCATTTTTCAGAAACAGCACGTGAGTGGGGGAGGGACACAGAGAGAGGGAGACACAGAATCTGAAGCAAGCTTCAGGCTCAGAGCTGTCAACACAGAGCCCGACACAGGGCTCAAACCCATGGACTGTGAGATCATAACCTAAGCTGAAGCCGGATGCTTAACCGACTGAGCCACCCAGGCACCCCTATTTTTTTTTTTCTTAATTTCAAATAATCTCTACACCTGTCATGAGGCTCAAATTCACAACCCCGAGATCAAGAGTCACATGCTCTTCGACTGAGTCTGCCATGTGCTCCAGAAAACCATTTTTAATTCTGCAAAACTCTCTTTTTTTAATAGTTTATTGTCAAGTTGGTTTCCCTATAACACCTAGTGCTCATCCCCACAAGTGTCCTCCTCCATGCCCATTAACCCTCTTCCCCCCACCCCCAATCAGCCCTCGGTATTGTTCTCGGTATTCAAGAGTCTCTCGTCATTTCCCTCCCTCCCTCTCCCCCACTATTTTTCCCCCCTTCTTTTCCCGCACGGTCCTCCATTAAGTTCCTCCTAATACTCCTATATGTGCAAACATATGGTATCTGTCCTTCTCTGCCTGACTTGTTTCACTCAGCATAACACGCTCAAGTTCCATCCATGTTGCTATACATGGCCAGATTTCATTCTTTCTCATTGCCATGGAATATTCCATGGTATAGGTAAACCACATCTTCTTGATCCATTCGTCAGTTGATGGACACTTAGGCTCTCTCCATGTTTGCAAAACTCTCTTTAATGAACATGCCATCATGTCATTAACTATTTCTTTATAATTGGACTTACTGGTTCGTACAACATTTTTTGGTATTAACAGATGATGGTGTAATCAGTAGTTTGGCTAAAATTTTTTACCATGTCTTTGGTTTTCTTAGATTCCTTGTGTTATGGGGTCAGAGTTATGTTATAGAACTTATATTAAGGTCATTGCTAAACTATTTTTAGAAAATTAGGCTAAATTACTCCATCTTCACTTTGGGGGATCAAAGCTGTATAAATTCCTGTATAGCCACATGATCACAAAGCTTTGAATATTGCATGTTTGTGATCGTGTTGACTTTCTTGTAGATGAACAGCACAGCCAGTACTCCAAGTTGCTGCTGGCCTCTAAGGAGCAGGTGCTGCACCGGGTAGTTCAGGAAGAGAAAATAGCTCTGGAGCAGCAGCTGGCAGAGGAGAAGCACACTCCTGAGTCCTGCTTTATTGAGGCAGCTATCCAAGAGCTCAAGGTGAGATGATGTGCTGGAAACAGGACAGGATGTTGGGGATAAGTTACCTCAGTCCCAAATTTAAGATAATGAATAGAGAATGGCTAAAACCAATTTCCTCTGGCCTTTGGTGATGAGAGGGAAGGGTTGATCTAGTTAGTGGTTTCTAAAGTGCTCGCTGGAGCTGAAAGGAACAAGTTAAAACTGTAACTGAGTCACTGGAATCTCTTAGGTTAGCTTTGTTCTTTAAAAAAAGATGTTTTCTTTAAAAAAAACATTTTTTTTAATGTTTTATTTATTTCTGAGAGAGATGGACAACATGAGCAGGGGAGGGTCAGAGAGAGAGGGAGACACTAAATCTGAAGCAGGCTCCAGGTTCTGAGCTGGCTGTCAGCACAGAGCCTGATGTGGGGCTCGAACCCATGAACCATGAGATCATGACCTGAGCCGACGTCGGACGCTTAACTGACTGAGCCACCCAGGCGCCCCGGCCCTGTGTCTTTTAAGAATTGAGGGTTTTTTTTTTTTTTTAAATGTTTTATTTATTTCTAGGAGAGAGAGACAGCGTGAGCAGGGGTGGGTCAGAGAGAAAGGGAGACACAGACTCTGAAACAGGCTCCAGGCTCTGAGCTGGCAGTCAGCACAAAGCCCGACGCGGGGCTCCAACCCACGAACCGCGAGATCATGACCTAAGTGAAAGTCGGACGCTTAACTGACTAAGCCACCCAGGCGCCCCAAGAATTGAGGGTTTTAAGTACTTACTCTTCCTATTGAGTCTTGTTGCCCTTTAACTTTTGCTCCTATTGAGAGAGGCCATTGTAAGCCCTTGCCCTTCAGACTAAGTGTGTTTCCGGAAACTTAGCTTTCTCTCGTCTTCTCTGGTGCTCTAGACTCGGGAAGAGGCTCTGTCAGGATTGGCTGAAAGCAGAGCGGAGGTCCCTGGTGTCATGCCTGCTTTGAAACAACTGGTGCTGATGGCTCCCTTGGCGAAGGAGGCCGTTTTTCAACCCAGGAAGGTGAGTGTGCTCTTGTTACAGACTGAGTGGCTGCTGTTCCTCAAGGCTGCTGTTGAGCTAGTAGGCGATGTTGTGAAATCTGTACTTCATGGGAGAAGAGGGGACTATTAACATTCTCCAAGTGCTTATTAGTTGTTTACCCAGGGATGTTAAACCCACAAATGTGACTGCCAAGGAAAACATGTAGAGAACTTGGTTCTAAGGAGAACGTAGAGAAAGGTACATGTGCCTACCTTTGCCACATGTACTTTCTATTGATGGAGACTTTGTCCCAACAGGGTGTGCTAGACTACCTGTCTGCTTTTGATGAAGAGACCACCGAAGTTTGTTCTCTGGGTTCTCCTCGTCCTCTTGCTCTCCCTCTGGTAGAGGAAGAGGAAGCAGTGTCTGAACCGGAGGCTGAAGCTTGTGATGACTCAGAGTTAGCAGATGACAGTCTTGGAGAAGGGACCGTTTGTACCGAGTCCAGCCAGCAGGAACCCATCACCAAGCCAGGCTTCACACACCTGAGTGGCTCTCCTTGTTACTACTTTTACCAAGGTGAGGGTCCCTGAGAGGAGGGCCGGGTTGCCATAGAGATGCTTCAGTGACTTGGCCTGGACTCTCAGCAGAAGGAGGTTTTGCTGCTAGATGTGGGTGCTTGGGCCTGTTGTGCCTTTGGCCTCAGGGAGGGAGAGGCAGGCTTAGCTCTATGGGGCGTGCTGTCTTGAGGACTGGCCATGACTGTTGTGTCTTCAGCGGAGGACGGGCAGCACATGTTCCTGCACCCTGTGAACGTCCGCTGCCTCGTGAGGGAGTACGGCAGCCTGGAGCGGAGCCCGGAGAAAATCTCGGCAGTCGTGGTGGAGATCGCCGGCTACTCCATGTCCGAGGTAAGGTCCTGCCTTTCCCAGGGGGCACGGTTCCGGAGTGCCATTGACCTGATCTCTTTGACGTGAGCCTAAGCAGTCCATACTCACAGTTCTTCGAGGATCGTAGCTTTTGTATTTGTTACGTCTGTTTTTGTCACTGATTTTGTGCCTGCAAAGATTTTAGAGGTTAAATGGTGCTGTCTTACCATGTTGGGGTTCTGTTAGTCACTCTGCTGTCTGCTTTGTAGGTTCATTTATTGTGGTTTGGGAACATAGATGTCTCCCACTTTCATTGAAGATGACTTTTTCTCTTTTTCCTTATGGTTTTGGAGAAATGTCCAAGGAATCGAAAAGTTTTTGGAGGCTCTACACTAGGTTATACAAGATTGAAACATTTTTGGTTTAACAGATACCTGTTAACTATTATCTGATCATTTATTTATTTATTTAATTAAAAAATGTTTTTTAAATGTCTTTATTTTATTTTGAGAGACAGAGAGCGAGCAGGTGAGGGACAGAGAGAGGGAGACACAGGATCTGAAGCAGGCTCCAAGCTCTGAGCTGTCAGCACAGAGCCCGATGCGGGGCTCAAACCCGTGGACTGTGAGATGATGACCTGAGCCGAAGTTGGACTGTTAACCGACTGAGCCACCTATTACCTGCTAATTTATATATGCAAGGTTTTGCCCTTTGAGAGTTATCCCTGTATTGATCACAAACTTGTTACACTGTAATCTTTCCATAAACATGCAGAAAGAGAATGGAAAAGAAAATTAAACTGAAATTGATGGCTTTTTTTTTGTTTGTTTGTTTCAGGCCAAGCTTTATTCAGTAGGGAAATCTGTTTTATCCACTTTCCCAGTTATTAATTCTGTTAGTGGATCCCAGGTTTTTTGCCACCAAATACTCTTTATTTTCCCCTGTTCACTCTCCTTAGTTGTGGGTTCCAGAAAATCAGAAACAGCTGGTCACCTTTAAATTATTTATTACCAGGCTCAATTTATTCATATGCAGCACAAACCTAAAAACTGCTTTCGGTTGATCATTCTACCTTGTTGAATGTCAATTGATGGTTTCTGTTGGGCTTTGCAAAATGGTGATAACTTGAGCACTACTCTTTGAGCTCCAAAGAGTTGGCTGTCTGGGGTGGAAATCTCTGTCCTCAGAGTTCAGCCTGGTGTTAGTTGAGTTTTGGTCCCTTTTCCACGGTAGGACGTTCGACAGCGTCACAGATACCTCTCTCACCTGCCACTCACCTGTGAGTTCAGCATCTGTGAACTGGCTCTGCAGCCTCCTGTGGTCTCAAAGGAAACTCTGGAGATTTTCTCAGGTAAGAATACTTCTTTTCATAGTGGAGCTTAGGGGTTCTGATTGGAAACCCAGTGTGGGAGGAATTGAGGAGCTCTGTCATGAGCCTCCATACCATACTCCAGCTGTTCATTCAGTCCAGCTGCCTCCTTTCGGGGCCTTAGTGACTAGTAACTAAGTCACTAACTCCGGGAGGAGTTAGTGGCCATGTTGTCCTTGGTCTGCCTCCTCACCGTCGGATCATCCCACAGATGACATTGAGAAGAGGAAGCGTCAACGCCAGAAGAAGGCTCGGGAGGAACGCCGCCGGGAGCGCAGGATTGAGATGGAGGAGAACAAGAAACAGGGCAAGTGTAAGTTCAGGAACTCTCTTGGACTAGTACAGCTGCGCATCCTCGTAGAGAGACTCTGTGCTTGGGCCCAGGAGCCAGACTGCTTGGTTCACATCTCCACTCTGCCTTGTTTTTGTTTTTTTTTTTTAGCTCTTAAATGTGAGTCATGAGAGCATCTCCTTCATAGGCTTATTTGAGAATTAAGTGAATTAATGTGGGTCAAAGCTCATAGCTTTTAAGAAGGGATGAGATTAAATTCATCCCTGGCATAGTAGGTGAAAAAACCTGTTCTGGGGAAGGGAATTGGAGGTCTGCTGAATCTGGGGATTGTCTCCTGTGCGTTCTGAATGGAGCAGTGATCCCACCGTTGACTCTATTAAAGGAGACCTCTATATACAGCAAGTCTGCCACAGGGTCTGATATAGTAGAAACCTTGACAAAGTAGGAAGGCTATGCAGGAGGTTAGATTTAAGAGCTCTTTCTTATAAGTACAGTGTCTTTTGATCTACTTCTTCCATGTAAGCTTCATTGAACCTAGGAGATTAGTGTGACATGAGAGCTTGCTTATTTATCCTCCAGAAAACAAAGAATCGAGTCCTCAGCTAGGGAAAGGACTTCACCGTTTTGACTACATATGGTATGGTAAACATAAATTTTTCTTCTCCAGCTGGGATAAGTATATAGCTGGGGTCCCAATGCAGTGTAGCTATTTGGCACATTTCTCAAATGTTTAAAAAAACTGATGCTTCAGAAACAGAGGCTTTTTAATTTTACCTTCTTTATTACGGAAACATCCAAAGACAAGTACATAGAATAATATAATTAACCTTGTGTGTAATATTTGGCTTCAGTTAAGAATAGTAAGAGCAAAGGTTTTATTTTGTACTTTTGAGAGAGGGATGGAGAGAACGTGCGTGAGAGGGGCGGGGCAGAAAGGGAGACAGAGAATCTGAAGCAGGCTGACAGTGTAGAGCTTGACATGGGTCTGGAACCCATGAACTGTGAGATCATGACCTGAGCCAAAGTCAGATGCTTAACTGACTGAGCTACCCAGGTACCCCTAAGATTTTATTTTATTTTTATTTATTTATTTATTTATTTATTTGTGTTTTATTTATTTCTAGGAGAGAGAGAGAGAGAGAGAGACAGCATGAGCAGGGGAGAGTCAGAGAGAGAGGGAGTCACAGACTGAAACGGGCTCCAGGCTCTGAGCTGGCAGTCAGCACAGAGTCCGACGCGGGGCTTGAACCCACGAACTGCGAGATCATGACCTAAGTGAAAGTCGGACGCTTAACCGACTAAGCCACCCAGGTGCCCCTACTAAGATTTTATTTTTAAGTAATCTCTACACCCAGTGTGGGGCTTGAACAACCCTGAGATTAAGAGTTGTATGCTACCAACAGAGCCAGCCAGGTGCCCCAAAAACGGGTTTTATTTTAAAACAAAAATAAAGGGGTTTCTGGGTAGCTCATTTGGTTAAGCATCAGACTTTAGCTCAGGTCATGATCTCATGGCTTGTGAGTTTAAGCCCCACGAAGTGACAGTTACTACAAATTTGGGTTTTAAAGTGTCTGATTATATCCCTTAGAGCCTTAGGGGATTCATATTGACTATCCTCAACTGTTGGAAAAGATTTGAGGAATATTCTAAGTGGCCTACTATTCTTCTCTTTTCTTTGCAGATCCAGAAGTCCACATTCCCCTAGAGAATCTACAGCAGTTTCCTGCCTTCAATTCCTATACCTGCACCTCTGATTCTGCTTTGGGTCCCACCAGCACCGAGGGCCATGGTGCCCTCTCCCTTTCTCCTCTTAGCAGAAGTCCAGGTTCCCAAGCAGGTAAATGAGTTGGGATTTAAAGAAAGAAGTTGCCTACCAGCCACAGACCTTAAGGAAGGCCCTAGTATCTGAATTTACAACTCTAACCTACTTAGTATGTTGGCATCTTTAGGTGACTAACTTTACTTTGGGTAGTTAATATATTCCTGAGGTACATCAGATTTTTGCTGTTTGATTCACTTTTCTCATTGGCTGTACTACTTTATACCCTGCTGTCTTCTAAAAACCTCAGAACCTCAAGGCAGCTCATATGGCAGGAAAGTTAAACTTAGATTCTTTCCCGTGACCCAGCTGTTTTATTTCTAAAGATTTTTTAAAATGTATTATATTAATTTTTGAGAGGGACAGAGCATGGAAGCAGGGGAGAGATAGAGAGAGGAGGATATAGAATCTGAAGCAGACTGCTGATAGAGCCTGATGTGGGGTTTGAACTCACGAACCATGAAACCTGAGCTAAGTCTGATGCTTAACAACTGAGCCACCCAGGCACCCCTCCACCCTCAGCTGTTTTATTTCTAGTTTGTACATTTGATATAATCCTCTTGTAAGATTAAGCATTTTTGTATGCATCTCCTTATTGTAGCATTGTTTATAGTACCGGGGGAAAGCCTACAAAATGTAGTGGTAAGATAATGGCTGAATTATATAACATTTATACTATGAAATACTTTATTTTTTTATTTTTTTAATTTTTTTTATGTTTTTATTTATTTTTGAGAGAGAGAGAGAGACAGCATGAGCAGGGGAGGGTCAGACAGAGAGGGAGACACAGAATCCGAAGACAGGCTCCAGGCTCTGAGCTAGCTGTCAGCACACAGCCCGACGCGGGGCTCAAACTCATGAACTGTGAGATCATGACCTTAGCTGAAGTTGGACGCTTAACCAGCTGAGCCATCCAGGTGCCCCTATACTATGAAATACTTAACACGTATTGAGGAGGGTAATAGCTGTGTTTGTGAACCAATGGGTGGTCCTTTAAGGTCCAGTGGGTGGACCTTTAAGATAAAAGGAAGTTGTAGAACAAGACCATTTGTGGATTTTATTTATTTTTTTAAAGTAGACTCCACACCCAACATGGGGCTTGAACTCAAGACCCTGAGTCACATGCTCTACAAATTGAGCCAGCCAGGTGTCCCACATTTGTGGATTTAAAAAAAAAAATTCAGGGGCGCCTGGGTGGCTTAGTCGGTTAAGTGTCCGAGTTTTGCTTAGGTCATGATCTCTCGGTTCGTGGGTTCGAGCCCTGCGTCGGGCTCTGTGCTGACTGCCACCTCGGAGCCTGGAGCCTGTTTCAGTCTGTGACTCCCTCTCTCTGACCTCCCCTGCTCATGCTGTCTCTCTCTCTCTCCTAGAAATAAATAAAACATTAAAAAAAAAAATTAAAAAAAAAATACAAAAAACAGTATTTCGTTAAGAGCTTATATATCTAAATATATAGAAGAGTAGTATTGAGGGGAGTATGGCTGGCTTAGTCAGTAGAACATCCGACTCTTGATCCCAGGGTCATCAATTCAAACCCCATGTTAGGTGCAGAGTCTAACTTAAAAAAACAGAAAGAAAAGGAAAAAAAGATATTGAAATGATTATGTTTCAGACTGGTAATGCTGTTTTACTCTAGGGAGTGAGACTGGGATTGAGAGGTCGTTCAAAGAGGCCTTTAGCTTTTTAAAAATTATTTTTTTCTTATATTGAGAGACTATATTAATGTGTTATGAAATTAAACATTTAAGAGTTACTATGATTTCAGAGATCTGTCTTTTATGACCTTCATCCACCTGGCAGATAGTTTTTGATAATTAAAATTTCTCTGTCAGCCATTTCATTTTATTTTATGTTTTTTTTTTTTTTTTTTTTTATTTCCAGGAGAGAGAGAGAGAGACAGCATGAGCAGGGGAGGGTCAGAGAGAGAGGGAGTCACAGACTCTGAAACAGGCTCTAGGGTCTGAGCTGGCAGTCAGCACAGAGCCTGACGCGGGGCTCGAACCCACGAACTGCGAGATCATGACCTAAGCGAAAGTCTGATGCTTAACCGACTAAGCCACCCAGGCGCCACTATTTCATTTTATTTTAAAAAAATGTTTATTTATTTTTGAGAGAGAGAATGGAGACACAGAATCTGAAGCCGGCTTTAGGCTCAGAGCTGTCCGTGCAGAGCCTGAACTCACGAACTGTGAGATTGTGACCTGAGCCGAAGTCAGACGCTTAACCAACTGAGCCACCCAGATGTCCCTCAGCCAGCCATTTTAAAGAATAGTCCAAGAGCAGAATATTTAAAACTCTTGGTGACTCTTATGATCATATACCTGTCACTGTGCAGATTAGGAGCCTTAGGCTAGGGCAGGGGCTTAGTGACAGGGACTGTGACTGCAGCCTAAATCTTGAGGGCAGTATGCACGACCATTATGCTCTTTAGTCTAAGAAGAGAGCTGATATACAGAGGAATGTGGCAGAACATCGATTACATTATCTGTGATATAAAAATTGGTTGTGTACATGCTTTCAAATACTAGCTTTTTTGAAGGAATGGGCTTTAATGTCTTAAAACAAGAGCAGTTGGGTAGACCTAGGACTGAAAGTACCAAATAGCCCTGGCTGACTGTGGAAGGGTCTGCTACTGGGAGAGTGAATAGGCCTCTCCCTTCCAGCAATGATCAGGGCAGTGGGTAGACATGGGAAATACCCACCTGTAGGTCAGAAAGGATGGAGAAGACTGTTACCTAGGGAGTATCAGGGAAAAGCTTGCATCTTCATGTTGGATTTTGTTCGTTTGGATGTGTGTTTTGGGTACTAACTGAATACAACAGGTCATACATATCTGACTGGAACATAAAGGCTGGTCTGATTAGATTTTATCTTTTTCTTAGAACTTTTTCATTCACATAAAATTAGTCTATGACAGTCCACTACCTAGGCCTTGAGAGTCCACTGATGTGGAAAGGGTTTTTCTTGGTGTGGGAGTGGATTCTGCCATGCTTTCCAGTATTACTGTGACTACTAAACTTTTCTTTGCCTAGATCACTAGTGTGAATAATAGGCCATGTTCTTAACTTTGTAAGAACATGGCAGAATTGAAATTGGATCAAGGTTTGCTTTTTGTGATGGGGCTGGTAATTATCCAGACCTGATTCAGGGTTCATCTCTTCTCTCTTGGAACTCGACTTATATAATCAGGTCTCTGGTTTCCTTTCAGACTTTCTGCTGACCCCTCTGTCACCAACTGCCAGTCAGGGCAGTCCTTCATTCTGCGTTGGGAGTCTGGAAGAAGACTCTCCCTTCCCTTCCTTTGCCCAGGTAAATCTTTGCTTGTGAAGCAGTTCACAGGTATTTAATGTGAGCTCCTTGTTCTTTCTGGAAATCTTTCTGCTGGAGAGGGAGAGACAGGCTAATGTTGTGTTGATGGTAATAATCATGGAAAGCTTTTTTAGGAGGAAATCTTAAAGATTTTGTCTCAGATGTTACTGTGGACTTATCAAGGAAAGAGGCCAAGATTAGCTGAGGGAGAATCAGAGCTTTAGTTATTTAACAAATCATCAACTACTTGGTTACTGAGCATTGTTTTAGGGGCTGGGGAGACATCAATTTCAGATTGTCCCTGTTCTAGGACTTCTGATTCAGGTGGTATGTATCTGTGACATATAATAAATGATTTCTCTTCACTTTGGGAAGGGAAAGCTTGTTTTGGTTGTCCTATAACTAGCCAAACTGTCTTCCTTGGGCAGCTGGGGCAGAGGAACACTAGGGCAGTGACACTTGATGTCACATCTTTTTGTGTTTTTGTTTTTCTGTCTTTAAGTGTTTTTAGTTTATGTACAATAAGTTAGCATTAAGGTAGGTCTCTTGCATGACCCATTCAAGGAAGTTCACGTAATCCAGCTTACTGAAGCCTGTGTCCTTTGCATACTGATGGAAACACTGGCGGCACATAGTGAGGCTGTATTTGTGAATCAGACCATGCCGGTTTGAGCAGACCTCAAACTCTGGCCTGATTTCCTCAGCTGGCTCCCATAAAGCTGCTGATGACCCATCTTGTTCTCTTGGATATGAGGCCGAGATGTCAGATCATTTTATTAATCTTTTTTTTTTTTTAACATTTATTTATTTCTAGGAGAGAGAGAGAGAGAGACAGACAGAGAGATAGTGTGAGCAGGGGAGAGTCAGAGAGAGAGGGAGTCACAGACTGAAACAGGCTCCAGGCTCTGAGCTGGCAGTCAGCACAGAGCCCGACGCGGGGCTCGAAACCACGAACCTCGAGATCATGACCTAAGCGAAAGTCGGACGCCTAACTGACTAAGCCACCCAGGCGCCCCTGTTTTATTAATCTTTAAAACAGCATTCCTGCATTGAGATAACTGAGGAAGAAGGATGGGAACAGCTTGCTTAGCTTTAGAAGTTAGTATTAACCTTTTGGGGCTTGTTTGGGATCACTAGCTTAACATTTCTTTAGAGCAGGTGATAATGGAGGTTTCTCACAGTGTTTCTCAGTGTGTGCTGAGATATAAGCAGGAATTGGACTTTGGTAAGTAGAGTCCTCAAGTCAAGGAGGAAGAAATAATTGAGAGGAATCCTGAGTATTAACTGATGGGCTTTAGGGGTTATAATCAAGTGGCTCCCAGGAATTCTGTCAGATGCTTAAGTTTTGTTTCATTTTTTAGTGTTTATTTATAGAGAGAGTAATTGAGCAGGGGGAGGGGCAGAGAGAGAGGGGAGAGAAAATCCCAAGCAGGCTCCTTGCTGTCACTGTTGAGCCCGACTTGGGCTCACAAACCATGAGATTATGACCTGAGCCAAAATCAGGAGTCAGACACTTAACTGACTGAGCCTACCCAGGCACTTCTTAAGTTGTTTCTTGCCATTGCTTTTTTCAGCTTTATATGTTGAATAACTTCAAACTTAAAAGTGTTGAAGAGATAGTATAATGAACGCTCATACCTTTTACCTGGGTTCACCAGTTATTAGCATTTTGCTATATCTGCTTTCTTTCTTTTGTTACACTGTGTTGAAAATGTTACAGACCTCATGAATGAGTGTACCACCAATTATTTATGAGATAAGTGCCCCCAAATGGTACTCTTCTATAGAACTACCAGTTGTCATGATCACATGAAAGAACTTCAGCTAGTAGAATACCTAATATAGTATCTGTTTCTTATTTCCCCATTTGTCTGAATGGTCCTGTATTGTTTTTAGCCCGGTCCAAAAAAGATTGCTCATTGCATGTATTTGTCATGTATCTTTACTCTCCTGTGATCCATAATGGTTTCTCTAGCCTCTCTTTGTTTTCTTCCTGTGGCATGGATATTTTTGAATCATCTAGGCCAGTAGTATATAGTGTCCTACGGTTTGGATTTGTTTCTTTTTTCATGAGTGGATTCAGGTTAAACATTTAAACATTTCTGGCAAGAACAACACATAGGTGTTATGTATTTTATTTTATTTTATTTTTTATTTATTTTTTAAAAATGTTTTTATTTATTTCTAGGAGAGAGAGAGAGACACAGCATGAGGAGGGGAGGGTCAGAGAGAGAGGGAGTCACAGACTGAAACAAGCTCCAGGCTCTGAGCTGGCAGTCAGCACAGAGCCCGACGCGGGGCTCGAACCCACAAACCGTGAGATCATGACCTAAGCGAAAGTCGGACGCTTAACCGACTAAGCCACCCAGGCGCCCCGGTGTTATGTATTTTAATGACCTGTTAAGAGTAAGATGATTCAGAGTCCATACTCTTTGGACCCTGAATTTCCAAGGACCAAGGGAAAAGATCATCAAAGTGGTACATGATGAAGAAAGGTTATTCAGTGAAATCAACCTCTGCCAACTCCACGCCAATTTTAATACTATTGTACCTCACTTTGGGACACATACTTTAGGATGACACATTAGGATGACATTTTTATTTGAATTTCATGGGGCTTGTCTCTTGGTAGTTTTCCAGTAATAAAATTCAGCCTGCTTTGAGTTGCATGGCATATGTGGCATATGTAACTCATAGTGGCCCTCAATAATTAAGAAGCTGGCCTTGGCCACATAAGATGAAAGAATTCCTCATTTCGGGGGCAGGAGGGATGGTTCTGATTTTTATTGTACATGGAGGAGTCTGGTCTATGGTTGGATCTAAAAGTTAATAATTGAGGAGCTATTGGAAAAGCAAAGACTGAAGGGTAATGACAGCTGTTGGAGCAGTTTCAGGATAAAGTTAAATTGATTTTCTTCTCCTTAAGTAACTGGAGTTAGAGAACCAGGTGGTTTTGTTTTAAAATTGGAGGGTACTGCACACTGCTTATTCCAAGAGGTTTATGTTTAGGGGGGTTCCCGCAAAGAGCAGGAAAAACTTATCAGAAGAAGGGATTGACACAAAGTCAGGATTTCCAACTTGAGAGTCTGAGGAAGAACCTCTTGTACAGTCAGTGCACTGTTGTGTACGGTTTCCTAAGGAACAAAACGGGCTTTGGTTTCCCACCTTGGGAGTTTTACTGCTAGTTGTTTTGGTCATGATACAGAGGACGTGACTGAAACTGTGTGTTAAGGAGAGAAGTACTTGGAAAATCCTTTTTTCCAGAGGTGCTAGTTCTTTGTCCCTTTAGCCAGGCAGTGTCAAGACGCAAGTCTGGGAAAGAAATTGGACTGGTTACTTAAATTCTTCTCTTCCTTCCCACTTTGGCAGATGCTGAGAGTTGGAAAAGCAAAAGCAGATGTGTGGCCTAAAACTGCTCCAAAGAAAGGTGAGAATGGCCCTCTGGTGGAGGGGGAATGTGGCTCCTTTCAGAAAGTAAATTAACACTGGTATTTTACAGATGAAAACAGCTTAGTTCCTCCTGCTCCTGTGGACAGCGATGGGGAGAGTGATAACTCAGACCGTGTTCCTGTGCCCAGTTTCCAGAATTCCTTCAGCCAAGCTATTGAAGCAGCCTTCATGAAACTGGACACACCAGCTACTTCAGATCCCCTCTCTGGTAAAGGCCAAGAAAAGCGAATGCTCAGTACATAGTTGTCATTCCCACCTGGATCCTGTGGCGGGCATCACTAATTAGGCACTTTTCTCTGAGCCTGTAGGCTCACATGCTAATATCAGCCAATAGTCCATATAGTATGTCAGGATGTTTTTGCCACTCCAAATTAATTATTGAGGCCCAGATGTGAAACTCTGAGGAACTCTTATTTTTTCCTTTCTAAGATGTAGCGGAGAGTATTTTAGAATCCTGAGTTTGGTAGAGGGTGGCTAATAGATGAAGTCAGGCTTGGAGCCCACGCCATTCTGTAGTAGTTAGACAAGATGACTAGCACTTATGGTGTGCCTTCTCCGTGCCTACCTAGCATTGTGCTCATTTTATTCTCCCAGCAACCATATTAAATGGTTACAGATGAGGAAACGGGTCTAGGGGTGTAAAGTGACTTGCCCAGATACCTGGAGTGTGCGGGGACTGGTATCTTGATCCAGGGGGTCTTCATTCTAGAACCTTAGCTGCCACTCTGGGACTCTCAGGAATGAAACTGGCTGGGGCAAGGGGATGGCATTCTAAGCTAAGTTCTTTCTGTGTTTCCATTTAGAAGAGAAAGGAGGCAAGAAAAGAAAAAAACAGAAACAAAAGCTCCTGTTCAGCACCTCAGTCGTCCACACCAAGTGACACTACTGGCCCCGGCTACCTTCTCCATCTGGTTTTCTTTTTTCTGTGCTTTTGTTTTGCTGCTGTAATTTTTAAGTATTTGAGTTTGAACAGATTAGCTCTGGGGGGGAGGGGGTTTCCACAGTGTGAGGGGGAACCAAGAAAATTTTAAATACAGTGTATTTTCCAGCTTCCCGTCTTTACACCAAAATAAAGTATTGACACTCACAAGAGATCTCTCTTCCTGCCAGTATTTTTAGTTTGTTACCAGGTTAGTCTTTTTGACCCATGTAACTAGTTTCTCTCAACCCAAATAAATTGTGGAGTCCCTTCAGCATCCCTTGGAGCAGCCCACACCCCTAGCGCGGTTCTGCCGACATGTCAGGGCATCATGGCTTCTGCACACCTATCAGTGTGTGTTTTAGAACAAGTCAAATCTTTCCTGTTTAGTTTTCCTTATGTTAAATAAACAGAAGGATGGAAATAAAATGGATTTAGGACACCTAGCCTGAATTGCAGTTTTTCTTCTGAGAAGTAGTCAGCTGTGGTGCCAGACCTGGGTTGCTTACATATGTGATGGAGGGTTTTACACCTATTGAATGTGGCTGCTTTTGGGCAAGGAAAGCTGTAATGGTTATGGTTACTAAAGAAGCCCTGGAATCTGCCAACTTTTAGGTCAAGCCTGGTTGCAGTGACAGTGGCCTGAATTGTAGGAGCTAGGGCAGGTTTGAAAGCGGTGGGGCACCCACTGTGTCCCTGTCATCTGAAACAGTCTGCCTTGGTTTCAGCTGAATTTGAGTGATGTGAATTATTTTGCTGCTTAATAAAGTGACCCTCTAGGTATAATAGAATGTGAAGGCAAATAGTTGCAATAAATCACCTGCACAAGCAATGAGAACTTTCTGGTTTTTTAAAGTTCATTACAGGTTAGGTAGACACACCTCTTAAATAGGTTAAGACTTTTTTTTATGTTTATTTGGAGTGTGGGGGAGGGGCCGAGAAAAAAGGAGAGACAGAATCCCAAGCAGGCCCTGCACTGTCAGCATAGTCCCTGACAGTGGGGCCCGAACTCATGAACCCTGAGAAATGACCTGAGCTGAAGAAATCGAGTCAGATGGACGTTTAACCAACCGAGCCACCCAGGCATGCCTCCTTAATTAGGTTCAAGTAACACCTACCAGGAGCTTGAGCACTCTTATCAGGGAGCAGTGTCTCTTCCTAGTGTCAAGCCTAAAGGGTTCTTGAGTTGGGCTTAGTTTTACCCCATCATTCTTTTTTTTTTTTTAATGTTTTATTTATTTCTAGGAGAGAGAGAGACAGCGTGAGCAGGGGAGGGTCAGAGGGAGAGGGAGTCACAGACTGAAACAGGCTCCAGGCTCTGAGCTGGCAGTCAGCACAGAGCCCGACGCGGGGCTCGAACCCACGAACCGAGAGATCATGACTTAAGCGAAAGTCGGACGCTTAACCGACTAAGCCACCCAGGCGCCCCTTAACCCATCATTCTTAAAAGAGGTTCAGAAATCTGGGAATAGGAACTCCCCTGGGTGGATGAGGATGTTTCAGCCTTGAAAATGAGGGGACATGTTAAAGCAAAAATTACAAATCCTTCTGTTAAATCTGTAAGAGACTCTGAAGAACATGTTTTATTCAAGAAAACAGATCCTAGAAATGTCATTAGTAGATAGTAGATCAAAACCTCCCTGCTTCTGTGAGTGTGGCAGGGTCCCTGGTCATCAGGTGCCTGGCAGGTGTAGACAGCAGGGGAAGGGTGAACTGCAGGAAACCACTGGCAGCTGGCAGCTGCTGCTTGTCAGGCAAGGCTAGGTTTTGTTGCCCCTCAAGAGAAGTAGGAAAACTACATTGTCCTGTTGCCTGATTATAATTGGGAAGGAATCTGGTGTGTTTAAGGCCCTGTGGGTCAGGACTGAGACCAGCTATACATCTGTACCAGTTCATTTGCTGTGTCTCAATACTCAACATGACCTGGATTACTTAGGATTCATCCTAGGGATTGGGGCACAAGGCCTCGAGTGGGAGGCTATGCATCTGCTATCCTGTAGGTAAGCCAGCCTTCCCAATGAGCTTGGGGGGTGGTAGTGGGGGGGAAGGAGAGTTGGCCAAACTTGAACTTAAGTATGCTAAATGCTACAGAAGCCAAGGACATTTAATAGACCTACTTTCGGCCAGGCAATGAGATACAGAGATGTCTGTAACCACAGGGGCTTCACCACCTGCAGAATCACTTAACCAGACCCTCTAGGTGAAAGTGACATTCAGTTTAAGTGAACAAGTCCTCCATTTTAAGCTGATAACTTGGCCTCTGGTCAGCAATCATCCAGTTTGGGAAACTAGCAGATGCTGCTGCCTCCCAGAATGTCCTGTTCCAACAAGAGGGCCCTGAATCTTGGTCACAGCATAGCCTCCAGAAGTTCACTCCATTGCTTCAGAAGGCTCCTCACCACCACTATCTGAAAGCTGCTCCTCATCTGACCTCTCCTCTAGTAGACAGCTTCTTGTGACAGATTTCTGGATAGCTTCCCGTTCTCCTGGAAAGGCAAAGAGCAGGGATGAAAGAGGTCTTTGGGAGTGACCTCTAACTCAGCAGGTTAGTTACTGCTCAGTGGGCACTGGGCTAACGTCCCTTACCTTCATCAGTGCAGTTCTGCAATAACATCAACAGCTGTCTCCTGTTGTAATGAATCAGGAACTTCTGACACGTTCGAATTGTACCTGGCATGTGAAAGAGCTTTGTGGTCAACAGCTTGTGAAAGGTGTCTGCTTCAAGGTTTTCCAAGCTGGTGAAAGTGTCTTGTTCTTAGCAGGACAGCAGGAAGACCCACCCGCTGTCAAGACTGAACCCTGAACCTGTTACTATTAAACGCCAGCAACCATACCATATGCACTCCTACCTCCGACGTGTAAAGTGTTGAGAAAACATGGGTAACGGTGTCCTTTGTTCTCCAAGTATGTAATGAAAGGAAGAGCTGAGCACACAAGTTGGTAGAATTCCTTCCGGCATCGAAGTAGCACTATTCCAGTATAGGCATTGAGGTATCGCACTACAGAGGAAAAAAATCATTTTGGGAAACGTTGGATTCACTTAAAAATCTTCAGAGTGACTGAAAGTCTCCTAGGTGCCAGGCAGTGGCACTTGGGATGTATTATCAGCGGGTAAAAACAAATTCCTAAAGGAAAAAAAGCTTTAGAACAGACCTTCATTTATGTAAAGGGGATAAACCACATCCAGTGCTTTGCACACCACTCAGAACTGGTGAATGAATTCGGAATTGTAAATGCTCTTCTAAACCACTGATAAGTGAGGCTGGGGCTAGCAGAGATCCATCTTCCTCAGAAGAAACCCTTGACTGAAAGGTCATTCTATTGCAACTGGGCTCTGTAGGCTCTTGAAGCAGCCAACTGCGAGTTACCTGATGTAGGTGAATTGTGCCTATGTGCATGTGATTCTCCAGTATTCAATTCTGAGCACAGGGTAAAGGAGGGAAGGAATTTAAAAAACGTGGTGCTGTGGGAAGAATCCTCTTCCTCATTTACATACACACAGTTGTGGGCTCCGTACTCTATCTGTACTAGTAAGGGCTTTTTAGAGGTAATTATGACCATTCCCCCCCATCCCAAGGGATGTCAATATAACCCCAAATAACTTACTCGGAACTACACATCTTCCCCCATTTAATTCATTATCCTGCTAATTCAATCGCAACCCCCAGTATACTATGTCAAATACGTAAAGGAGATTCTTGCCCCAAGTCCCACTGCCTTCTGTTTTTAGCTTTTTTTCTTTAAAAAGAAATTTTTTTTTGATGTGTGTTTATTTTTGAGATAGGAGCGGGGGGCGGGGGGGAGGCAGAGAGAGGAAGGCACAGACTCTTAGGCAGGCTCCAAGCTGTCAGCACAGAGCCCTACCTGGGGCTGGAATTCAGGAAATGCGAGATCACGACCTGAGCTGAAGTCGGACACTTAACACTTAACCAACTGAACCACCCAGGCGCCCCTGCTTTTAGCTTTCTGCCTAACTTCGACTCGTTCAGACTTTGGGCTCAGGCTCCGAGTGGCCTCAAGAGGACGATATCATGCATTAAAACCTAAGATTGTGTATAGGGCTTGGAAGCTCCTGCGGTCACTCTTACCCTTCCTTCTCCCTTTTCCGACCCCGCTCCCTCCCAATCCCGCTGTCCACCTAGTTCCCCAGCACCCTCGCACCCGCGAAGCCGATGGAAGTGGAGGCTGCGCCGAAAGTCCCGTGCACGCGAGCGATTGTGTCTCGTACAAGGCTGCTCAGCACTCGGTCCTCCAGACTCAGGCGGCAGCGGGGATCATCAGACACCACTTCGCAGAGCAGGTACCTGCGGAGGCAGAAGGGAAGTGAGCGCGGAGCCGGGGCCGCGAACCTAACGCAGCAGTGTTCATCGGGACTCCGCCGCTTACCTGTGCTTGAATCGCACCATGGCGGTCTCCGGTCCCTGCGGCCCTGCGCCCAAGCCGGATGTCGGTTTCGCTGGCGGCCAATGGGAAAATAGTCTCACTAGTCTTGCAGCCACTCAGAGAGGGAAGCAGGGTAAAAGGGCGGGGCTACAGTGTTGGGAGGCCGAACCCAGTGTCAGTCTCCTTTAACCCCCACCTCCCTCAAACGCTCGTGGGGCGCATGCGCCATGCTGACTGCCTCGTTGAATGAGGTGTTCCGGGATTGAGGTCCGCAGTCCAGTGGTGTATGGTTGCGGTGGGTGGTTCTCTTCCCCGCTGGAGTTTGCAAATCTGTGTAGGATGGAGCTGCTGCATTTGGGACCGTCGCGATGTTTACTATAACCTTGCAATACAATTGTGTATGCACTTCTATCGACTCCCTAAACTAGACGGTGGAACGTAAGGGGGTAAGACCTTGCATTTCCACGCCTGGGATTGACACGGGAAATCGGACCCTTAGTTTCAGGTTAGAGCTCTGTTTAATTTTTTTTCGTACAGCCAAATATGTTTTTTTCCTACAGTCAAATATGTTATTACTGTTTGGGTCTTTCAACAATGTTATGGAGACGGGGGTATTGTCTTGACTTTTGTTTGCAAAAACAACCCTTGGTCATTACATTTTACTTTTTTTATGTTGATTTTTTAGAGAGCGTGAGTGGGGGAGGGGCAGAGAGAGAAAGAGAGAGAGAGGGAGACACAGAATCCAAACCAGGCTCCAGGCTCTGAGCTGCCAGCACCGAGCCCCACGTGGGGCTTGAACCCTGGAACTGTGAGACCGTAACCTGAGTGGAGTTGGAACACTTAAAGGACTGAGCCACTCAAGCGCCCCAAATTTTACTTTTTTTTAAAACAGAAGAGTACAAAAAAGCAAATAAAAATAAATTATAATCCCAGTACCGAGAGAGAATAATTTATTCTGTAGTGTATTTTCTTCCTTCTCTTTCCCCCTGTGCTAGCAATTCTCAAAGCGTAATCCAGGGACCACTGGGTTTCCGAGACCCTTTTAGGAGCCCCCGAGGTCAAATTACTTTCATAATAATACTAAGATGTTATTTGCCTTTTTCACTGTCTCAGAGTGGACAGTAAGTTTTCCAGAGACTACTTGACATGTGCTGACATCATTCTGATGGCTAATGGGGTTTTGTATTGTTTTAAACATTTCTCAGTTTTATTTTGTTAATATGTACTGGAAATCTTCACCTCTCTCAGTTTTTAATATCCATGGTTAGTATCAATATATCCTACAAAAGCAAAAACTGTTTGGGATCCTCAATAAATTTAAGAATGTAAAGGGATCCTGACAAAAAAAAACTTAGAACTTCTGCCCTATGTTATATTTTTCCTCTTAGTTTCTTACTAAGAATAGGATCAAGGGGCAGCCTGCGTGGCTCAGTCAGTTAAGCATCTGACTTTTGATTTCGACTCAAGTCACGATCTCACGGTTGTGAGATTGAGTCCCAAGTTGGGCTCTGCGCTGACAGCACAGAACCCGCTTGGGATTCTCTCTCTCCCCTCCCTCCCCAGCTTGTGCTCTCTCCCTTTTCTCTCAAAATAAATAAATAAACATTTAAAAATCTGTGCAGAAAAATAATAGGATCAAACTGTTTAACACTTTTTATGGCTTATCTTTTTTTTTAACAAATGTATTATTGAGTTATACCATGTATAAAGTACCTACTAAGTGTAAAGCTCAATGAACTTTTACATATGTATAGACTGACTTTCCTAACTACCACCCCGATTAAAAAGGAACATTTCCATACCTAAGACGTTTTCTTGCTATCTAAAACCTTCCCAGAAGTAGCCTCTGTTCTGACTTCTGTCATAAGATTAGCTTTGCCTGGTCTGAACTTTCTATAAATATCCAACAGTACGTGTGTGGGGCTCCTTTTGCTCAACCTAATGTTTTTAAGTTTCCGTCTGTTTGACTATATTTTCATGTCAACCAATCTGCAGTTATTTTTCAGCTGTGCAGTATTGCATTGTTTGGATGTAACACTGCTAAAATGATAAGTATTCCCATAACAGACGTTCAGATTGGTTCCAGGTTTTTTGTTAGACCCAGTACTCGGGTGCACAGCTTTGTAACTTGGTCTTCATACGCATCCCTGTTTGTAGACTTGTGGAACTAGCTGGCCCTGTGAAGTCTATGAAGGGAGGCCATTTATTCGCAAAATATGAATGAATCCTCGGTTTTCCCCATCTCTCAACTCCTCACCTTAAAGGAGGCATGCCGAGAAAGGAAGGGGCTGAGGGGAGGCGGGAGGGCAGTGGCTCTGCTGGGGGACCTGTGTCTACTGCAACCTTTCCTCTTCCAAAACAACCGGTTTATCCCAAAACGGTCTCACCAGCGTCCCCCTCTGGCCAGCAGGGGGCGTCAGAGGCCCGTTGTGCGCCAAGTAGAAAAAGCCTCAGAGCACCCCCCCCCTTCGCCTCGCGTCTCTAAAATAATTCCCCCAACACTTCCTAGCTTTCAATTCACTTAATCCCAACACTACGCCCATTTTATTGATGCAGCTGGGGCTCAGACCAAAGTCACATCCAGTAAAGAGCTGGATTAGAATTCGATCCCAAGGCCATCCAACTTGAGTCCTTGCCCGCGTCCAACCATCCGGTGCACGGTTTTGCCTGTCCCCTCTCCATTTTCCAGCCACGTGCTGCCGGGGAGGTTAATTCACGTCCCCAGACCTCAGTTTCCTCATCTGTGCCACAAGATGACGATGGTTCCTCGGTCTAGAGTGGATACGAGATAAACGAGATAACGTGGGCAAAACGCCTGGCGTGGGGTGTGCACAGTGCGCGCAGTTTTGAGTGAACGATCTACTCCTCCGCCCGGGCGTCGCCCCTGGAGCCGGAACACTGGGGTGGTCCTGGGCCTCCCCTCCTCGGGATCAGGTCCGGCTCCCCCGTCGGGCCCATAGGGGTCTAGACACCGGCGGTGGCCCGGGGGCGGGGGGCGGGCGGCGGGGGCGGCGCAGCCGGCTCCCCGCGGTAATTAGCCGGTGCCGGCTCCGGCTCCGCCAGCCGCTAATTACATGTCTCCTAATGAGGCCGGCGGCTGTTTGCAATCACCCGGGTCCCCGCCGCGCGGCGCGGGAGGCCGCGGGGGAATCCGCCGGCGGAGGCGCGGAGGGCGGCGGGGGCGCGCGGCGCCCATGTGCCCCGGGGGTGCGGGGTGCGGAAGGCCAGCCCGGCAGGGGCGGGGCGCTCACCCGCCGTCTCACCTCGAATCCCTCCCACAGAGCCAGTATTCTCCCCACTTTCCAGGTGAGGAAGGGCGCTGAGGCTCGAACTCCCGGTCACAAAGCTCAGGCCCGAGTAGGCTGATCGTGATGGGACCCCGAACTTGTGCGCTTACCTGATTCAGGTTCTTCCTAGAGCAGTGGGGGTGCTTGCTGTTCTTTCTCCTGGGACTTCTCTGAAGAGTAGGTTCCGAATCAGACAAATGAGGGGAAGGTGGGGGTGCTTGGGAAACTTCCTCCAAGTTTTTCTTCTCATTTGAGAGTTCCCACCGTCATTTTGCCCTTTTGGATCAGATACAAGATGGAATATTAGCTTTGGCAAGAACACTAAAACTTACTTGGAAACATAAGTCACAAGTCCCATTTCACAGACTGGAGCATCTGGAACATTCCCTAGGACGTGGGTGAGGCAACTGCTGAAACGCTCTCTTTACACAGGGGATGAGAAGCTACCACTGTGCGCCATGTCCCAGGGGCTTATGGGGTGGGGTCCAGAGTAGGTGCTTTTATTCTGCATCTGGATCATCTGGGCTTGTGTGTCTTAGGCTCTCACTGTGTGTGTGGCACCGTGTAAGCACTTTGGGTTTGACTACATTTAGTCCTCAGGACAAGCCTGTCGGGGTAGGTCACATTCTTCTCTGAGGTCAGGGAGCAAATGACTTGCCCAAGGTCATGCAGTAATTTCCGCAGACCTTTGTCTTACTCCCGCACCTGTGCTCTTAACCCCTTGTTCTCTACCTCTTCTCCAATTGTCTGCGACCCAGAAGAATGTTCAGAGAAGGTGAACCCAATCTGGGTGTCATTCTGAAGGGACTTTGGCATCCGGGGGTCCCTGTTGAGAACCTGGATGCTGCCGTGGTGGATGGGGCAAAGGAAAATTGTATCTGCTTGGACATTTTGTTAAGCAGCTGCTGCTCATTAGGGGATCCTGCTCCTCTAATCCAATCAACCAATTCCCTGTAAAACCTTTATGGGAACAATCTGGATAAAATTAAACCCTCCATCTGCCTGGCCAGGGGCCTAGGGAACTGCTGCATCCTTCAGACATGGCCCTCTCTGGACCGCAGAGACAGAACACGGCATCTCACTTCCTCCCTCGTCCTCACTGCCTTGTGGACCGTTTCCCCCTCTCCCCTGCCTGCTGCGAGGACTTACTTATCCAAGAATTAATTGAAATTACAAGGGCACCGCTGTTTGACCCAGCGATTTCCCCGCCAGGCACTTCTCCCACAGAGATCTTTGCATTTGTGCCCAGTGACAGGTGAATGAGAATGTGCCTCGCGGCGTTGTTTGTGACAGCAAAAGCCTACCTCGGTGCCTGTCAGAAAGGATCCGCTCTCTGTGCATATGTATTGGACATGTGCCAGAGAAGGTTCTAAACACTCTACATAGATTGACTCATTTAACCCCCACAACTGCCCTTTAAATTAGGACCTTAATTTTATTTTTTTTAATGTTTTTTTTTTTTTTAATTGGGAGAGAGAGAGACAGCGCGAGCAGGGGAGGGTCAGAGAGAGAGGGAGTCACAGACCGAAACAGACTCCAGGCTCTGAGCTGGCAGTCAGCACAGAGCCCAACATGGGGCTCGAACCCACGAACCACGAGATCATGACCTAAGCGAAAGTCGGACGCTTAACCAACTAAGCCACCCAGGCGCCCCTTGGACCTTAATTTTATTAACTCATTTTCAGGTGAGGAAACTGAGGCCCAGGGAGAACACGTGGGCTTGGCCGTGCTTCACATAGGTAGTAAGCGGTGGTACCAGACAGTCCATGTTCTAGATCACTCTGCGGTAGAGCTTGTGTCTTTCTGTGCATGGAGAATTTCCAAAACGTGATACAAAAGCAATTGATGGTGGTGCCCTCTGGGGGGAGGAATTAAATGTGTGGAGAAGGAGGGGAACTCCCTTTTTACTGGGACCCTTTTGTATGAGACTGTGTTACCATGTGCATATGTTAGTTTCATAATTTAGAGGAGCTTCTGAGCCACAGGCCTTAAAGTGTGTTATTACTAATCCTTACCTCAACCTTGGGAGTGGGTGCTATGCCCCTCATTTTGCGGTTGAACTCACCGCCTGGTCTGGCCAGGCTACATGACTGGGAATGACATGGGGTGGGGGGTGGCGAGTTGGCTCTCAATACAGTGCTCTTTCCCCTAATTTATATTTAGCCCCCTGGGCTTGCAAGGTTCAGAGGGAAGAAAAGGGGTTAAAAGGATGGACTCTGGGGCCAGCTCGCCTGTGTTCAAGTCCTGACTCAGCCCCTCACCATCTGTGTGACCTTGGGCAAATCACTTGCCCTCTCTGAAGCTCAGAGATGTTTTCCTCTTTATGAGGATTAAGTGACTTCCCTCCATGTCGAGTACTTAGAACAGGGCCTGTCTCATCACGAGCGCTCAGGAAATGCTATATTTTTGTATTATTTCCCCGAACATGGTCTTCCTCAATTTCAAGCTCCGAGCAGTCCCTTCTCCCAGCTGGTATGTCCAGCTGTGGCTGCTCCAGTCCTCTCCGCAAAGGGCAAGGCCCAGCCACCCTGTGCTCCAGCCTCTAGCTGAAGTCCTTTGGGATCAGTTCTCCTGGGTTATCCCACTCTGGTGGCTGTGATCAGAAGCGATCACATCGCCAGAACTGGAAAAAGGGGCAGAGCCGCAGGGCTGGTGTGGCCCAGATCCAGGGTGAGGCTGCGCCGGGCGGCCTCCTAGTTCGGGATGTTCCCAGCGCCTTCCCACCGCTTATGCTTGGAGGGAGAAGGGCCTCAAAATAGCTGTTGCTTCCCCAGCACGGCGCTAGGCCAGGGACAGGAATAGACATCTGGGGGTGGCCGCCTCAGCTTCCCTCAGGGGCCCTGGCGGGTGGGGGGGGGCAGGAATAAGCAGAGGCCAGGCTCCTCCCAATGTAGGGAGATTGTACAGCTGTCAGTATACAGTGGTCACCTGTGACAGTCCAGCCCATGGAAAATGTTGCCCCAGCCGGGGCTGGCTGGACAGTAGGTCACCAAGCACGGCCGGACCCTGGCCAGGGCCTGGATTCTTAGACCACTAGGAAGTGCCCTTCAACACTGGCTCCTACAGTTCTCTCTTGGCAGGTGGCGCAACTGAGGCCCAGCGAGAGACTCATGTGCTTGAAATCACAAAGCTGGGTAGAAGTCCAAGCTGATAGGAGAAGCGGGCCTTGGAGCGGTGTGGAAGGGGGAGAGGACTCAGACTGTCTAGGTTCAGATCCACCCTCCACTACTTATGAACATCGCATGTTCTTGGGTCTCAATCTCTTCACCTGTAGAATGTGCAGAATAATGGTACCCGCCTCCTTTAGTGGGAGCGAGGATTGGATGAGTTAATGATCGTGTGCAGGTCATGCTCCTTATGCACTCATTCCTCCGGCATTGGGTGAACGCCAGCCATGTGCCAGGCACAGTGCCGGGCCTAGATCCTCTAGCTTCACAGCGTGGCAGGAACAGACCCATGGACAATTCAGGGAGCCTCCCTTTTGCCAGTTACTGTGCTAAGCATTGTAACCTATATCATCTCATTGATCTCTCCCCTTGAGGAGCCATGATCATGCTCTGTCTCACAGATGACGGGAGTGCGCTCAGAGAGGTGAAGTCACTTCTTCAGGGTCACACAGCTAGGAGGTAGCAGAGCCAGGCTTTGAAACCCAAGCTGCTGGCTTGTGTAAGTCGTTACAAGTAACCACGGCACATCATGTCTCTCTACTGGGGAGACAGGCAAGTGGTTCAGTTGGTGAGGTCGGGAGCTGGGCATGTGGGGGAGGGCTCTGCTCTCCCAGCCTTGACATTGATCACCCCCGCCCCAACACAGTCCCATATGAGCTGTGAGGTGGTCCCCAGCCCACACCACCTAATTCCCACGGGCTTCTCTGGAGACCTACTATGTGCCAGACCTGTGCTAGGCTCTGGGAACACAAAGACGACATCGTTCCTGGCCTGAAACTGCTCACGGTGTGGTGAGAGACAGGTTGCTAAGATGTCAAGAGCAATTCAGAGGCAGCTACCGTGACGAGGGCAAGAAAGGGGACAAAGTACTAGAGGAGGTACCTAACTCAGTCTCAGAGGTCAGGGAAGGCTTCCTGGAGGTGGTGATGTCTGAGCTGAGGCCCAAAGGAGAAACAGAGCCAGGAGAGAAGGTGGCAGGGAAGAGGATTGTAGACAGAGAGACAGCTTGTGGTGCTGAGTCGTAGGAAGTGTGAGTAGTAGGGGCTGGAGGGATGGGTGAGGGGTGCCGGAGCTGCAGAGATGGATGCAGTCAGGTCATTCAGGGCCGAGCTGCCCACACTTAAGGGCTTGGCTGCTATCCGGAAGGCTGAGAGAATGTGATCGGGGGCTAGAAGTTACTCTCTGGCTTTGGAGGAGGGGGCTGAACTGAAGGTGGGGAGATGGCAAGGAGGCTGCTGCCTGGGGGGAGGAGAGAGACTTGGCCTAGGGGTGCTGGGGAGGAGGTGGAGAGCGACGGGTGGCTCTGTGAAGCTTGCAGAAGTAGAATCGGTTATGTGTGGCTGTGTGATAAATCACCCCAAAACACTGTGGCTTAAAACAACAACTTTTTAAATGATTCTGCGGGAGTCACAGGGCACTTCTGTGTTGTGTGGTGTTGGCTGGGGCCACTGGGATGCCCCGAGGGCTCCACAGCGGCCTCATCCACACGGCCAGGGCCGGCTGGGAGTCCAGCTATGGCTGCTGGCCGAGGGGCCGCAGTTCACCTCCGTGTGGCCTCTCCATGGGGCTCAGGCTCCTCACAGAGGAGCAGGTGGCTTCCAAGGCGACACTGCCATGGTTTTTAAGGCCTGGGCTCAAAAGTCTCAGAACATTGCTTCTGCTTCATCCTAATGGTGAAAGCCTCCCAAGAGGTCCGATTCAAGGGTAGGGGAAACGGCACTCCATCCTCTCCTCCTCCCCCTCCCTCTCCTCCTCCTGCACGGTTTAGTGGCATTTAATGCATTCACAGTGTTTTGCAACCAACATCTCTCTTTACTTTCAACTTAAAAAAAAAAAGTTTGCATAGTTTTGAGAGAGAGCGCATGCATGAGAATGAGTGGGGGCAGGGCAGGGAGAGAGAGAGGGTGAGAGGAAGACAGGATCGCAAGCAGGCTCCCCACTGTCAGCACAAAGCTGGATGCAGGGCTTGAACTCATGAACTGTGAGCCTAAGTCAAGAGTCTGATGCTTAACCAACTGAGCCACCCAGGCGGTCCTCCTTAATTTCAACTCTTTTTTTTTTTTTTAAATTTCTGAGAGAGAGGAGCGCCAGGGTGGCTTAGTCGGTTAAGCGTCCGACTTTCGCTTAGGTCATGATCTCGCGGTTCGTGGGTTCGAGCCCCGCGTCGGGCTCTGTGCTGACTGCCAGCTCAGAGCCTGGAGCCTGTTTCAGTCTGTGACTCCCTCTCTCTCTGACCCTCCCCTGCTCACGCTGTCTCTCTCTCTCTAGAAATAAATAAAAAATATTTTAAAAATAATAATAAATAAATAAATAAATTTCTGAGAGAGAGAGACTGCGTGAACAGGGGAGGGTCAGAGAGAGAAAGACACAGAATCAGAAACAGGCCTCAGGCTCTGAGGTGTCAGCACAGAGCCCAACGCGGAGCTCAAACCCATGAACTGTGAGATCATGACCTGAGCCGAAGTCGGATGCTCAACCGACTGTGCCACCCAGGCGCCCCTAATTCCAACTCTTTAATCACCTCATAAGGGCCCTCCATACCCATTATGCCATTATTCCCCCTCCTCCTCTCCCTGGTCTCTCTGGCAGCCTGTTTTCTGTCCCTGTGGATTTGCCTATGCTGGGTATTTCTTATAAAAGGGATCTTATGAATGTGACCTTTTGTGTCTAGCTTCTTTCACTTAATGTAATGTCTTCAAGGTTTGTTCAAGTTGCACGCACAGGTGCTTCGTTCCTTTTTATGGCTGAATAATATTCCATTGTATGGATAGACCATAATGTGTTTATTCATTCATCTGTTGATAGACATTTGGGTTGTTTCTGCCATATTCTGAATAATGCTGCTATGAACATGAGTAAATAATTATCTGTTTGAGTCTCTGAGGCTTTTTTTAAATTTATATTTTATTTACAAAAACATTTTAAGGTTCTTTTTTAATGTTTGTTTATTTTTGAGAGAGAGAGCATCAGCAGGGAAGGGGCCGAGAGAGAAGGGAATAGAGGATCTGAAGCAGGCTCTGAACTGAAAGCAGAGAACCTGATGTGGGGCTTGAACTCACAAACCATTAGGTTATGACCTGAGCAAAATCAAGAGTCAGATGCTAAGTGACTGAGCCACCAGGCACCCCAGCTCCCTGGTAGGTGTATAATATGGTCACTCTATGTTTAACTTTTCGAGGAACCACCAAGCTGTTTTCCTCAGGGGCTGAATGTTTTACATTCCCACCAGTGTGTATGAGGGTTTCTGTTTCTCTACATCTTGCTGACACCTACTGTTTACTGTTTATTTTTATTTTTATGAAAGCTATCCTCATGTGGGGCGCCTGGGCAGCTTAGCTGGTTAAGTGTCCAACTTTGGCTCAGGTCATGATCCCGTGGTTCACGAGTTCGAGCCCTGAGTCAGGCTCTGTGCTGAGCGCTCAGAGCCTGGAGGCTGCTTCAGATTTTGCGTCTCCCTCTCTCTCTGCCCCTCCCCACTCATGCTCTCTCTCTCTCTCTCTCAAAAATAAATAAATATTAAATTAAAAAAAATAAATCCATCCTAATAGATGTGAGGTAGTATCTCATTATGGTTTTGATTTGCATTTGCTTAATTACCAATGGTGTTGAACATCTTTTCATGTGCTTTTTGGCCTATTGTGTGTCTTCTTTGTCCATTATTTAGTTGGGTTGTTTGTCTTTTTGTTGTTGAGTCGCTGAGAGTTTTTTTACATATTCGGGATACTAAAGCCATATCAGATATATCTTGTGAACATTTCCTTCCATTCTGTAGACTGTGTTTTCACACTTTATTTATTTTTTACTTTTTATTTTTTAAAAATGTTTGTTTTTGAGAGAGAGAGAGGGAGGGAGAGCGAGTGGGGAAGGGGCAGAGAGCAAGAGAGACAAAGAATTCGAAGCAGGCTCCAGGCTCTCAGCTGTCAGCACAGAGCCCAGCACGGGACTCAAACCCATGAACTGTGGGATTGTGACCTGAGCTGAAGCCGGATGCTTAACTGACTGAGCCATTCAGGCGCCCGTCTTTTCACTTAAAAAAAAAAAATATTTTAAGCAGCCTCTATGTCCAATGTGGGGCTTGAACTCACACACTTGAGATGGAGAATCACATGCTGTCCTGATGCAGCCAGCCAGGCACCCCCTTTGACTTTCTTAATAATGTCCTTTGATGCACACAGATGTTTACTTTTCATAAAATCCCATTTATCTATTTTTCTTTCATTGCTTGTGCTTTTGGTGTCAAATCTAAGAATCTACTGCCCGGTCTGAGGTCATGAATATTTACCCTTATCTTTTCTTCCAATTGTTTTGCGGTTTTAGGTCTTAACATTTAGGACATCAATCCAATGAGTTAATTTTTGTCCTTGGATTGAGGCAGGGGTCCACCATCTTTCTTTTGCATGCAGTTGAGCTCTATCTCGTGACTGCCGGTGAGGATGCCCTTTCAGTGAGGGGAAGGAATTGTTGGGGTCTGTCTTTGGGGAGAGTTTTGGTGATGGGTTGGCTGTGAGGGCTTGGGGACGGAGGTGGGAGGAAAAGGCAGGCAGAATGACATCCACATTTCTGACCCGGGGAGATGGGGAATGCTTGGGGAGGAGCAAGACTCGACTGAACGGAAGAACTCAGTCCCGGACGGGTTGAGTTTGGGCTCCCTTGGCATCCAGGCACCGAGAGCACTGGAAATCACATACGTGATCAATGAAATAGGGAAGGATACTAAAGTTTTCATTCGTTCAACAAATAGTTACGGAACACCTGATACTAGGTAACATTTATGTGGTGCTAATCGTGGGCTTAGCCCTTTTTAAAAAATTGAGCTATAACGGTCATTAGTAGAAAATGAACAAATCTACAGTGCACAGTTCATTAGATTTTATATATGCCACCTCCTAGGTGAAGCTGTGCAGAACATTACCAGCCCCCAGAAGCTCCCTCTCAGGCCCATTTTATTTAATTCTCAAAGTGACCCCCTGGGGCATTATTCCCATTTTTTGGATGTGGACACCGAGGCTTACAGAGGTGAAGCCACTTGCCCGAGAGCACATGAGGTGGAACCGAGATTCTAACTCTGGCCTATAGGACTAGGCCAGGCTGAGGAACACTCCACCCTCTCCCTTGGCTTGGACTAGAGGTGGGCCTAGGCGATCCCTGCGGGCAGGAACAAGGCTGTCTAGCCTCTGCTGGGGGACAGAAGGCCCTCATTTGTATGTCTGCGGGAAGCCCAAGGCCAGGAAGGATGTGGATTTAGGAATGGGAAGGCGGGGGAGCCCTTCCGGTCTCCATTAGTCACGAAGGTGAGGTGGCCGCCTAGGGGAGGTGTGACAGCAGATAAACAGCTGGCAGGCAGCTCAGCTGGGGCTCTTTCCCCGCAATAGACCCTGGGGGCGCCTGGTTGGCTTAGTTGGTTGGGCGTCTGACTTTCTGCTTAGGTCATGATCTCACGGTTCGTGGGTTCGAGCCCCGCGTCGGGCTCTGTGCTGACTGCCAGCTCGGAGCCTGGAGCCTGTTTCAGAGTCTGTGTCTCCCTCTCTCTCTGGCCCTCCCCTGCACACGCTGTCTCTTTCTCTCTCTCTCCTAGAAATAAATAAAAATATTAAAAAAAAAAAAAAGACCCTGGGGGAGAGCTCAGCTCCGCCTGGACCAAATTGGCCTGAAGCAAGGAGAGGAGGGTGGCACTTTACCACTTTAGACCATGCTTCTCAGCATCCCAGCTGAGAAGATCCTGGGAGCAATCCCTGTGGCCCCTCCCTACCTCCAGGTGTCTGCCCTGCACTCCTTGGATCTCCTCGGTCCTCTGCTCCAGCTGAAACTGGCCTCCTTGCTCTTCTTCCAACCGGTTAAGCTCCTAGTAGCCCCAGGGCATTTGCACACAAAGCATTCTTTGCACTCAGTGCGCTCAGTGCTCCATCTGGAACCTTCTGTTTCCTGGACTTCCTATGGCCGGTGCCGTATTATGTAGCTCAAATTTTACCTCTTTAGAGTGCTTTTCTCTGAATGAATTGCCCTACTTAATGCTCTCCCCACCAGCCAGCACAGGGGAGCCAGATGGCCTGGGTTTGAATCTTTGTTCTGTGGCTTCCTGGCTGTGTGGCATCGGGCACATTACGTGCCAGTTTCCTCAGCTGTAAAATCAGGATGATGATAATAGCGCTTACCTCGTAGGATCGTAGTAAAAATGACATTATTTAACATCTGCTAACTGTGCTTGGCCCCTAGTAGATGCTTTATAAGTATTTTCTATTCTTCATAGAGCAGTTGTCCCGTCCTAAAACTGTCCTGGTTAGTGGTGTTCACTCGGTTTTTCCATTTCCCCCAGTTAGAATGTGAGCTCCCAAAAGATGTGGTTTTATCTATGTTGATCACTGTCCCCAGTGCCTAAAACAATGTCTGGCCCACAGTAATAAACGGTTGAGTAATCCAATGGGTGAATAAACCAGGCTTCTAGATTATCCTGCTTGTAGCTCCCCAAACATGCCATGCTTGCCCTCATTTCCTGACTTTTGCTTTTGCTGTTCTCTCTGCCTTGACCCAATCCCCAGAGGAAGGGAAGGGACCATGAAGGAAAGGCTGCCTTGTAGCTGCCCAGGTCTCTCTCTCTCTTTTTTTTCTTAATTTTTAATGTTTTTTATTTATTTCTGAGAGAGAGAGTGCGCATGTGAACAGGGGAGGGTCAGAGAGAGAGGGAGACACAGAATCTGAAACAGGCTCCAGGCTCTGAGCTGTCAGTCAGCACAGAGCCCGACGCGGGGCTCGAACCCACGAACTGTGAGATCGTGACCTGAACCGAAGTTGGACGCTTAACCGACTGAGCCATCCAGGCGCCCCTGCCCAGGTCTCTTTCTTAGCCCCTTCCTCCCTGCCTCTTGCACCAGGCACTGGGAGAGAACAGCAAGACAGAACCTAGACTCTCCAGGACTACAATCACCTATTACCACCCCTTTGTCCTGCACCTGGGGAATCAGAGGTCTAGAGAGGGGAAAGGACTCAGCCAAGGTCATACAGTGGTCGAAGGCCACGTTCTCCCTACTGGGCCCCACTTGTCTCACCCAGAGGCTCTTTCCATTGTCCACGCTGGATCTGCCTCACTACACGGGGCCTGGAAGAGAGGTGGTGGGTGAGGGGCGGGGCCCTGCCTGTAGACTACTGTCCTCTGAGCTGCTCCCTAGGCAGGGCCAGGGCAGCTGGGTCTAGTGAATGGACATGTTTCTGATTTAGACTGACCTAAATCAGGCTCCTGACACTTATTAACCATGTAGCTTTGGGCTCTCTGAGCCTCAGTTTACCCCCTTGTAAGATAAGGAGATAGAAGCCTACCACCCCCCTCCAAGGCTGGGAAGATGCCTATTAAAAGTTCTCATCCACTGAAGGGTGCCTGGGTCGCTATGTCGGTTAAGTGTCCGACTTTGGCTCAGGTCATGATCTCACGGTTCAGGAGTTTGAGCCCCACATTGGGCTCTGTGCTGACAGCTCAGAGCCAGCTTTGGATCCTCTGTCTCCCTCTCTTTCTGTCCCTCCCCCACTCTTGTGCATGCTCCCTCTCTCTCAAAAATAAATAAACATTTAGAAAAAAGTTCTCATGCATTGACCTCTTATTCTCACCTAGCCTATGGGGCAAGGATGAATTTTATCCCTATTTTCCAGGTAAGGAAACAGGCTCAGAGCAGGGAAAAAGTGACTTGCCTGAGATCACACAGCCAGCGAGAAACAGAGCAGGAATTCAAACCCAGGCAGGCTGACTGCAGCGCTCACGTGTTTAGCCATATGCTACAGCGCCGGGCACACAGTAGGCACTCAGCAGAGGGGAACCCTAGAAAGGCTTGCTTTCGTTGGCACCATCTTCTAGGATGATAGCTCCTTTGTTAATTTCCGTCCTCACCAATCCCTGCTTGGGGACGCAGGCCCTCTAAGCAACCTCTCTCAGATGGATTTTAAGATTATCCTCACCTTGATTAGTTCCAGAGCCTCCAGGCAGAAGTGGGAGTTATTTTGGGGCCTTGATGGCTCCCTCAGGCTGCCTCTGACCTCCCACCCCCGGTTGCAGACACCTCTCCAGTCATCTGCAGGGCTCGTTCGCTACCGTTCCGGCTGCTCGCTCTCTGCCCCCTTGCAGCTCTCAGCTCAGACTCCAGCCCCAACACCTGCTCTCTGCTCCTCCCGTCCCCTGCCCCCCCAGCCATTCCTGCCTCTTTCTCCCGGGTGAAGGATGCCATCCCCTTCCTAATCCTTGGCCCCTGACTTTGCCGTATAGCAGTGACCCTCCCTTCAGTTTTAGGATTTTTCCAGACTTGAGCAAAATCTCACACACCATTTGGACACAAATATTTTTGGCTGGTGATCTGACTCCCTGTTCTGCTGGAATCCAGTCCCCAGTGTCATTCAGCCTGGGTGGGAGTGGCTCAGAAATTCCCGAGGGTAAATTTTATAGGATGCATATCTTGCCGCGGTTAATAAAAAGTTCCCAAGGGGATGCAAGACCCCCTCCCCGCCCCCACCGTGTTATGTCACAGTGCGTGGGGCTGACGTCACAGGGACGGGGCGTGGGCTCTGCTGTGTATGTCTGTTCTCTCTGCTGCTGGCTCTCTCTGCTAGCGCTGTGCTCTGCCAGGGCCGCCCGCAGGCCTTGCTTGCTTTTCAAAAATAACTCTAGAGTCTCACTGAGGCGGGCGGCAAAGGGGGGGGGGCTGCTTCCTTGGTGTCCCAGGCTGTGTGTTAATCCTTCCAACGCAGGACTTCCTGAAGCCAGCTCTGGGCTGGGGAGCTGCTTATCAACTGTTGTCTGGCTCAAGTAGTTCAGTTGCTGACATCCTGCTTCAGTACCCACAACCTTCCAGGAAGTAGGGCAAATGAGTCCTTCCTGGTGCCTACCCATTCATTCATTCATTCATTCATTCATTCATTCATTCATTCATTCATTCAGCAGGTATCTCTCAGTGCCCATTGCCTGCAGAGTGCCCCTCTTGGGTGGCCTCTGTTGCTTTTTCCATTTGTTTCTGAGTTATCTCCTTGGTCCTCTACGGATTTCTACTTCCTTCTGCAAAGTAGGGGGATTTTAATTAGGGTGGCCGACTCAGTCCCAGAAGGAAACAGATGGCCTGCTCAAATTGGATAATTTGAGGAAGGCTGAATAAAGGGACTATTTAGGTGTCAGCGGGGTGTCAGGGAATTGCAAAGGGGTAATTCATTCCTGGGCCAGTTGAGGTGGGAGAGAGCTCTTACCTCCCTAGGGCTGGCAGCCAAGGGAGCCCCAGGGCTCAGAGGGAGTTGTATGGAGCAAACCACCTTGAGGGAGGAGCAGTGACCTTCTGTTGAGGAACAGAGCCAGCCTGAGGTGGCCTGCATGGAGGGAGCCGAGGAAGAAATATCCTGACCTCACTCTTCCCTCTCCCTTCCGTCTTTTCCTCGGGGCTCCCCACTGGCCAAAAGACAGAGGAGTCTGTGGACTCTAAACAAGTCAGTCTCTGTGGGCACAGAGCAGGCTGGGAAAGGATGGAGAGTGGTTCTGGACGGACAGATGGAGGCTATTCGGTTACTTACCTACTAGCGGTCATAGTAGGGCAGGTGGGTAAACGCTCGAAAACGTCAGCTCTTATCATTACTGCTTGTTTCCGTTGTTCATCGGTGCGGAACAGATTCCCCCCAAACTCATTGGCTTTAAAAACCTTATAAACATGGGTTGCCTGGATGGCTCAGTCAGTTAAGTGCCCGACTTCAGCTCAGGTCATGATCTCCCGGTTCGTGGGTTCGAGCCCCGCGTCGGGCTCTGTGCTGGCAGCTAGCTCAGAGCCTAGAGCCTGCTTCAGATTCTGTGTCTCCCTCTCTCTCTGACCCTCCTCTGCTCATGCTGTCTCTCTCTCAAAAATAAATAAAACATTAAAAAATTAAAAAAAAAACAACCTTATAAACATTTATTACCTCGCACAGTTTCCATGGGTCAAGAATTGGGAGCAGCTTGGGGTGGTTTTGACTCCCAGTCTCTTCCTGAGGATGTGGTCAAGCTGTCATCCAGTCATTGGAAGGGCCCGGCTGGCTCACTGCCATGGCGGGGAAGCTGGCGCTGGCTGTTGGCAGGAGCCCTTCTTCGTTCCTTGCCATCCACCTCTCCACGGGGCTGCATGAAAAGCCTCATGACTTGGTGGCTGGCTTCCCCTAGAAGGAGTGATCCAAGAGCAGCAGGCTCAATGCGTTTTCTGACCTAGTCTCCAAAACCATACACCATCATTTCGGCAATGTCTCATTTGTTACACAGGTCAGCCTATTCCCTGTGGAGGGGACTCCATGAGGGCAGGAAGAATCCGACGCCTTCTTAGAGGTTGGCTACCACAGTTCATAATACATTTGCTTGTTTATCTTTTCAAGAGTCCCATGAGCTTATCTAACAAAACAAATGAAATGAAAAAAAAAAAAAGAAAAAACCAACGAACAAAACAAAGCAAAACAAAAAAATCCTATGACGGAAGTATTATTGTTATTACCATTGTCACTTCTCTGTTGGGGAAATAGAGGCACAGAAAAATGAAACCGTGTGCCCAAGAGCATGCAGCTAGTAAGTAGCAAAGCCAGGAATTCAACCCAAGTGGTCTTTTTTAAAAAAATCAATTTTAGGGGCACCTGGGTGGCTCAGTCAGCTAAGCATCCGACTTTGGCTCAGGTCATGATCTCACGACTTGTGAGTTCGAGATCTGCATCAGGCTCTGTGCTGAGAGCTCAGAGCCTGGAGCCTGCTTCACATGCTGTGTCTCCCTCTCTCTCTGCCCCTCCCTGGCTCACACACACACACACACACACACTCTCTCTCTCTCTCTCTCTCTCCCTCTCTCTCTCAAGAATAAACATTAAAGCTTTTTTAAATTTTTTTCTTTTTTTTTTAAATTTCTGAGAGAGAGAGACAGCATGAGCAGGGGAGGGTCAGAGAGAGAGGGAGACACAGCATCTGAATCAGGCTCCAGGTTCTGAGCTGTCAGCACAGAGCCCGACACGAGGCTCGAACCCACGAACCATGAGATCATGACCTGAGCCAAAGTTGGACGCTTAACTGACTGAGCCACCCAGACGCCCCTAAATTTTTTTTAAAAAAATCAATTTTATTGGGGTATAATTTATGTGTAATAAAAAGTAATAATGAAGTAATAGAACATTTTTCTGCCCCCCAATTTTCCCTCATTCCCCTTTGCAGTCATTCCTCCTGGGCCCCATTCCAGGCAATCACTGATCTGCTTTCTGTCACTATTGATGATTTTGTCTGTTCTGGAACTTTATATAAATGATATGTATGTTTCCTTTTGTTTGTTTGTTTGAAGTTTATGTATTTATTTTTGAGAGAGAGAGAGAGGGAGAGAGAGAGAATACCAAGCAGGCTCCATGCTGTCAGTGCAGAGCCTGATGCCTCAGAACTCAGTCCCACGAACCGTGAGGTGATGACCTGAGCTGAAATGAAGACTTGGACACTTAACTAACTGAGCCGCCCAAGTGCCCTTGAACACCTGCTGAAATTCTGATTAGGATTCCACTGAATCTATAGAATCAGTATGGGGAGAAGGGACATTTTTTGTGTGTGGTTTCTTTTTTTTTTAAATAGTTTATTGTCAAGTTTGTTTCCATATAACACCCAGTGCAGAAGGGACATTTTATACATGAGCATGGTATATTTCTTCATTCATTTACATCTTTCATGTCTTTCTGTAAGATTCTATAGCTTTTGGTGTACAAATCTTGCACATGTTTTATTAACCGTATCCCTAAATATTTTATTTTTTTGATGCTTTCAGAAATGTTTCCATACATTTCACTTTCCAATTATTTATTGCTAGTATAGAGAAATGCCTTTTTTTAAATAATGACCTGAAATATATCCTTTCATTTTGCTAAATAAAATTATTAGTTCCAATAGTTTTGTTTGTGTTGTGAATTCCTAGGATATTCTGCATTCTGCATACACAGTCATGTCATCTGCATATAAGCACAATTTAACTTTATCCTTTCCCCCGTTTTTTTCCCCCTTATTGTCCTGGGTAAGGACCCTCAATCCAGTGTTGCAGAGACGTGGTGAGAGCAGATATTCTTGCCTCATTCCCAGTCTTAGGGCTGAAAACATTTAGACTTTCAGCATATGTTAGCTGTAGGTTTTGTTTGTTTTTTTTAAATATTTTTTATTTATTTCTAGGAGAGAGAGAGACAGCGTGAGCAAGGGAGGGTCAGAGAGAGAGGGAGTCACAGACTGAAACAGGCTCCAGGCTCTGAGCTGACAGTCAGCACAGAGCCCGATGTGGGCTCGAACCCGAACCGCGAGATCATGACCTAAGCGAAAGTTGGACGCTTAACCGACTAAGCCACCCAGGCGCCCCCGTTAGCTGTAGGTTTTTAATATATATTTTTTTAATTTTTTTTAATGTTTTATTTATTTCTAGGAGAGAGAGAGACAGTGTGAGCAGGGAGGGTCAGAGAGAGGGAGTCACAGACTGAAACAGGCTCCAGGCTCCGAGCTGGCAGTCAGCACAGAGCCCGACGCGGGGCTCGAACCCACGAACCGCGAGATCATGACCTAAGCGAAAGTCGGACACTTAACCGACTAAGCCACCCAGGCACCCCCGTTAGCTGTAGGTTTTTAATATTTTTTAAAAAAAATTTAAAGATTAAAAAAATTTTTTTAAAGCAATCTCTTCATGGGGCCCTTCATGGGACTTGACCCTGACTGAGATCAGGAATTACAGGCTGTACAGACTGAGCCAGCCAGGCGCCCCCACTGCAGGTATTTTCAAGCTGCCCTTCAACAGGTTTTAGAAGTCCTCTTTGTTTTGACCCTGCTCACATTTGTTTCTGTTTTTATTTTTTAAATGTTTATTTATTTATTTTGAGAGAGAGAGCATGAACACAAGCACAGGAGAGGCCGAGAGAGAGGGAGAGGGAATCCCAAGCAGGCTCTGTGCTGACAGAACAGAGCCTGATGCAGGGCTCAATCTCACAAACCATAAGATCATGACCTGAGCGGAAGTCAGGAGTGGAATGCTTAACCAACTGAGCTGCCCAGATGCCCCAGTTTGTTTTTGTTTTTAAGTCATGAATGGGTGTCAATTTTATCCAGTGTCTTCGCACATCAATTGACATGACCATGAAGTAGACCCATATATATCCTTTTAAAAAGAAAATTGACGTAAGATTCATATACAATTAACCATTTTTATTTTTCAAGTTCATTTATTTATTTTGTGGAGGGGTACAGAGAGAGAGAATCCTAGGCAGGCTCTGCGCTGTCAGCACAGAGCCCGATGAGGGGCTCGATGTCACGAACCATGAGATCATGATCTGAGCCTTGAGCCAACATCAAGAGTCAGATACTTAACCCACTAAGTCACGCAGGTGCCCCACAGTTAACCATTTTTATTTTTTAATTTATTTTTTAAAAGTTTTACTTAGAGAGAGGGAAAGAGAGAGCGTGAGCAGGGGAGGGTCAGAGAGAGAGGGAGACACAGAATCTGAAGCAGGCTCCAGGCTCTGAGCTGTCAGCACAGAGCCCGACACGGGGCTCGAACCCACGAACTGTGAGATCATGACCTAAACTGGTCGGCGCTCAACTGAATGAGCCACCCAGGTGCCCCCACAGTTAACCATCTTTAAAGTGAACAAATCAGTGGCATTGCACAACCACCGCCTCTATCAGTTCCAAAAACACCTTTATCACCCCAAAAGGAAACCCTATACCCCATTAAGAAGTTACTTCCCATTCTCCCTCACAACTCCTGGCAACCATCAATTTGTATTCTGTCTCTGTGGTTTTACCTATTCTGGACGCTTCATATAAATGGAGTTGTCCAGCATGTGATCTTTCATGTCTGGCTTCTTTCACTTAGCATAACGTTTTTGAGGCTGATGAACACTATAGCATGTGTTAACTACCTTATTCCTTTTTATGGCTGAATAACGTTTCATTGTATGGGCATAACACAGTTTCTTTACCCAGATATATTCTTTTTTTTAAGTTTATTTATCTTGATAGAGGATGGGGTGGGGGGCAGAGAGAGAGAAAGAGAGAAAGAATCCCAAGCAGACTGCACTGTTAGCGTGGAGCCCTATGTGGGGCTTGAACCCATGAACCGGCAGATCATGACCTGAGCTGAAATCAAGAGCCGGATGCTTAACTGACTGAGCCACCTAGATGCCCCTACCCAGATATATTCTTAACCATTATCTGATGCTATCTTTCCATGTGCCAGGTGCTGTCTTTAGCTCTACAGAGCAGAGAACAAAAGAGAAGTGGCCTTGCCCAAGTGGAGCTGAAGTCTCTTCTGGAACTTGGTATGTTCTCTGTCCATTTCTGATCACATTGGAGGTTCTGTATGTTCCTGCTTGTTCATCTCCATAGCCCCAGTGTCTAGCCCACTGCTCTTAGCTGACCGGATGGGTTTTAATCTGGGAAGGCTTCATGGAGGAAGCAGCTTTTGAGCAGAGCCTTGAAGTCTGAGGAGGTGAGCAGTTTCCTTGAGGCCACAGCAATTAATAACAGTAACTATCATTTATCAAGCACATAGTGTGTGTCACACACTGTAATGAACACGTTATCTTCCCCAGGAGCAGCCGGCTAGTGAGGGCCAGAGGAGAGTTTGGATTTGAACAAGGACTCATGCTAAGCGTGACTGCCTTGTACTAACTCCCTTTCCAAACCTGGTTCCAGATTGGGGTTGGGGGATTCTCTTCTCTGTATTCTAGCTCCCCTGTCTTTCTTCTTCTGGGGATATCTGGATGGGACTAGAGTGGCAAAGCCTGGACATGGGGCACTCTGCATCTTGAAAAGGACTCTTCAGATCCTACCCTTCTGGGTCCTTTGGACTTAGCTGAGTCCCAGGCCTCTGGGGGACCCTTCTGTCCTTTGCGGCATCCTTTCCTCCCCCAGGCTCCCCACTTCTCCTTCCGTAGCCCCTCTAGCTCATCGGGCTGTGCTGGAGTCTGTGGGGAAAGGAGCAGGATTTCGGCTAAATATAAACCAGGCTGTTCCAGTTTCCAAATAGAACAAAGGAGCAGGGTGTTAAGTTGATTTTTATAAATAAAGAGAGAGGGAGTGAGAGAATATTTTTTCGAGATGTTTAATAAAATCGCCTGTGAGAGGCAGGAAAATCACTGGGCTGCAGTGGGAGGGTTTGGAGGAGGAAGGGGGTGAGAGAGAGGGTGGAAGATGCTTCCTCCTTCCTGCTGCGGTGCTTGCCAGTGTCCTTGTCCTTTCCCTGGGTCCGGGGAGAGCCCGTGGGGCTGAGGGGGTTGAGAAGCAGGGGAGGGACATGAGGGTCCCTGGGCGGAGGAGGAGGACAAGGAAGGCTCATCATCATAACAGCCACTGCGTACCGAGCACCCACCGTATGCCAGGTCCTGTGCTAGATTATGCATCATCTCACCAAATGCGCACAAGTGCATGAAGTTGGGATGCTCGTCATTGGGCGCTCTGTGATCTAGCCCCTGCCTACCTCTCTGACCTCATCTCCTCGCCCTCTGTCCCCCCCCCCCCCACTTCACTCCCACTATGCGGGCTCCAACACCAAACCCCTTCCCTTCCCTCTGCCTCGAGGCCTCCCAGCCTGCTCCTTCTCATTATTCAGGAGAATCACTGTCACTTTTTTCCTGACCACCTTATCTGACGAGTGCATTGCCTGGTTTCATTTTCTTCATTCACACCTCACTTCTGAGATTACATGCTTATGTCTCTCCTCTACCTCTGCCAAAACGAAAGTCCCCAAGAAGACAGAGGTTCTGTCTCTCTCATCCACTGCTCCAGCACCAGGAAGGAGCTACAGCAGAGCCTGGCCCATAGCTGACATTGCTGAGTATGTGTTTGCTGAATGAATGGATAAGTGAATGAGGCTCAGAGAGGTAAAGCAACTTGCTCGAGGTCACACAGCTGGGAATGACAGAGCCAGAAGGGAGCCCAGATTTGTCTGCCTGCCAAATGCATGCTCCTTCTACTATTTTACAAGGCTTCCAGCATGGCAGAGGAGGGGACTTAAGGGGATGTCTCTGGAACCTGGGAATTTGGGGGAGATAACCAGGTTCAAAGTGAGGGTGTCAGTGAAGCCAAATGATCGCTATTCCCTTCATCTTTTTTTTTTTAAGTTTATTTATTTATTTTGAGAGAGAGAGAGAAAATGTGTGTGTGTGTGTGTGTGTGTGTGTGCGCGCGCGCGCGCACACGTACGCGCAAGGGAGGGGCAGAGAGAGGAGAGAGAAATCCCAAGGAGGCTCTGTAACCGACAGCCCTGCTGACGTGGGGACTCTATCTCACAAATCATGGGATCATGACCTGTGCCGAAGGTTATGATCATGCCGAAGTCAACGTCAGACGCCTAATCGACTAAGCTACCCAGGTGCCCCACTGTCACCTTCATCTCTAAACAATGTGTATGACATATAAAAATTATTAAACAGATCGTTGAGGAAGCTGTTAGGTAGAGAGAGTTTTACTCAATATCACCCAAAGGGGGGCCACTGTAAGCTTTGTAGGGTTGGGTGTGGCAGGGTGGCAGAGAGCTTCTCAGCTCAGGAAGTGGAAGGGATGCCAGAGGAAGCAGAGATATTTTGCACCCCCATAACCTGGGCCTGCTCCCCTCCCCCCTCCACTCACAGCGGTATGCAGACACTTGGTGGGCTAGGGACAAGTGGCCGCATGCCACGGCCCCGTCTTCTCGGGGCCTGAGGGGAGGTGGTCATGCCTGTCTGCTGACATCAAATTCCGCCTCACCAGGCACTGTGTGGCTTGGACAAGTCACACAGCTCTCTCTCTGAGTCTCAGTTTCTTCCTGTGTAAGATGGAGACGGTGAACTTTGCTCGGTTATGAGGATTAGAGATACTGCATTGTATGTCAGGAGCCGTCCTTCAAACTCATGGTAGAATGCCTGGAAGCTGTCATTTTCTTATTTATTGTTACCATTCTCTGGATTACAATCTAGTCGAGCACTGGGACTATCACCGTATTAATTGAACAGCTACTATAGGCCAACTTCTGGGCTAAGCGCTCTAGGTCAGGTATCTTGTTGAATCCCCATACTATTTCCACGAAGTAAGTACAAGTATCGTTAGCCTCATCATACCACCATAATATATTATTATCATAATACTAATATCATGAATGAGGAAAATGGGGCTCCCAAGGGGGAAGTGACTTGCCTCAGGTCATGCGGTCAGAGAAGAGAGCCCTGGGCCTGAAATCCAGGTAGGCCCCGGATCTTGGGCGTTTCAATATTCTGCAAACCTGCCTCTCAGAACTAGGAACCAGTGGGCTTTCTAGTGCTCCAGGAGGTTCAGCCTGGGAGAAGTGGGGAGTGACAGAGTCAGTGAGAAGCAGAAGCCTGGCCTTGATGAAGAGGTCCGGGAGGGAGCCGGGGGGTGGGGCGGGGTTAGGGAGTGATGTTGCAGTTTGAGGGGCTGTGGCTCCAAGCCTCTGACTCACTCAGAGATTCGCAGCACAGGAGATGCTATTTATAACCTGAAGGTTCTAGCAGCCTCTGGAGCACGGAGCCTTGCTGCTACCTGGGGTCCTTCTCCCTGGGGCTGCGGGGCAGGGAGGGGAAGGTTGGGGGGGAGGGAGGCCACCAGCTGAGCCTCCTTTCTCTTTGCTCTGAGTTCTCCGATCAGCACAAAGTGCACACCTGAGCGCCCCGCGGCTCACTCTGGGACTGTCCGGCTTGTCATCGGCAGAGCGCCTGGCACCTACGACATGGGTGGGTGAGTGAATGAAGAGCAGTTGCTGTAGGCTTTTTTATTGGGTCAGATCATGTCATTTCTCTGCCCCAAACTCTCCAAGTGGTTTTTCATCTGGTGTAAAACCCAAAGTCCTCACAGTGGTCTACAAAGCTCAATACTCGATCTGGGTCCTGCTTCCTCTGACTTCCTACCCTCTCTCATGCTTACTTCACTCTAGAAGCCTCTTTGCTGTTCCTGGGAACACACTAGGTATGTTCCTGCCTTGGGGCCACCACTCTCTTTTCCTCTTCCTGGGATGCTTTTCCCCCAGAGACTGCTATGTCTTCCTCACCTCCTTCAGGACTTGCTTAAAGGCTAACTTCTTGTGAGGCCTTCCCTGACCGTTCTACTTAAAACCCAGCCCAGGGCCACTTGGGTGGCTCAGTTGGTTGAGCATCCAACTTCAGCTCCGGTCATGATCTTGTGGTCTGTGGGTTCGAGTCCCACATCGGGCTCTATGCTGACAGCTCAGAGCCTGGAGCCTGCTTCAGATTCTGTGTCTCTCCCCTCTCTCTGACTCTCTCCCACACATGCTCTGTCTCTCTCCATCTCTCAAAAATGAATAAACAGTAAATAAATTAAAAAAACCCACCAACCCCATGCAATACACTCCTTATTCTGTATCCCTGCTCATTTTTTTCCCCATAACAGTTCCATTATCTAACATCCTACATGTATTACTAACTTTTCCTTTTATTATCTCTCTCCTTCTATTAGAATGTCCGTTGCAGAGGGTAGGAATTGTCTGTTTTGATCGCTGCCACATCCCTACTGCCAGGAACAGAGCCTGGGGTATATATAGTGCTCAGGACATTTTTATTGACTGCATTGAGTTCACTGAGATTTTCTTGGACTTGCTGTGTGAGCATGGGTGGCTACCTTCACCTCTCTGGGCCTCGGTCTATTGGACTCAGTGGCTTTCCAGTTTGGACAGTCCTAGGGCTCTGTCCCTTCAGCCTGGCTCCTGAGACTTCTTTCCAGAATACTTGCTGAAAGAAGAGCTGGCCAAGGCCTGGCTTGATATTTTTCTCCCAGACTCAACGTTTCTGTGCACAGTGTGCAAGCCTGGAAGCAGGCATGTGCCAGCACTCTCGTTTCTCAGGGGCTTTGAGCAGATGCCTTCGTGTGAATGAGCCTCAAAATGTATTTGGGAACCTGCATGAGAGAGGACATTCCAGAAAAATGTCAGCACAGGTCCTAATCCTGTCTTCCTTCTTCTTTTTGTTTCCAACGGAGCAAAAAGTAGAAATTTCCAAGGGCATGGCAGACCCTTATTGAATTAACTGATGGAAACACCTGCTTCTCTGGAGATGCAAGGAAAGAGCTTGTTGACGGCGAATCCCCGTACCTGTAACAGGCTGTTTCCACTTCCCCAGGACCAGCTGTGAGAAACCCACAGCAGAGCTGCCCACCTTCCAATCAGGGAAGCCCACAGAACCGCAAGCTTCAGTGGGGATGCCAGGCCCATTTTTAGATCTCATCTGTTCTTAATGGGAGATGGGTCCAAACTTTCCCAGGTTTCTAGAATAGTCTTTGGCAGGTCTTCCTCCCTCAGCTCCTCGGGTCTCGGCTCAAATGCCAACTTCTCATGAGGCCTTCCCTGGCCATTCTACTTAAAACTGTGCCCATGCAATACATTCCTTATTCCCTTTCCCTCCTCAATTTTTTTCATGACACTTGCCATTATGTAACATACTAGATATGTTATTGATGGGCTTTGAAATTTATTCATAGCTCCAATTATACACTATCTTATAATTACATGATCTCCTCTGCATTGGTACACCCCAGGCATACCTAGCACAGTACCTGGCATCTGGTAGGCACCACTACATTTTTGTTAGAAAACTTAATTTTTGGGGTACCGGGGGGGGCGCTCAGTCAGTTAAGTGCCAGGCTCTTGACTTCGGCTCAGGTCATGATCTTGAGGTTTGTGAATTAAAGCTCATGTCTGGCTCTGTGCTGACAGCTCAGAGTCTGCTTGGGATCTCTCCCTCTCCCACTCTCTGCCCCTCCCCTGTTGATGCATGTGCACTCTCTCCCTCTCTCTCACAAAATAAATAAATAACCTTAAAAAAAAGTTAATTTTCATAAGTAATGGGCAGTGGGCAATACTGTCATCTTATGGATGATGAGACTGAGGCTCAGCGGTGACATGACTTGCCCAAAGTCACACAGTCACACAGCCAGGACATGCACACAGCTGGCTCGCATTCAACAGGGAAGGAGAGAGGCCATCCCTCCCAGTGGCAACCACACTTTGGGAAAACAGACTTTACTCTTGAAGGATGAGCATGGACATAAGAAGACTTAGGTGTCTGGAAGACAGAGAAAATTGAGTTCAAATCCCAGGACTATCATTAGAAAAGTCCCTGGTTTTTGCCACAGGAGCCTCCATTTCTCCATCTGTAAAATGGGCATATCAGTCCCTTTACTACACAAAGCCATTGAGAGTGTTCAATGAGATATTTTAGCCCATTGCCTGCTACCTGGGCTATGCTCAATGCAACCCAGCCCCACCCTGACCTCCCGAGTGACCTCACAACCCTCTCTCCCAATTCTGCCAGCCCTCAAGTGGGCCATATTGAAATGCCCCAACATGTGGGCTAGGGTGGAGAGATCATGTGATGAACACTTCTCCGGTGCATGCGCATCCACTGCATCACGTGGCTGATACCACACAAGTGCGCAGGTGTGAGGCCAGAGGAAAGTCATGCACCTGTTGGGATACGTGGGGCCGTTATGTTCACACCTCAGCTGGGGGGTCCTGCAGCGACTGAATATGCGCTCGATGGGAAGAGAGAAAGCGAAGACTTTCTGGAACACTAAAGGAGGTTTTATTGGCTTTTCTATTTTTGAGGGAGGCTTTGGAAAGCCCCTGGGGCTGAGGCAACCCCCTCCTAGGGAAATGGTTGATATGGCCCCCATGAGGCCGGACAGCCCTGCTGGGCAGCATTTCCTCGTTCCTTCAGATGGGGCACAGATGAGCCTTTGGCCCTTCTCTTGGTGTTCTGCGCTAGGGGTGCTGTGACTTAGGTCTAGCTGGGGAGACAGACATTTCCTGGAAAGTGTAAACTGAGCAGAAACCAGAGGGATGAGTCTGAGTTAGCCTGGAAAAGAAGGGAGAAGAAGAGGTTACAGACAGATCTGGGAACAGAGGGCGAAGGCCTTCAAGTGGGAAGAAGGCCGGCTGGTCGAGATAACTGAGGTGGAAGCAGTGACCGTGTGATGAAGTTTGGACTTGACCCTAAGCTGTGGGAAGCCATTGAAGCTGAGGAATAACGGGATCTTTATAGTCCTGCATTGAGTATTTTTGCTTTGCTTTCTCATTTAAAAAAAAAAATGGATGTTGAATCCCATACCTGACATTCTAATTTTTTTTAGAAGTAGAAAATAAGGGAACAATGGAATGCATATATACCTCCAGGATTAAATATGCTAACAGATGCGAACTGCCTGGCATTCCATATGTGGTCTATAAACGGTAGTTCCCTTATCTTTCCCCTAAATTCCATTCCACGAGCATGGAAGGAGATCAATCCTCCCTCCAGACCAAAGATAAATTTTATTTGAAGTACTCTACATGGATGAAAAATCTGGATCAATTCAAAAGATCAAAGGGTGATTTTTTTTTTTTTTTGGTTACCAAATTATTATTTGAATAGTATGCTCGCTGCGATCATACAACCTGTTTTTTGCTGTATGGAAATACAAATTGGTATTCAACTTTTTAGGAATATGTTTATCGTGTAAAAGAAACAAACTGCATGAAGTGAGAGCCCACGTCCACGTTGTTTCTCACTAAGATCACCACCTTTCTGGCCGCCTAGTAGGCTTTTGAATACTTGTGTGATTGATTTCACTCCTGGAATGTGTTTTCTGCTAAAACTCCGGTCAAGGGCATCAGCTCTGCAGTTCTCTCTTTAGAGTTGTTAACATGAATTTTGATGACACAAAAAAGCTTGTTCTCGGAATTATATTTAGCTCATACAAACTCTACTGCACAATTATGTTGTAAAGCGGAATTAGGTTTTATCTTTAAGTTGCTATTATAGTCTTGGGAGAAGGTGAACATTGAGAATAAGTATAAAGTAGTAGCATATCGTATTATTAATTTTGCTACTTTTTCAAAACACTGCGGTGCAGGGCCTAGAACAGACTGACACGTGGTAGGTGTATCAGTCAGGGTCTATATAAGAAACAGATGGCACGCTCAAAATAGATAATTAGGGGAGGATTTAATAGACACACTATATACAAGAGTTGGTAAGGTGTAGGGAAACCATTACAATAGTGCGGTATCCAAGAGGCTCGTAATAGCTGGAGTCTTTATCATTTTTTCATTAATTAATTTATTCATTTTGAGAGAGACCGAGATGGCAGGTGTGGGGGAGGGGCAGAGAGAGAGGAAGACAGAGAATCCCAAGCAGGCTCCACACTGACACAGGGCTCGAACCCAAGACACCAAACCATGAGATCGTGACCTGAAGCCGAAACCAAGAGTGGGATGCCTAATCCACTGAGCCACCCAGGCGCCCCAGTCTTTATCATCTCTATATCTGAACGTTGAAAGGAGGGAGAAATGACAGAACCCAGAAAGAAAGGGCCACCTTGAGAAGGAGCAATGGTGATCTGTTATCAAGAGCACAGCCAGCCCGAGGTGATCTGGACCGGAGGGAACTGGAGGAATAAATACTTTGACCTCACCCTCCTTCTGCCCTCCAGTCCTCTGCTGCTGCCTCCCATTGGCTAGAAACTAATAAGACAGAGGAGTGAGTTGAAGTAGGTTATACAGGTGAGCACCCCAGGGCAAAACAGCAGGATGGATAGAAAAGTGGATCTGAAGGAGCAATTGGAAAATATCTGGTGCAGAAGACTTCATTTCCTTGTTGGGTAAAGCCTTGATGTTTAAATCTTGGTATTTTGGTAAGAAAATGAAACCTTTCAGAATGGCACTCTGGCAGTTAAGTTCAAGGTCATTCGTTCATTCATTCTGCTACTGAACATACTATAAAAAAGTATTGTGCTGACCATTTTGAGAGAAGCTCAGCCATGGCAAAAGAATCACAGACATGCAATGAATTTTCCTTCTTGATGCATGTATTTAAAAGAAATTATTATCAGAATATAGTTGATATGCAATGTTATATTAGTTTCAGGTGCAACCACATAGTGATTCAACAATTCTGTACATTACTCAGTGTTCACCAAGATGACTGGAATTACCATCTGTCACCATACAATGTTTTACTGATGCATGTATTTTTAAGAACACATCCCCACTCGATCAAAGCACCTGTCTAGAGCTCTGAATAGTAAACAGGACCCCACCGGTCTCAAAATTAGGTACTGCTCCCCCAGAAGCAAGTGAGTTCAGTTCAGGCAAAGCCCGCAGGTTCTGAATCTTGCGGCTGGCCACTGGCAGCAGTTAACATTCCTTGCCATGTTGGTACCTAGGAGGTAGTGGCTGAATAGTCATTTTTCAGGCAATCAGAGTAGGATTTATCAGTGCAACTCTGGAAATTAGACTTGCTGCTATGAATGGAGTCGATTGTGGTCTCACATGGGCTGAATCTGTGAAATCGTGTTCCTCTTTAATGAGGTCCTCTCAGAGGAGGAGGGGACAGGTCTCCTTTAGTGACATGACTCTGACAAGCAAATCAATTCGTTCCATTTGTTTCCTCTTTGAAAACAGCAATCCTCGAGCGTTACATAATCTAATCTTCATGCCTCGCTGGTTTGTTCTGTCCTCCTGAGGAATCGGCAGATGGTGCCAATGCAGAGACCCGCGCACACGCCTCGCAAGCCTCGTGGTAACGGGAGAGATGCTCACAGTGTCTGTCTCTTTGCCGTGGGGTCCCTTGCTGGCATTTGTTTCCCTGGATCGGTTTGCTCTTTACCATTCCTCAGGCACCGCTGGCTTCTTGCCTTGGGCTCTCATTCCAAGATTAATTGGAAATGCTGAAAGCAGATAAAAAGAGAACAGAAAGTGAAGTTGAAAGGGCAGAGAATTTGCCAGATCTTTTCTAAAAGCCCTCTTCCATTAAAGGCTGAGCGGCTTCGGGGTTTCAGCTCCAGACCTTCCTCATCCAGCCCGGTCCCGGTATACGTCTTTGTTGCTGGGTTACACATAGCCCAGGGACAGGACTGGCTGTGTCAGTGCTGGGGGTGCAGAGCTCTGCTTCAGAAGGTCTCTGGATTTCTCTCTCTCCCAGTGACTCACATACCAGGAGGAGTGATTGCTCTCCAGATAGGACGATTGCCTCAAACCCACCTTCAGGTCAGTGATGTCAGCCTCGCTAAAGGAAAAGTATCTCAGAACTCCGTAAGGTGAGGAGCCTCCCATCAAGGTCCTGCCAGCCAGAACCGCAGTGTTTAGATGTCCGGGCAAAGACACTGGCTGTACGTCTCATCTGCAAACTGGGAAACTGTAGCTTTAGAGGAAGCAGGTGGCTTCTCAGACATCCCGTGGTGGTGATCGTTCTGCTGATGCTCAGGTCCAGAAATCAGCTGATGGGCGCTGGTGTTGCCTTTCAGTGGTTAAAATACTGAAATACTTCCACATGAGTTGGTAAATAGTCTTTCTTTGAGCTCCCGATGCCTCTCCGCCCTCTGCTGATACTTAAGTCTCCTGAGAGGGTCTTACTTCAGGTAATTTCGTGAGTAGCCCGACCATTCCCTGCAGCAAGGCGAGCTTCCTTTGCTGAACCCACGCTGTTTCCAACCTTGCGGTACAGGCAGGTCTGCTTGGTGTGGGGCCGGGCGCAATTCCAAGTGCCACAGATGTAAGCGCCCTGCTCACAGACTGCACTGTTGGCTGGCTCTGATATTGGATGAAACCTCCAGGCAATTAAAACATAGAACTCTCCTGCCTGGGGCAAAACCACGCCAGGTCCTTAAAGGTCACATGTACTTTTATGGTGGCTGGTCACTTGGGACCCAGGCTGTATATGCGAACCACAGAAATGATCTGTCTGAAGGGGAAAACCAAACTAAAATCATGCAGAATCATCTTTCAATTTCATTTCCAGCCCCGCCCCCCAACCGAGTCCAAGCACAGGGGTCGCATTTCTATAAAAACAGTAACACTTTGTTTCTTTTGATTTGTTGCTCATTAACTAAGTATTAGGGAAGCATCTATAATGTGGCAGTCACTGCTAAGTGCTGGATATGAAAACAGGCCTGTCTCTGCTTTCATGGAACACACAGTCTAGTGGGAGAGACAGATAGTAAAGGAGGCCATCTGGTTGGAGTGTTGTAAGGTCACCCGAACATGGGTTGCATTTCAGCTAATGGAAACTGCCTGGATGTAATGGTGACTTCCAGTGTGTTGTATGCTGACGGTATATATCTCCACCGATGGGGTACAAGGATATGCGGTATCGTATTAAAGGAGTAAGGCGTTGGGGGTCGGAGTGCACAGTGATCACTCTTGCATCCAGTCAAGATCTCAGAGAGGCTAAGAACTGCTCTGGATTAAGGAAGGAAAGCAAGGAGCATTCTGAATGAGACCGAGGGTGATGATATGTCCTAACATTTGAAGAGCAGATATGCTGTTCTTAGAAGAAGATGGTAACCAGTTCTGGAATGAATTAAGTCACAGCACAGGGAATACAGTCAGTGGTACTTGTAATGACATTGGTGACAGATGGCGGCTACACTTGCGGTGAGCACAGCATAATGTACAGAGCTGTTGAATCACTACGTCGTACACCTGTAACTAATGTAACATAGGGTGTCAGCGATACTTCAGTAATACAAAAAGGATGGGAACTCCTGACCGGTCATCTGCACAGGGCACAGAATTTCCCGGCTCTGCTTTCTCTCTCCTTCGCCCTTGAAACCAGGAAGCAAATACAGAACTTGCTAGCTAGGATGAGTGGTACCAACTGCGCCCACAAAACCATGGCGAGCCAATGGCCTACATAGGAATCAGCTCGTGACAACCTTGGCCTCACGTCAGAGGCTCTTACGAACTGAGTTCAGCTGCTATTATTTTGAAAAATCATAATTCACGTCCCCATGACAGTCTAGCAGTTGTCCAGTCTATTTGTCAGTATTATTTTTGCTCTACCTGTCCTGCTTGTCTGATTTATCTTTTGATTGAGTTACATTGTATACCCAGTGCAGTCTTCCCTGCACAGTTCAGTTTTGACACATGCATATATTCCTGTAACCCACATCTCTTCATTTTATTTTAAAAATCTTGGAATCCTCTTAAGTGATGAACATTTGGGTCCACAGGCAGATTTCTAGAAAGGAATCCCCTATTCAGTCCACTCACTGTCCCCTCCGTGGCAAAAAAGAAAAAAAATCTCATCCAATCCTTTCCAGAGTTCTCCAATCACCACAGAGGACTTAAAGCCATAAGAACATTTTGTAATCCCAGCTTTCTGAAACCTAACACAGAGATTTGGTCATCTGAAAACAAGGGAGAGATTAAGTGCAGGATCTGATTCTGAAAACAGCATAAAGAAATGAGCTAGGTGGGAAACGTCATGGAGAATTAATTCAAGCACCACTGTGCAAAGGCTCCACAGCCTTCTCCTAGACTCTACATATGACACACAGTCCTGGTCAGGAAAGTACAGTTTTTTTGGAGGAGTTTGCTACAGGGCATGACATTATCAGAGTGGCAGATGTTAAATGAGAGAGCCGGGTACTTCTTTAAGAATTTTGCCTCGGGGCACCTGGGTGGCTCAGTCAGTTAAGCCACCAACTTCAGCTCAGGTCATGATCTCACGGAGTCCCGAATCGGGCTCTGTGCTGACAGCTCAGAGCCTGGAGCCTGCTTTGGATTCTGTGTCTCCGTCGCTCTCTGCCCCTCCCCCCCTCGTGCGCGCTCTCCCCCTCTTGTGCGCACGCGCTCTCTCTCTCTCTCTCAGAAATAAATAAATGTTGGGGCGCCTGGGTGGCTTAGTCGGTTAAGCATCCGACTTTCACTTAGGTCATGATCTCGCGGTTCGTGGGTTCGAGCCCCGCATTGGGCTCTGTGCTGACTGCCAGCTCAGAGCCTGGAGCCTATTTCAGAGTCTGTGTCTCCCTCTCTCTCTGGCCCTCCCCTGCTCACGCTGTCTCTCTCTCTCCTAGAAATAAATAAAAAAATAAAAAAAAAAAAAAGAAATAAATAAATGTTAAAAAACTAAAAAATAATAATTTTGCCTTTCACCCTGCCTTACTCCTTCTGGATAGATTCTCTTAGGAATTAAGACATACAGACAGCTACACACTACTGTTCTCTCTAGACTGATGCAATGGTCTCAGACCTATCTTTTCTACTTAACTGCCTTCATATGCTAAGATCTCTTTCCAGTGCTCTAAAGCAGCTGTCCTTTTGCATAACTTTGGCCACGGGTTATAGAGTCAAATAATATTACAACATATAATTATTTAATAGTTACAATCTATATGACACATAAGGGCAAGTGAGAAGTTTTATGTGGAAATGCTCTTTTTATTTATTTTTGAGAGAGACACATGCGGAATACAAGCGGGAGAGGGGCAGAGAGAGAAGGAGACACAGAATCCGAAGCAGGTTCCAGGCTCTGAGCTGTCAGCACAGAGCCGGATGTGGGGCTCGAACCCACGGAACCGCGAGATCATGACCTGAGGCGAGGTCGGACGCTCCACCGACTGAGCCCCCCAGGCGCCCCTACATCTAGTTCTTGTTACCTCCCCGCCAGACTGAAAATCCATAAGGAAAGACAGAATGGTCATTTGTTTACTGCTCTCTTCCTGATGCACACAGTGAACATGGTAGGCACTTGCTCATTTTTGTGAAATGAATGAACCGTGTTTCCTAAGGTCCTTCCAGTCCATTCCATAATGCACCAGAACCCAGTTCTGCCTGTGTCCTGTGCATACTTGTAAAACCTTCCAGGACGCTCTAATGTTGATAGAATAAAGGACACACTCCTGAATGATGTCACATTCAAATTCCTTCCCAGTCTAGTTCCAACCACTCTTCTGGGCTGGTCTCCTTGGCTACCCCCCCCTACTCCACACCCCCCAAATGATTCCAAAACACACCGTGCAGGCTCATGCTCCCAAGGCTTCACGTAAGCTGTTCCCTCTGCCTGGAATGACCTTCCTTTTACGTTCCTTATTTATCTGGTGGAATTTCACTTCTCCAAACACAGCTCAAATGTCACCTTCTTCAACGCCTTCCCCCCTCCCCGAAAGGTTCTGCTTAACCCAGCCTGTCATTCCCTATTGCCTGTTTCCCATTACGTTATAGTGGCTTTCATTCCCTTTTGATTTTCCCGTGAATTCCTTGAGAGCAGGGACTGAATCTTACCGTCATTCTTTAAATATCTCCCAAATCTGACCACTTCTCACCACCACCACCCCCCGCCCCCAATCATTCTAGCTAAGCTGCCACCTTCTCCCACCTGTTCCATGTGACAGCACCTGACTGGATCCACGTTGCCACACTGCTGTCCAACAGGCGACCTGCCGAGAAGCAGCCAATGATCCTCTAACAATGTAAACAACCATATGCCACTCCTCTACCACAAGCCCGCTGGCGGCTTCCTTCACACTTAGGAAAAACCCAAAGTCCTCGGCTGTCTGGCCCTCTCTCTCTAATTTCACCTGGCCCACCCTCTCCTTGTTTTTTCCAGCTCCATTTGCCCCTTTGCTTCTCTGCAAATATGCCAAGCTGCTTTTTCCTTGGGACTTCTGAATCGTCTCCCCTCTGGCAGGAAAGCTCTTCCCCTGGATATATGCATGGCTTGCTCGCTTACTTCCTTGTGTCCCCTCCTCAAATGTCCTCCCCCCCAGAGAGGTCCTCCCTCATCACTGTTCTACCTGCTTTATGTCTCTTCACAGCACTAAATGCCACCAGGTTGTCACCATTCATTTCCCATGCATTTCTGTGGTTTCTTTGTCACCGAGAGTAGAGACTGTTCTGTTTGCCACCATGTCTCTGATACCTAGAACAGTGCCTGGCAAATAAAGGCACTCAAGTGTTTGTTGACTACATGGGTGGGTCTTGGTATATCAGATGCCTAACACAGTGCCTGGTTCTAGAAATCTTTAAGTGAATGGACAAATCAGCAAATTTTACAAGTGAAATGGAATCTTGGCGTACATTCCCACTTGGATCTGAGTGCAAGCGTTTCATCCCTGGCTCCATGAACATAATCTTGATTGCTTTTATTTACTCTAACGTCATAGGTGATGCAGCCAGGTTCCTCACTTTTCCAGAAATCGGTTGTGGACAGAGGCCTCGCCTGGGAAATTCGGGAATTTGGGAAAGACAACTGAGAGCGGCATGGCAGGGATTCAGAATACCCTTCAGCCCATTGCCTCTCGTCAGCAACTAAGGGACCCTGGTAAGGTATTTTATCTCCTGTGATTTATACAGATTGTGCACTTGCTGTTAATCCTGCTGAACAGATTATTCTGAGGGCTGGAACAGGCAAGACATCGATTGGTCCCAGACTCTGAGAGGGTGGGTCCTTTATGCCCTTCATATGTGAGTGGATATTGCAGTGAGGCTTCTGGGTCACTAGACCCCAGCCTGCCTCAGTATTTGTGCTTTAGGAACCCAAGTAGCTTTGATATGCCACTTCAGTCCCTCATAGGTGAGCTGGGGCGCAATTTGCCACTCTTTCCTTGTTCACTTTGGCCTCTGGCCGTTGCTTTTTCCTGCCCGTTCTGTTTGTTTTCTCTTAATTCCTTGCGTATGGGTATGTCAGAGAAGCTGGCAGCGCAGAGTGCAGTGAATCCTGGCATGAGTGAAGCGTATGTAGCTTGTTGGCAGTCTGTCCATCTATCCTTCTCTGGAGGCTAAGCGGTGATCAGATGTGCCCAGGTTTCATGCATGGATGGCATCAGGGCCAAAGACCAGAACAGGGAGAGCCTGGGAGGTTCAGAGGCCACCCCCTCCCTTCAAATCTCAAGTATCCCATTACTAAACAAGCGTGGGAGATGGGGCCTCTTAAGGTGGAGAGGGAAAGGAACTAGCTTAACTGCACGCGGCCCTGTTCCAAGTCCTGGGCCAGGCCTTTTATGTGCGTGGCGTCATTGGATGTTACCGAGGAGTTGGTTAAACAGCTAGGTTCCAAGAGGTTGATGACGCTTGTCCGGGTTACCCAGATAGTAAGTGGCAGAGCTGGGTTCTGAGATTCAAACCAGGCCTGTGTGACTCCCTGGCTGTCCACCAAGAGCAGGAATTTCTCTAACATCTGGAAAGAGGTGAAGGGGAGGGGGAGGGGCAACGGCTGGAGGGGCGGCAAATGGCTCCTACCTGAGATTTCATCACCAGGCCCTGCCAAGTCCAGGTTACACTGATGCCACTTGGCTTCTCTTCTGTTCTGAGAACTGAAAGTTCTCTGGCTGATTTACCAGGGCCAGCCTCGTGGCACTCCGGGGTACTGGAGTGGATGAAGCGCCCCATAGACGCTCCTTCCAGCGGTGTCCTTCCACGCCATGCCGGCTCCGGTGTCTGTTTACGTAGCGCTGCCACAGAGTGCACTCACCCTTCTTGGGTCTCCAGTTCACTGCACCTCATTTCCAAAGTTGTACCCCCGGGGGAGTGCACCCCGCCTGCATTTCTGGCGGCGGTTTCAGGTCACTGTGGGAGCCTCCAGGCGCGTTAAGAGGCACTGCCGGCTACCAAGGTCGGGGCATCTCTGGGGCCATTCGCCGAGCCCCTCGCCTAGCGCTCCCAGCACCGCGCCGCAGTGCCCCCTCCGCCGCCAGAGGCCGCCCGGAAGCGGGGCTCCTCGAGCGCGGGGCGGGGAAAGGGGCGGGGCGCGGCGGTACCTGGGCCGCCGAGGAGCCGGGGGTGGGCTCTCCGGGGACAGCCGGCTGCCCCCCCAGATCCGCACCGCCAGCCGCCGGGAAGCTCGGGGCTCCGGGCGTAGAGGCTGCGCTGTCACATGGGCGGCGGCGACGGGGCCGCATTTAAGCGGCCGGGGGACGGCGCCCGCCTCCAGCGCGTCCTCGGGCTTGGCTCCCGCCGGGCGCCCCGCTCTCTGCCCGCCGGGGGCCCCGCGCAGCGCCGCACCGCGCCGCCCCCGCCGGGCCATGCGAGCGCGGGCCCCGCCGCGATGAGCTCGCACATCGCCAAAAGCGAGTCCAAGACGTCGCTGCTGAAGGCGGCGGCGGCCAGCGGGGGCAGCCGGGTGCCCCGCCACGGCCCTGCCCGGGAGCCAGGGCTGCCCGGCCGCCGGCTGCCCGGCACCGGCCCGGGCACGCCGCCGCCGTCCGGGGACCCCAGTTCGCGGAGGCCCCTGTGCCGGCCGGCGCCGCGAGAGGAGGGCGCGCGGGGGAGCAGGCGCGGGCTCCCCCAGGCGCACTGCAGGCCCCGGGAGGCGCTGCCGACCGCGGCGTCCCGACCTTCGCCGCCGTCGCCGCTGCCGCCGGTCCGCGGGCGGGATGGGGAGGAACGGGGGCTGTCCCCGGCGCTCGGCCTCCGGGGCTCGCTGCGAGCTCCGGGTCGCGGCGACTCCGCTCCAGCCGCCGCGTCCGAGGCAGACCCGTTCCTCCACCAGCTGCGCCCCATGCTCAGCTCCGCCTTCGGCCAGGTAAGGGCCGCGCCTCCCGCCCGCGCTCCCGGGAAAGGCGCTCGGGACCCTGCCGCGGCTGCGCGCCCACAGCCCTCCTCCCGCGGGCCGCGGCCCCCCAGTCACGATCCCCGTAGTCCTTCCGCAGCCCTGCGCCCTGGCCGGCACTCCGCCTCCCCCGTGCCTGATTCAGCACCCTGTGCGCTGTCCACGCTCCCGGCCTCTTCTGGGCGAGGCACCAGCGCCTCGCAGCCCTCCACCTGCCGGCATAGGCCAGTCCTGGAAGGGAACGACCGCCACAAAGCGTCTGGAGATTTTTGCAGGGGTCCGGAGGGGCGCTCCGAGCAGGTGGCGCCAACTCCGGTCCCTAGCCAAGACTGCCAGTGAGCCACCCAAGGGAGCAAAAGGGTTTGGAGTCTGGGAGTCAAGAATGGCTACCTCGGGGCACGCAGCCTTGCTTGGGGGTGGAAGCCGCTAGTCATGGGCTGTCGCGGCCCCAAGAGACCTGGGAAAAGTTTGGAGAGCTAGATGGAGACTGAAAAATATGAGAAAAGAGAAGTGTCTGGGTGGGCATAGAGGGGCTACACAGAGCAATGGCTCACCTTGGAACTTCGAGGTGACTTAAGGAGGCTGTCACTCCAGGGATTCCCCTAGGATGGCGGATGGGCAGCTGTCAAGTTGTAGGACCCGGAATAACACGCTGGCCTGAGTTGAAGTGCATTCTAGGGTCAGGAAGGTCACTAAGGGGTCACCAGTGGCTACTCTGGTTTCCTCTTGGCCTTTCTCTCAAGGGTCCTAGGCAGCTGAGCATCGGTCCTCTAATCTCGGGCTACAGTTTGGGGCGTGCTGCTGGGGAGAGAGGTTCGCAGAAAGGAACTGTGAACTCCTGAGCAGAGCCAGGGTTTCTTCTAGTGCTGAGTCCATAATTAATTCAAACTCATTGGCACAGCGTTGAGACAGGTCTGCAGCACCCGAGGAGGGGTGTAATGCAGAGGTCTGATGGGAGAGTTTGCATGGTGTGTGGGGGAAGAGGGGTTCTGAGCGTTTCTGTGCTAGGATGTAGTGTAGAGAAGCCACTTCAAGCTCCTGGCTTGCCATGCTGGATCAGAATTCCAAGGAGGCCGTGTGTGTGTTCTGCTTCAGATCTGCACATTCCTTTTCAAAATACTACTCCGTGGCGGCTGATGCCAGTGGAGGTCTGACATGAAGGCAGCTGCACATGGATTCGGGTTGCGCGGGGCTGCTGTGTGGTGTGATAGGGCAGCCGCGTGTGGCTTTGTTCCTGTGGGGAGCCCTCGTTAGCCGAGTTTGCTGGAAGCAGTTCTCCAGAACAGAGATTTGGATGCAGAGCTTTGAGAGTTAGTGCAGCGACATGTTGAGGTGGAAGTTCACTCCAGTGGCTTCTGTATTAGGTAGGAGGCATAGGGTGTTCGAGCTGTGGTCCGTGGACTGGGTCTGGGTTGTGGAATCAATGACATCTATTCAAACGTTTATCAAATAGTTTGGGGCACCTGCTGTGCCCAGGCGTTTGCTGGGACCAGGGAGACAACAGTGGACAAAGTACCTGGGGTTCTGGCTGTTTCGGAGCTTACCATCTAGCAGTTTGGAAGGGTAGGTCATCGGCCTGGGTTCACACATTTTCTGGCTATTTATTTTGCTAGTACTATGACTTTGTTCCTAGAAAAAGAGTCTTTTCTTTCTCCGGTCTTCCGGGATTTGCCTGCATGGGCCCTTTGTGATCTCAGAGCATTTCAGCTACCTGCTTTCCTTCCTCCTCCTACTTTCTTAGTCATTAATATTCTCCAGCTCCGTGTTCTGAAATGTCACCGGGGTCACCTGAGTCAGGACGGGCTGGAAGGTCCCATCAAATATTTACTACCTCCCTGTGGGAGCGCTTGCCTCTGGAGCTACAGACTTTTCCTCTAAAGCTCAGCACATTCAGTTTGGGCTTCCTGCTGACAGCTCGCAGGCGCGTGCTTGAACAACAACAGAAATAACCACGGAACCCAGCCTGGGACTTTTGTGTCAGGGTCTCCAGTCTCCTAAGACAGAGGGGAATTAGTCTTTCCTTTGGCTCTCTTTGCACTGAGATTTCTATCCCTAGAGACAGGGCCAGGACCAGGAGAAGGAAAATGGGATTCTGAATACAGAAACATTCTGAAAGAATCTGTTTAGGGCAGAATATAGTCCTGGGGAGGTCTATTTCTCAGGTCTCCCAAATTCTGTTATTTTTTTTTTCCAACCTTAAGCAAATTGCTTAACCTTGGTAAAGCCTCTGTTACCTTTATCTGCAAAATAGGGAAAATCATAGTACCTCGTTGGATTTTGGGGGAGTTAAATGGAACATGGAGGTGTGTACAGATCTTGGCCCACTGCATGATCCAGAGTAAGGACACTATCAATGTTAGTTATTGTTGTTATTGTTGATTAATGACTAAGTGCTGTCTCAGACCTTCTTCTTTCTATTTGCAATAGAGTCAGGGAGAGCCAGGGCTCAAAGTGACACTGGAAAGACCTAGCTAGACTCCTACTTTAGGGGGGACAGGAATCAGAATGCTTTAAATCAGAATGAGTGACCTCCCAGAGCAGCCTCACTGCCTGCAGGGAGATGGTGTGGTATTGAGGCAAAGCCAGGGAAGGGTGGTGTGGGAGAAAGCAGAGTTGTCGGTCACTTCCTATTGCTGTGACCTTGGGTCTGTTATTCTCTCTCTCTGGTCTGGGTTTCTTCCTCCAGAAATAAGACTGACAAAAACTACCTTGCAGAGCTATTGATGAGAATCACACACAATTAAGGATGTCAAAACACCTGGCTTGAGTAGGTGCTGGAAAAAAGGGACAGCCTTCATTAATGTTATTATTAATAGAGTAACTGTCTGAATGTGGTTCTGTGTAAGGTACTTTGAAAGCTGTCTCTAAGCCAGGCAAGAAAGGCCATTAAATGAGCTGAATGACAAGGGACCTTCCCAAGTACCCTCTTTGTGGCCAGCTGAGGACATGGCACCCAGCTGATACCCAGATGCGGTATCAGACATTAACTCAAAATAGGCATGATTTGGGGCAACTCTTGGCATTGAGTTTTGTAAAACTATTTTAAGAACAGGGTTTTGTTTTTTTTCCCCTGCTCCTTAGTCTAAGCTGAGGAAGAAACACCTCTTGTAGAGGAGGCAAATGTGTATAAAACCCACAGCTCTGTCCCCTCTTTTCCCTTTTCTACCCATAGAGATATCTCTTCTGATTTGACTTGACTAGCCCAGTTCCCAAATTGCTTTGCCCATAACATGATCACCATATCTAATGAGCGAATGACCAGTATCTCTAGTGTCTGGTCTGCAGAGGTTTCTTAGTTCCTGTAGTTTAGGCAAGGGAGAGAGACTCTATGGAAGCCTGGGTCCTAATGGATTCAATCGTACTAGGTCTGTGTTCCTAGGATGAGGGCTGTGCATTTTATTCATTCCTGCCCTGCTCAGTCTCTCCCTACTGCCCTCTGAGAGGGCCAGGACACGCTCTTGCCTTTCCTCTGCGGCCTGGGGAAAATGAAAGAGGGGGGCAGCTTGGGGTTAATATCAATCCTATACAGTCCTCCAGGACATTTGCGTTTGCCTTTAGCTGTTTGGGGTAAGCAGCAGGAGGGCCCGAGACCTCTGTCAGGAGCTCACGAAACAATTTCCAAAGTACCTTCTCATGATCTTATCTTCATAGCAGTCTGTTTGCATTGTCAACCCCCCCCCCCCATTTTCCAGATGAGGAAGCCAGCTCGAGAGAGGGGAAGTGGCTTGTCCGAAGGCCACACAGTAAATAAATGGCAGGGATGTGATCCCCGAAGAAGCTGCCTGTGCTGCTCATGCCACTTCGATGGGAAGTCACATAAGTGTGTTTCCTATTTGTCCAAAACATCCACAAAGCCCCTCTCAGGTTACGACCCAGCTTTCCCTGAGTGTGTTCACACTGGGCTGCCATCCAAGTTCAAATGCTGGTGGTAGAACCGATCAGGGCCAGAGGCCAGCCTCCTTCCTAATCAGAAATAATCAGCAAAGGGTTTATCCTTCTCATCCCTCTGATCCTATTATCCCAGAACTCAAAGTGGAGGCTTCTGGAGGCCCAGCGGCTGCTGCCCCAGTGAAGAGGGATGGGAAGGTGGGGCCGTGTGACATGCTTTGCTCCTTAGAGAAGCCCCCACTGTTTGATCCTTTAAAAAGAAATTTCTCCTAAAAGTCAGTCCACCTGCTCTCTCTAGATCACTGGTTATCCCTTAGGTCACTCAGGACCACCGTAACCTGACCTGTCCAGCCCAAAGTAGCCTAAGCAAGCTCTGAGTTTGAATCCCTGAATCCCTTGCTGCCTGAAACCTCAAATTAGCAGCATCCTTCTCCCTAAGGAAGGATGGGATTTCTTCAAAGTGCATGACTTTTCCACAGGGGCCTGGTTTTGCCATTTCCTGTCTCCTGTTTCCAAGGACCAGCATATCCCAAGGTCGGCAAACAGGTGCCATGCTTTGTGCTGGCCCGCAGGGGGCAGAAGTCACCAGGTCTGACCGAGTGGGTGTTTTGCTGAGTGTAAGGGGGGAAGGGGGCTCACAGCTAGCCCTTTAAGACCAATCCTGGGCAGGGGAAGGGACCCCTTCTAGGTGCCTGGCACTGTGCCAGGTTCTTTGTGTGTATTATCTCATTAACTCCTCACAACAGCCCTAGGCGGGAAGGCTTATTAGTGTACCCATTTCATAAAGAACCTGAGGCTTAAAAAGATTCACAAGTTCTCAAGGTCATAGAGTTTGCTAGGCAGAAGGGCCAGATTTGAACCAGGTCTGTAGGCCTCTGCATTCCAAGCTCTTAGCATCCATGTCGGTGGTCTTCAGCATGGGCTGCAGATTACATTTACCCAGAGCACTAAACATCGCCAATGTCCGGAGCTCACCTACACCTATTATATCTCTGGGAGACTCCCCAGAGATTCTCATCTGCAGGTAGCATTGAGAATCTCTGCTTGATGCTGTGTCTGCCTTTCTGTGTATCTGCCCAGGTAATTAATATTAACTGGGTTTGTACCTGGAACCTAACCCAACTTCCCTCTGGGGTCCCCGGTGAGCCCCAGCTTTTTCAAGTCTGCAGATGGTTGGTTTTCTAGGTTTGATCTCCAAGTCTTTCCAGAAGCCCCAGACTAAGTCAGATTCCTCTGTCTCACATTCTCAGAGGTTTTGTGTTTCCCCTTCATAGCATTGACCTGAATTGTAATTAAATAAGGGCCTTCATAGCTCTTTAATAGCTCTTGCCCACCTGCTAGGATGTAAGCTCCCTGAAAGCAGGGACCATGTTTATCTTGTTCTCCACAGCCTTCCCAGAGCCAGGTACAGTGCCTGGCACACAAACACTGGACAAATGATACTTCTTTCTTCCATTTTAATAATTAGTCACTGAGTATCTACCATGTGCCGGGTACTTGCCCACATCCGCTTTAGAAGCAAGATAAGGGAAACCCCATTTTTCCAGGCGAGGAAATAGAAGCCCTGGAATGTGAGAGGTCAGAAGCTGGCAGACCCTTCTCATGCACCTGAGTCTCATGACCTTCACCCTCCGCCCCACAGAGAAGCTGCTTCATGCTCTCTTCTGGAGGCACGGGTCTTTGGAGAAGGCCTTTACGTTAGCTGCTCACTCTTCTGTTTCATCTCCCTGGTGTTTTTCCTGCCCTTTGGGAGTCAGTGCCTCCCCAGACTCCTCCCTCTGTTCTCAGGGGCTGCTCCTCCTTCTCCGTGCCCCCTCTGGAGGTTTGGCCCAAACAAGGCTGCTGAGTAACTCCCCTGATTAAACTGTTCCGTCGTCAGCAGCCGCTCAGACGTCAGGAGCTATCCAGGGACTTCCTCCCCCGGCTCCCTGGGAGCGAGCCTGTGGCACCTTCTGGGCTGTGCCCCACCCACTCCCCTAATGGGGCTTCTGACCAGCCATTCGAGCCGGATGAAAAGTCCCTGGGAAAGCAGCCTCTCTGGACTGAAAACTCTTCCAGCGACCCGGGAAAGGGTTTTTGCATCAGGGGCCCGGCCATGAAAGAGTTCGCCTTCCCAACCTGTCTCTGGTGCCCCCTGCTGGGAAAATCTGGCTGCGGGGGAAACAGGGACACTTCCTCTCTTGGGTCATCGAGCTCCGGCTGTAGGTCTTGAATGTAACATCTGAGGCTGGAAATGAGTTCACATCAAACCTGGGACCCAGAGGGACGACCAATAGCCACTCACCGAAAAAAGTTCCAGTCGTGGGACCTCGAAGACCACTTCGCCAAGGGCAGCCTCTCTGCTTTGCACCCGGAGGAAGCCTGTGACAGATCCTCGCTCAGGATTAGGCGGAGGATGGTTAGAGGGTTCACAGCCCTGAATCACACCCTTTGCACCGGTGCTGCCTCCATCATGCCCCACCCCCTTCACCGTGGTCTCTTGGTTTCCCTTGGGTCGGAGACACCCGGCAGAGCAAAGGGAGTGAAGGACCTGATCACTTGCTATGGGCTCAGCTTGTGCTCCCCGCCCTGGAGCCTCATTCCCTTTCGGTGACGAGGCAAGTGTGAAAAATGGAGCGTGATGGGGACATCACAAGATCTTCCAGGCCCTCGACTGGAACTGCCTGCTCTCAATCCAGCTGCGATTGCCAGGGGGCAATTAGGATGTGTGTCTGTCCCTGAGTGCTTGTGTATGCATATTTGTGTGTGTATGTGTGTTGTGTGGTGTGTGGTGTGTGTGTGTGTGTGTGCGTGCGCGCACGCACAAGGCTGGGAGCTGGGAGGCACCCTGGCTTTGGTAGCCCAAACTAGCCTGCTTCCCCTTCTGGGTCTGCTGGCCTAATTCCCAGCTGCAGCTGCCATTCTGGGCCCCCCTCCCCGAAGCAATCTCCCTGCAGATTTGGCAGCCGGAGAGGAGGGGCTGAGGGAAGGGAAATGAACCGGAGAGAGGACTGAGCTCTAATCTGATGTAGATGATCCGGCAGCTTTCCCCAGCTTGCTGCCCTCTGCCATCAGCTCTCCAGGCGATTTTCTCTGTGCCCTGCCCTCTCCCCTCCTGCATTCATGTCCTTAAGAAAGTGCCCAGAAAGTTAAACCCACACACACAAACACACACACAATCCACCAAAAAAAAAAAAAAATCAGAGAGCGGGAGCAGGCAGACGAGTAAGAGAGCACGCGCGCAGGAGAGAGGGCTCAGAACGGTCTAGGAGGAAGAACCTCTGCGCAGGCAGATGGAGGCTGGGGTTGGCCGTGACAGGGACTAAGGTCTCTTAGTCCCTAGAAGCCTCCTTCATGGACTCGGGGATCCTGAGAGGGGCTGCCTCAGCTTAGGATGGGCAACTGTGTCAAGTCTCCACTGAGAAATCTCTCAAGGAAGGTATGTTTCCGGAGTTCCCAAGATCTGGGGCAGGGGAGGGGGCATCTCACCATCTGTGCTAGAGCTGGGGACGGAGGGGGTGGGCCTCTGAAGCTTGCTACCCTTTCCGTGGGTTCTCTCTAGAGCTGTTCCCTCTCTCTAGCTCCAGATTCCCTCTGATCCCAGTTTTCTGTCTCAGGCCCAGCTCTGGAGCTGGGACTTAACGTCTGCATGGGGGGCTCTGTTTGGGAATTAGCACAAGATTTAGGGACGAAAACAAATAGTTCCTGGGCCACAAAAAGAAAAGCACAGATCCACAGAATGTGAGTGGACGGACCCTCCTGGGGCTGGTCGGATCGGAAGAGGGTTGAGCTGGGCTTTGACCCTGCTTCTACTGAGGCTCCTTCCCGGCTGTAGGGCCAGGGACTCATTCATCTCTTTGAGAGTATCTGGCCGTCTCTCTGGTGGTCTCTAAACCTTCAGAGTTGTGGGTTTTGAAGTCGATCCCATTGCTACTGGGGTATCCCCCGCCACCCTCAATAATTCTTGAATCAGGTCAGAAAATCTCAACTAGGACCAGACTGGTTCAGGGCCCCAGATTGTTTCCACTGAGAAATAGGATGTTGAGCAAAGGTGTCTGTAATTCGCTTTCTGATGTGGATTTATTGCTTATGTACCAGGATAATAGCCTTTTGCAAGAATTCCTTTTGGAAAGCAAATCATTGCCTGCAAAACGTTTTTCACACAAAGCTGGGCTTACATCTATAGGGTTTTGCTTCAACTGGGCTCTGCTTGTATTTCTAGCCCTCTGTAGCTAAGCCATAGAAGAAACTCATGGATATTACTTAAAGGAAGAAGGAATGATAGGGATGTTTTCTTCTGGTTCTTTCATTTTTCAGACAAGGAACTTGATTGCCACTCAGGTAAAGTGACTTAACTGGAGGTCTTAGGTTAACTAATGGCATCTCTGTCCCTAACCCCATACTACCTCCTGGGTCAGTTTGATAGTCTCTTAATTTAGGAAATGTTGAGCTTTTTTGCTCATCATCTTCTTCATGTAGCTAAGCTGCTCACACCAAATTCCCTCTTATCTTCACTGTTCCTTGGATCCCTCCGAGGGTTGAGTGTTTCTTCTGTGCACACGGCCCCCATCATTGGGCATCTTAGAAGAGGCTTTGGCATCAGAATTGGCCTCCACACAGTTGCAGAGAAGCAGAAACTGACCTGAATTAGTCTAGAGGACCACGGGGTGAGAGCCTGCCCCGCCCCCACCCCCACCCCGGGTTTTGTCCAAAGCTTAAAGAGAACTTAAGAACAAGATTTATCTCTCTGCTCCACCCCGTACACAGCAGAGTGTTTAAGAGCCAGGCTTCTCCAATCTTTTCTTTCCAGCCATGCGACTTGGGGCAAGTTACTTGACCTCTCTGGACCTCAATTCCCTTGTCCATCAAGTGGAAATACTAATATTTACCCCCCGAGGTGATTGTCAGAAGCAAATAAAAGCCCTGTGCACACTGCCTGGAATGGAGTACTCAGTAAATGGTAACTATTATTATTATCATCATGATCCTAGTGTTTCCACTCTGGGTTTTCTGAGAACGAGGATGGAAGCAAAAAGGAAAATAGGAGAGGTTTTGAGTCCATGGAATAGGGTAAAAGATAATGAAACTTCTTGCATTCAATTTCATTTTTTTTCGTAATAGCAACAATTGCTTTCTTCTGAAAAGCTACAACACATCCAGCCTCTGTAATCTCATCTGCTCTTTTCCACCTTCCCTTGGCTATTTTATCGAGCAAGGAGCGGGACTTAAGAGCTTTCCTAAAGTCACACAGTCGAGTGGAAGCAGAGTAGAGATTTTGGAAACGCAGGTCTGTGTGAATCCATAGACGGTATTTTACTTTTATTTTTGCCTCCGTGAGAGGCTTCCTGTCTCTTTCCTGCTGTCAGGAATGTTATTCATAGGTTACCGCACTTGACCTTACAGGTCGTCCTGATCCCCACTCACTGCAGTGATTCCTTCCTCCACTTCGCCAGGCACTTGCTTACTCACTCACCCGCTCCTTGAATACCTTCCAAGTGAGAGCAAGCTCTGACCTGCCTTCTCTTAGCCAGCTTGTGTTATTAGAAAGCTGTAAGGTCACGAGGCAAGCTGACCCCTCCTGTTGCCACGCTCCTCTCGGGGAGATGTCCCCTCGGTGCCAGGAGACATTGTCAAGCCCATAAGCCGCTGCCCACTTGGCTTCCTGAGCATGGTAGCCAAGGAACTGGCAATGGAGAGAGGCGACCTGCTCCGGGCTCTTTGTGGGGCAGGATCAGGCTGTCAGGTGCCATCACTGGCCAGGGAAGAACAGCAGCCTCCTGGGGCGACTTGGTGCCAGGCAGTGTTATGATCAAGAGATGCAGTGGAAATTCCCCAGCCACCGCGGGTACCTTCTTCGTGGGAACACATTCTTCTCCATCCTTCTCAGTTCTTTCCTGATTGGTAAATACTCTCCCACTTCCTCTGGAGCCAGAAGTAAATGCCTTCTGGCTCCCAGCACCTCTTATGTTGCATCTCCATCATCATCGTTGTCCTTATCATCGTCATTGTCATCCCCATGGCAACTCCATGCATTCGGCTCTGACAGTGCTCTAGGCACCGTGCAATAGCTCAGTTATTTCTCACGAGAATCCTGCGAGGGGCCACATGTCTCCCCCACCAGACCGAGAAGGAACCCAGAGCACAGAGAGGTGCAGTCACTTGCCCAAGGTTACATAGCAAGCAAGGGGCAGGGCCAGAATTTGTCCCTGAGACTGTTTGAGTCCTAAGCCAGTGTACTAAATCTCCTCTCCGAGCTCTGAGCCTCCTCTGTGCTGCCTCCTCCTTCCTGGCTTGAGCTCACGCTGAGCCAAGTATAGGAGACACAGCCAGAAACAAAAAGGCGGATTTTTGCACACATCTCGGGAGCTTGTTTCCTGGGGTCGAGCTCTCTACTCCCGAGATTCCTCTGAGCCAGCCTCCCAGTTGGGAAGGTCTCTCTGGTTTTGCATTTGCTCTGGCCTGGGTCCTGGGAGCCTTTGAGAGTCTGGCCGAGGCCCTGAACTCTTTCAGACATCAAACCAGAATGGCCCTTGGTCTGCCTCACATCTCTCAAGTTCCGAGATAGCCAGAGACCCCACCCTATTGCATTCACTGAACTTGGGCCTTGCACTGAGCATGAATAGCTGCCTCCCCTCTGAGGAGCCAGGATACTGCTCCCCCTAGGCCTGGGAGAGGCTTAGGAAGTTGGAAGGGAGCCTATTCTGGAGCCCCAGAGCATGGGGCTTTGGGGAGAAGATGCCCTGGAGGAGAGGGAAGACGAGGTAAGCTGGGAGAGGCTGTTCTGGTTCTCAGCCTGGGGGACAGGCCACGCCCTGGGTCGCAGGATCTTCTTCTGGACCTGGCCTTCTGTGAGCTGGAGGAAGCTGGCAGCAAGTGGGTATGGCAGGACAGAGGGTGGGGACCCTCCAAGTTTCAGCTGCTCTGTTTCTCCTTCGAAGGTTTGCCTCTAAATCCAAGCTCATCAAAGCTCAGGACTGAAGGCCAAGCACCCTGACCTGGATCCTGGGAGGCCTTGGGCATCCTGGGGAGGCCGGGGTGGACTAGAATGTTGTGTCTGGACGCTGCTGTTGTCCAAAGGGGACGGTCTGTGGGCAGTGCTGACTTTTTATAGCTGCATGGGAACTGTCAGGGAGGAGGAGGGGAGGGCCAGGGCCCGAGAGCACAGCTATATTCGGTAAGCAGAGAGAGGGCCCCTGCCTCAGCCTCTAGAGGTCGGGCAGGCTGGGCCGGGCAGTGAGCCAGAGGCAGAAGGGAGAAGAAGGAGAATTGCTGGGGGCAGTGAGTGTCTAGTCTTGAGGCAGCCAGCTGGGTAGAACCTGGCCCACGGACGGCCTTTGCTTGGCCCAGCTGAAGGGCTGGCAACCTTGGGCCGAGTTAAGTAGCACTGTCCTTCAGAGGGGACAGTCGCCCCTCTTACCCTGCCTGCTCGGTTATGTTGGCTAGGGCCCTGTGTTTCCACCTGCCAGCCCAGCATCCTACCCGGGCCTGCTCTGTGTGTTCCCAGCTCTGGTTGTCCTCACTGCCTTCCAGTGAGGTCCAGTGGAGGCAGGGTCAGAAGTCCGTTTAGGAGCATCTTGGGCAAGGACGGTATTCATTAGTCTTTGAGTGAGCACTTCCCATTGGTTGGAACAGAAGCCTCCCTCTGCCTCCTTCTCTTTCTAATCTTCTGCACGCATACGAGTGTGTGGTTTTGTGCACGTGTGTGTGTGTGTGTTGTGAGCATGTGTGTGTTGTGTGCCACACAGCGGGTGTTGCACCCAGCTCTCCCCGCAGCCTCCATTTCAGGCAAGGATCAGAGACTCGCATCTGTCAAACCGATTTGACTCCTGCCTCCCATGCACCCCAAGAGCTCCCTGAACACGCTGCACAACTCTCCAGGGTCCCCGCTTGAGGAGAGCCCCTTCTAGGACCAGGAGCCAGGCCGAGGCCAGGAGGGCCGGCTGGGCAGGGACGTGACGCCCTTGCCTCTCTTTTTTATTTGCTTGGTGCTGGCTGAAGATGCGCCAGGAGGAGAAGAGCAGCTACACAGTGGTGCAGACGAGCGAGGAGGGGCCGGCGGCCGGCGGCGAGCACCCAGGACCGCTCCTGATGCTGGCCCAGAACTGCGCCGTCATGCACAACCTGCTGGGCCCTGCCTGCATTTTCCTGCGCAAGGGCTTCGCCGAGAACAGGCAGCCTGTACGTAAGTTGGCCCCAGTGGCGCCTCACTCGACTTGGCTTCAAGGGCATAACGAGGTGCTGGGAAGAAGAGGGGCTTGGTACGCAGCCCCCTAATGGATGTACCCCAAACCCTCAACTTGTGAATTTGACCCCCAAAGTTTCCCACCCATGGCTGCAAAGCGCTGGTGAATCCATATCCACCAGCAAGAAGTAATAACAGCAGCTCATGGGGTTTTTTGTTGTTGTTTCTTTACTTGTTTTTTTTTTTTTTGAGGGGGGTTTTTTTTTTTTTTTTTGAGCACTTACTATGTGCGAGGTACTATACTAAGTGCTTCGGTGCATCTCTTCAATTAAGTCTCAGAGCAACTCCGAGAGGTAAGTACTATGATCATCCCTAGATGAGGAAACTGAGTTGGGGAGCTAACGTGCTCGAGATCACAGCTAGTGGGTGGCAGAGGTAGGGTTCGAACTCTGAGAGCCTGACTCCAGGGTTTCCTGTACTCCATCCTGAATACACAGGCCTGTCCGGTCCTTCCTACAGTGATGGACATATTCTGTAATCAGTGTTGTCCAGTATAGTAGCTGCCAGCCCCGCGTGGCCATTGAGCTCTTGAAATGTGGCTAGCGTGACTGAGGAACTGAATTGTTCATTCTATTCAATTCCAATTCCAATTCCAATAGCCACATGTGGCTACTATATTGGGCAACCTCCTTTAGGTATATGAGCAGTCACAAGGAGAGGGTAATGGTGATGTTATAGATACAAATGTATGAAGGTTCCATTATTGAATGCTACATGCTAAACACTATTTGTTTTAAGTTTATTTATTTTCGAGACAGAGAGTGTGAGCAGGGGAAGGGCCGAGAGGGGCGGGGGGAAACAGAGAATCCCAAGCATGCTCTGTGTAGTCAGTGCAGGGCTTGATGTGGGGCTTGAACCCATGAACTGCGAGATCATGACCTGAGCCAAGATCAAGAGTCAGATGCTTGACCGACTGAGCCACCCAGGCGCCCCCTAAACACTTTACATATCTTGTCTCACGGGATCCTCACAAAGGTCCTATGAGGTGGGTACTAGTCTTAACCCATTTTCCCAATGAGGAGACTGCGGCTTGGGGAGCTGAAGTGACCTACCCAAGACCCCACAGTTAGGAAGTAGCAGATCTGCTACTCGCGTTTGTTTGTTTGACACTAGAGCCCCAGCTCTTCTCCTGGACCACATAAGCTGGGGAGAAAGGGGAATTCATGTGTTCATCTTCCCCTCTCACCCCTGGGGATGGTGCTCACAGCCTCCCTGTCACCTCGGTAGGCATCCCCGGCCCTGCTTCACACAGGGGAGCATGTGATCCAGGGGCCAGCCGCCAGGACTCAGCCAGACCAAGCGCACGAAGAAGGGTTACCTGGCCTTCCTGCTCCTGGCTCTGGCTATGCAAGAAGTGGAAGGGTCAGCAGTACTCTGTTCCCCTCCAGTCCTGCAGAGCTGGGTCCTGGAGACGTGGGAGCCTGCTTGAGGCTTGAAAGAAGGGAAAGGAGTCACGTCCAAGTGGCTTGTCCTAGCCAATGTCCTCCACACGCGTGTGGACACACGTATACTCGCCTACTAGCTCACTTCACTTCTGAGAGGGTACAGGGCATTGCAAAAATCATCCTTTTCAGCCACCCAGCATCCAAGCCAGACTAAGAAGGGAGTGACGACAGTGCACTGTGACAGGCTTTTACGGTGGAAGTCCATACAGTCATCTTGCAGAGATATGCATACCTTCAGTGAATCCTGCCCTTAGCTAGAAACACCCCCGCCGGGACTGGATAGCTTACAGCCTGCTCAGTTCCGGCTCACGTGCATTCTCAACGCTGTCCTGCCTCCCTTAGCCGCTCCTGAGCACGGGGTCCTGTGCACCCACTTGTCCCCCAAGACACTGCTCGGCAGCCCCTTTCTGGAAGATTCTCAGACTTTCTGGAGCTGGGGTCCCTTGACCCAGGGCCAGTTTACAGTGGGTGGGCTGAAGCTGTCTCTTGCCTGCCCTGACCGTGTGCATAGCTGAGATGCCCCCCGCTCACTGCGGCCCGCCTGCACGTCTGGGTTCACGATGGGTGTGCCCACACCTGGTATGTGCTTCCTCAGAGTGGGCGCACCCTGCCCAGAGTTCCTCCTGCCCAAAGACAGAGAGCTGTGACAGGGTGGATGGGCCCAGTGCACCAGTTTTGGAGCTGACTGAATAGGTCCAGTGGGGAATCAATGTCATGCCGGTCTGGCTGCCTCCTGGGAAGGCCTGGGGTGGCTGGCACCTCACCAGCCAGAGCCTACCCCATGCGTCCTCTGGGCCTGCTCTTTGGAGACTTGTCTGCCATCTGTTCGGATGCCTGGACCCAGGGTTTCCTTGACTCTCCAAGGAGATCTGGGCACTGCTTGAAGCTGGAGATGTGTGCTTTGGACCCTGGCAGCTGCCAGTGCCACTGGCGGCCACCAGGGTCCTATGCTGTGTCCCGTGACAGGGCCAGGTGTAGGATGGGGGTCAAACTGGAGAAGGTGGGCCATGCCCGAGCGGCAGGGCACAGCCTGAAATCTACCTCCACACCCTCGGCTCCTCCTCCTCCTCTTCCTCCCTCATGGGCAGCCTGCTTTCTGTCCCTCCAGCCCCTCCCTTCTACCATCGCCTTCCAGATTCCCACACTGTTGTGACCTCCTGCCCACCCTGCTTTATTTACAGGTTTTGGCCTCCAGACCAACTCTGTTCCCTGACTCATCCTTGTGTCTGGAATGGGGACACAGAGGCTCTCTGCCCAGGCCGGATGGGGCTCAGGGGTCCCTGGTCATCTCCCGTGTCTATGGGAGATGTGGGGCCGCAGCTTTTTCCCTCAAAGATGTGGTCCAAGCATGCATCCCACTCGATGCTCGCTGTCCCTTGGATGGGGATTTTGTGACTTCTAGGTCCCTTGCCGCTGCTAATAGAACACGTTCTTTTGTTTCAGGACAGATCGCTGCGGCCGGAGGAGATTGAAGGTAAGACCCAGCCCCTTGGGGGACAGGGTTGCTCAGCTATCCAGGAGATTGGTGGGAAGAGAGGCAGCGACATCTTGACCTCCTGCGGACAAGGCCTGGCATGGGGCTGGGCAGCCTCTGTGGAGCGAGCTGTCAGAGGAGCACGTCCTGGCTCCATGGTCTGGCTCTCTGGGCCAGGGGCTCACCCAGGCTGCCTCTGCTCAGAGGCTTGGTGACCCCCCCCCCCCAAAGCCATGCCCACTTTTATTCTGTCCCTCAGAGCTCCGAGAGGCCTTCAGAGAATTTGACAAGGACAAGGATGGCTACATCAACTGCCGGGACCTGGGCAACTGCATGCGTACCATGGGCTACATGCCCACCGAGATGGAACTTATTGAGCTATCCCAGCAGATCAACATGAACCGTGAGTCCCTCCACCCGGCACCCTCTTCCCTTCCCGTCCCCGCCCCCCAAGCTCTCTGCAGTCACTCAGGCCCGGGCTTAAGTTCTGGGCCCATCTCTTCCCAGCTCCGTGACTTGGGGCAAACCACTTACCCTCTCTGAGCCTCCTTTTCCTCACCTGTAAACTGTACAATGAGAGGAGCACAGGAAGTCAATGAGAGACTATCTGCGAAACAGCGCGGTACCTGGCATGCGGTGATTGTGGAACGGAAGGAAGTTCTCATTACTGTGTTATTTTCTGTCAGTTTTGGGGTTCTCCCAGAAGCAGGCCCTGAGACGAGGATTTGAGTGCAAGCAGTTTATTTGGGAGGGAAAGGAAAGCATCAGCAGGGAGTAGTAACTGAGACCATAGTGAGAAGGAGCCACAAAGGGTGAACTCTGGAGCCAGCTAGCACCGGGAGTGGCCTGAGTCTCATTCTGCTTAGGCAGCTCGGGAGTTCATGTAGCAAGCCTGCCTTGAAGTTAGAGGCCTCACCCCTCCACCCTTAAAATTAGAGCCCTCACCCCTCCACTGGGGGCGCGTCAGCAGTCACTGGCTGAAAGCTGTTGTGAGCAGAGGGTGGAGTGGGTATTGATTCTTCACCACTCCTACCTGCTGAGGGATCTTGTTGAACTTGAGCTTCCATTTGCACATGAAGAGTAAGACTTGGGGCAGGTGGGCCAGGCTCTCATAACTTCTGCTTCTCTCTGCCTTTCCGCTCATGTGTCTCTGTCTCTCTGTCTCTGACATTCTTCGCCTGTCTCTGTGACCCAGTGTGTCTTTCTCCCATCTGTATCTGCTTCTATCCACCTCCTGACTGGTTCCTTCGGTCTAACCCTGGCCACTCCCCTGACCTGTTCTTTGATAAGCCACCTGTCCGTGGTCACCTGTGTGTCCTCATTTGGCTTTTGGTTGTACACTGGACCTGGCACTGGATCAGTCATGGAGAGCTTCACAGTGCCTTCCTTTTCTTAGTCAGAGGTAGGGAGTGGTTGGACAGATGACCTAGCCCTTTCCTCTGTCTCCAGTGGGTGGCCATGTGGATTTCGATGACTTTGTAGAGCTGATGGGACCTAAACTCCTGGCGGAAACAGCAGATATGATCGGAGTGAAGGAACTTCGAGACGCTTTCCGAGAGGTGAGTGACAGGCACTGGACAGACGCGGACGGGGAGTTAGAATTCCAACCCCAGGACAGTTACTTGAAAAGAAACTCAAGCCCTGGATCACAGACCTGGGGAAGGATCTTGGACAGAGAAGAGTCTCTGGGAAGGAGGGACAATGATACTAGAAAAGGGGCCCAACCTTGGGCCCCCCATATTGTAGCCACCCTTTTCTCCTCCCGGCCTTCTCTAGTTTGACACCAATGGTGATGGGGAGATAAGCACCAGTGAGTTGCGTGAGGCCATGAGGAAACTCCTGGGGCATCAGGTGGGACACCGAGACATAGAGGAAATTATCCGAGATGTGGACCTCAATGGGGATGGACGAGTAGACTTTGAAGGTAGGTGGGGTTTGAATGTGGGAGAGAAGCCAAGGTGGTAGTGGCCATACATGGAGACTTCCAACTGTGTGTCCATCATGACACCATCTTTCGTCCATTCTTTCCCTACCATTCCATTCTTCTACCCCTCCATCTATGCACCCCTGTAATCCACCTTCCCATCCATCCCTACACCCAACCATCCATCGGTCCATCTTGCCAGATCTATCTCTCCATCTGTTCTATCCATCTCTTCTGTGTTCAGGTATCTATCCATTCATCCATCTCTAAACAATTATCCATACAATCATTTATTTATATATATATGTATGTATATGTATATATCTGTATATTTCTGTGTGTGTATATATATACCTGGTTCTTCAGGCTGAATCCCTCTTCTCTGGGCTTTCACAGCACCTCAGACTCACTCACTCATTCTTCTCACTGCTCCCCACGCACTAGTGGTACCTCTGCTTGGCTGAACTTTTTGAGAAGAACACCATTTTCTTTATCTCTGTATTTCCTCATAATTCAATACCTGGTGCAGAACTAATGCTCAGTAAAAGCTTTTTTTTTTTTTTAAAGGAATCAGTAATAATTATAATAGTTACCATTTATTGTGCATCTATTATGTAACGACCACTATACCAGGTACGCTGACATGTATCATCGCATTTTATTTTCACGACAACTGTCTGGATTGCACTATTATTGCCTCATGTTACAGATGAGGAAAGTGAGGCTCAGAGAGGTCCTGTGGCTTGCTCGAGATTGCCAAACCGTTAAGACACAGAGCTGGATCATAAACCAGGCCTGGGGTCTCAGCTACTACATAAGTAACCCTGCATGATACCACTCGAGACAGCTCTGGGACCTGGTGCCACAACACAGGAAAATGTTGCCTCTGTGCTTCGGGAACTCGCCTTCCGAGCAGAGAGACAAGATAAACATGTACCAGGATGTGAGTGTGTCCAGAACAGAAAAGTTGGGAGCCCCTTTCTGGGGAGCTATTAGACTCCAAGTCTGAGGAGGGTGTGGCTATGTGGAAAGAAGGCTTTGCTGCCAGCAGAGCTGAAGATTGTGGGTCACCCCGTGTCCCACTAGTGCCCCCTCACAGACGACGGCCCATCCCTGCAAGCCCAGCACCCCCATCCATTCTGCCCGTATGCATTGCATGTAGGTCTACTGTGTGTCAAGATCTGCCTTGAGGAGCCCAAGACCAGCAAGGAAAACAGAAGCCAACAGTGTAGTCCCTACAGTTTTGGGGGAAATACATGGTCTGTGGGGTGCAGGGGAGGCATCTTGCCAAGCTGGAGGGGGGCTAGGGCAGATTTCCTGGAGGAGGCTATAAATACGGAGCACTCTAAGAGATGAGTAGGAGCCACCAGGTGAAGCAGAAGGAAAGGGTATTTACCCAAATGAATTGAAACTTACGTCCACACAGAAACCTGCACACGGATGTTTATAGCAGCTTTATTCATAATTGCCAAAACCTGGAAGCGACCGCGATGCTCTTCAGCTGGTGAGTGGACAAAGGGTGACAATGGAATATTATTCACGCTAAAGAGAAATGAGCCGGCAAGCCACGAAAAGACACAGAGAGATCTTAAGTGCATCTCACTGAGTGAACGAAGCCAATCTGAAAAGGCGACATAGTGTGTGATTCCAACTGTATGACATTCTTGAAAAGATAAAACTATGGAGACGGTGAAAAGATCAGTGGTTGCTAAGGGTTGTGCAGGGGAGCGGGGCGGGGTGGGGGGATGGATAGGTGGAGCACAGGGGATTTTCAGGGCAGGGACACCAGTCTGTACGACACTATAGTGGTGGATACACGTCATTATACATTTGTCCCAGCCCACAGAACGTACAGCACCAAGGCTGAACCTGAATGTCACTGTGGCCTCTGCGTGCTAACGATATGTTACTGTGGGTTCATCAGTTAGAACAAAGGTCCCACTCTGGTGCCAGATGTCGATAGTAGGGGAGGCTGTGTGCTGGGAAGGCAGGGTGGATATGGTAACTCTGTACTTCCTGCTTAATGCTGCTGTGAACCTAAAACAGCTCTAAAAAAAAAAAAATAAAATCAAGTCTAGTTAAAAAGAAGAGAGAGGGGACGGGTTGCAGGCAAGCTGAGAGGTGGAGGGAGAGCGAGTGTGCCAGCTGCACCCACAGGGAGATCCGTGTGGCTGGAGCCTAATGGATTGGGGGTGAGTGGTGAGAGCGGCGTCAGCTGGGGCCACAGCAGGGAGGGCCCGGAGGTCACATCAGGATATTGGACATTATCAGGGCGCCTGGGCGGCTCAGTCGGTTAAGCGGCCTACTTCGGCTCAGGTCATGATCTCACAGTTTGTGGGTTTGAGGCCCGCGTCGGGCTCTGTGCTGACAGCTAGCTCAGAGCCTGGAGCCTGCTTCAGATTCTGTGTCTCCCTCTCTCTCTCTGACCCTCCCCTGCTTACGCTGTCTCTCTGTCTCTCAGAAATAAATAAAAAACATTAAAAAAAATTTTTTTTTAAAAAAGGATATTGGACATTATCCAGAGGGGAGCCTGGGAGGTTTCAGAGGGGTCAGCTATGCAGATGAGCAAGGCCCCACCTGCGGGTCCAGCTGCTGTGTAGGAGATGGGTTGGATTGGAAGAGGCCAGAGGGCTGTAGGGGACCAGCCCTGAGGCAGGAGCTGTGGCGATAGGTGGGGGGAGGGGGCGGGTGTGTGTGTGTGTGTGTGTGTGTGCTCAGATCCGAGAGAGATTTGGAGGTTGTGTCCTGAGCTGGGCCTGATGACTGCTTTCTCCCCACCCTGTCCTGTCCTGTGCCCCCCCAGAGTTTGTCCGGATGATGTCCCGCTGAGGCCGCAAGGGCCCCTCCAAGACTGCCAAGCTCCCCCCCCCTGGGCGGGGGAAGAGGAGCCAGAGCGCGCCTCACCCCGCCGTAGCCGCCGAGAGCCCAGGACGGACTGGCGGAAGGGGCCTGCCTGCACCCCAGGGAGGTGCCCACCCTGGACCCCCTCCCCTCCGCACTGTGAAAGACTCACGACTCCTGCAACTGGAAAGGGGGGCGCCCGCCCACGAGGAGGCCACAGTGCCAAGCCAGCAGAGGTCACGCCGGGCGCCAAGTGCCATGGACCCAGCCGCTGCCGGTGGGGTGGGCCAGGGAGCCTGCCAGCAGCGCCGCCCCGCCCCCGCCCCCAGCATGTCCGCCCCGGGGCAAAGCCTCTCGCCGCCCTCCTTTGCTCTGTGCCCGTCCCAGCTCGCCGCAGCCCTGTTCTCTCAGAACTAATAAAAATATTTCCAAGACAAGGCCAGCTGTGGGGTTCTTTGCTGCTTGGGCCCCATCAGATGGCGTGCATTTCCTGCGTGCTGACCGCATGCCCAGAGCTGGCTGAACAGTCCTGCATTGAACATGCATTTATTGAGCACCATTATGCACCCACTCTCATCTCAGAAGCCAGAACCTCGTACATTTAGCTGAAGGGGAGCCTGGGGATTATAGTGACTTAGCTGGGTACCCAGTTGCCCCACACAAAGTCAGGCTAAGAAAAGGAGAATAGAGGGGCGCCTGGGTGGCTTAGTCGGTTGAGCGTACGACTTTCTCTTAGGTCATGATCTCGCGGTTCCAGGGTTCGAGCCCCGCGTCCGGCTCTGTGCTGACTGCCAGCTCAGAGCCTGGAGCCTGTTTCAGTCTGTGACTCCCTCTCTCTCTGACCCTCCCCTGCTCTGCTGTCTCTCTCTCTCTCTCTCCTAGAAAAAAAAAAAATAAAAAACACATTAAAAAATAAAAAAAAAAAACAAAAGGAAGAGGAGAATAGAAATTGGGTAAGCATCTAGCAGGGTCTGTCCCCTTCCTGTCTTCCTGGAGCTTCCATACTGGTGGGGAGGCAGACATGAAATACCTCACTATGTGGTTACAAATTGTTATGCCTTTTTTTTTTTTTTTAACATTTATTTGAGAGACAGAGAAGGACAGAGCATGAGTAGGGGAAGGGCAGAGAAAGAGAGGGAGACAAAGAATCCAAAGCAGGCTCCAGGCTCCGAGCTGTCAGCACAGAGCCCGATGAGGGGCTCGAACCCACGAACTGCGAGATCATGACCTGATCCAAAGTCGGCCGCCCAACCAACTGAGCCTCCCAGGCGTCCCTTGTGATGCTTTTATTAAGGAAAAAAGCAGGGACCCATGGTAGGGTATAATAAGAAGGCCTGGTGTAGTCTGGGGAGGTCAGGGGAGGCTTTCCTGCAGAAGTGATGACAAGGTGTTTGTCATGGAGGAAATCCCAGTGTATGCATAAGACAGATGTCCAGACAGCTGCTGTCTGTTCTGCAGCGCTGGAAGCAGGAGAGTATAGTTGTTAGGCCCCGGGTTTACTTGCTGTGTGACTTTGGGCCAGTCATGTCCCCTCTCTGAACGTCAGTTGCCTCATATGCGATAGGGGAATAATAAAGGATAATAAAGTCTCCAGTAACTGCTCTGAGGGCATAGCATTGCATCCCTCCAGGGGCTGCTGTTCACGTAACTGCGGTGGAAGTACCCAGCATGGCAATATTAAATGGGATCCGTTGTAATCACTGTCATTAATTTCTTTTTTTTTTTTTAAATATTTTTATTTATTTCTAGGAGAGAGAGAGAGCAACAGAGTGAGCAGGGGAGGGTCAGAGAGAGAGGGAGTCACAGACTCTGAAACAGGCTCCAGGCTCTGAGCTGGCAGTCAGCACAGAGCCCGACGCGGGGCTCGAACCCACGAACCGCGAGATCATGACCTAAGCGAAAGTCGGACGCTTAACCGACTAAGCCACCCAGGCACCCCCACTGTCATTAATTTCTATAAGTGAAGGGTTGAAGGAGTCCGAAGGAGATGTTAGTGGATAGAAGGTGCCTCGGAGCTTTGACAAGGTTAAGGCATGATTGGACAGGTGTGTAGGATGGACCTGTACACTAAAAGCCTGCAGTTCTCAAACTTTAGCGTGTAAGAATCACCTGGAGATTTTGTTAAGCCACAGATCTGGCCCCACCCTAGGGCTTCTGCTTCAGAGTCTGGAGTGGGTCCGGGAATTTGCATCTCTAATAAGCCCCCAGGGGATGTTCTTGCCAGACCACGGCAGCAATTTGAATAACCCTTGCTGTAAGTCCCAGACATGGGGGGAGTCAGGTGTGTTCCCAGGCAGCGCGGGTGGAGGAGGCTGTGGGCTAAAAGCTGGAAGTGGGGGGTTCGTGGGGAAACCCCTGCCCCTGCCCCTGTGCTGCAGCAGAGGCTGGATCCTTGTTTTCAGACTTGGCAGGGAATGTGGGAAACACCAAAGCACCCCCCAACGCCCCCGCCAGAGGCCTGGGTAATCCCCATGTCCCTGAGGCCAAGGGGGCTGGGAGTTCCAAATTCACTCTTATAATCCAATTCTGAGACTAAGCCCTTGGCTCTGCGCCCCACAAGGCAGGCCTGCAGTTCTGCCGGCTCTTGTATTGGCTCGGCTCTGCCCAGAGACCTCAGATCTACATGGCTGTGGAAATGCAGCGACCGTAGAGGACCAGAGGAGCAGATCATAGAAAGAGGGCTCCTGTGGGCATCTCTGTCAGCTGATAGGACAAGCCCTTGGTGGCAACGCAGGGAGAGGGTTAGGGTCACCTAGAACACTTCTTTCCCTAGTGTGGTGACCTCCTAATCGCAGACACAGTGGCTATGACAAAGCGACTTGAATATATAGTCCGGCCACTGTTCAGAGAAACCCCGGGACCCAGGACAAGGGGAAGCCCTGGGCCTGGACTTCGGTCTCCTCCAAAGCTGAAGCTCGAACTCTCTTCTTGAACTTCTCTTACATTTAGCCATTCCTAGATCATTTGAAGAAAACGTTCTGCTACATTCCAAGAACCAAGACTCATTTTTCTAGATGGAGCCTATCCCAGGTGGGAATTCTTTCTGTGACCTGCACCGGGCAAAGGCTTAATTACCTCCTCCACTGGGGAGCTGGGTCTGGGTCATGTTAGAAGGGCTCCCCTTGTCTGAAAGCTCCTTAAATCTGAGCCTAGGATTTGCCTCCTTATGGCTTGTCAACTTCAATTCACTCATTCATGCATGCATATTTAACTGTACACCTACCATGGGCAGGTCCTGTGTCAGGGTCCGAACAGGTAAGAAGACAGAAAAGTAGGGGGTCCCTGGGGGGCTCAGTTGCTGAAGCGTCTGGCTTCGGCTCGGGTCATGATCTCACGGTTCGTGGGCTGGAGCCCCGAGTCGGACTCTGTGCTGACAGCTTAGAGCCTGGGGCCTGCTTCAGATTCTGTGTCTCTCTCTGCCCCTCCCCTGCTCATTCTCTCTCTCTCTCTCAAATATAAATAAACATTAAAAAAGAAAAAAGAAAACAGACAAGTATAATGCAGTGTCATCAGTGCTACTTACTAGGTTACTTATGAGGTTAGCCTAGGAAAAGTGAGGATATGTGAAAGATACCTAATCCAGTCTGGCAGGGTGGGGAGAGGGTGGAGGGGACAGATTTGCGAGGACCGGAAGAATCAGCCATGCTCGGTCAGAGGAGGTAAGGAGCAGAGTGTTTCTGGTTGAGGGAACAGCACGAACAAGGGCCCAGAGATCAGGGAGAGAACAGATCTTTGGGGAAATGAAGCAGAACTCCATCTGCCTGGTGGACTGGGCTGGAAGGAGGAGCAGACAGAGATGAGACACTCATCGGGGCGGCGGGGCCCCATCCATCATGGCCCCTGGGGTGTGGAGAAGCTCAGGTAGGACCAGGCAGGGGCGGCCTTCATGTGTCAGCCTGGCTCACGGCAGCAGAAACTGTGGTGCCTATAAAAGGCTCGCTTTTGGAGACAGACATGTCCAGAGGGTGGAGCAAATCACGGAGCAGCTGAGGACACCCCGGAAGCATCCCTATTAGCAATGTGGTTAATAGCATGGGCTCTGATCAAAAGACAGAGGAAAACAGACCTTCCATGCCCCTGATGGAAGAATACCAGCTCCCTCCGCCCCCTCTCTCCCCGGGCCTTGCCAGAAGGATAGAACCTGAGTCTGAGCCTCTAGATCCAGCCAGCAGCTGGCAAGGAAATCCGGAGGACAGGGTAACATGCTGAGTTGTACTGTGAGCATATTCCACCAGCAAAACCCAGGCTGGGAAACTCCGCTGCTGAAATGACTGAAGCTCTTTGACAGATAATATTACAAGAAAAAGGAAGGGGTGGAGGGAGAACTTAGAGACTAAAAGAGACTTAAAAGGTACCAAGTTTAAAAAATGGGCCTGACTTGGGGCACCTGGGTGTCGGTTAAGTGCCTGACTCTTGATCTCAGCTCAGGTCATGATCTCATGGTTCTTGAATTCAAGCTGTGCTGACAGTGCAGAGCCTACTTGGGATTGTCTCTCTCTCACTCTTTCTCTCTCTCACTCTCTCTTTGCCCCTCTCCAGCTCAAGCGCATGCTCTCTCTGTCTCAAAACGGACGAACAAAAAAAAAAAAACCTAAAAACAACAAAACACAACAAAACAGCACAAAACTTAAAGATGGGCCTGACTAACCAACAGTGTCCAGGGATACACACTCAGGCGAAAAAAACGTGGAGAAATACAGGGAATTCCTCCTATAAAGGTCCGAATAGTGTTTGATTTTAGAGAGAGGGCAGGAGGGGGCTGTTCCCCGGGTGGGGAGCACAGGTGGACTTCTGGGGTTTCTGGCAAATTTCTATTTCTTGACCCGTGTGGTGCTTACAAGGATGTTTGCCTCATAACACCTCACTTCACTAAGTTATACATTTGTCCTGTAGTTTTTTCTGTTTGTCTTCTTTCCCTTTAAAAAAAAAAAAGTTATTTATTTATTTTTGAGAAAGAGGGAGGGATCATGAGTGGGGGAGGGGCAGAGAGTGAGGGAAACAGAGAAGCAGGCTCCACGCTGTCAGCACAGAGCCCAAACATAGGACTCAAACTCACAAACCGTGAGATCATGACCTGAGCCAAAATCAAGAGTCGGACACTTAACAGACTGAGCCACCCAGATGCCCCTGTTTGTCTTATTTTCCGATAAAAAGGTTTAAAAAAGTGTAAGCTCAGGCGTCAGCCACCTGGGTTCAAATCCCCACTTTGCGGCTTATTAGCTAGGGGGCGCCTGGGGGGCTCAGTTGGTCGAGGCTCCGGTCATGATCTCATGGTTTATGGGTTTGAGCCCCGTGTCGGGCTCTGTGCTGACAGGTCAAAGCCTGGAGCCTGCTTCGGATTCTGTGTCTCCCTCTCTCTGCCCCTTCCCCAGCTCCTGCTCTCTCTCTCTCTCTCTCTCTCTCAGAAATAAACTTATTAGCTATGTCATCTTAGGTAAGTTATGGGACCCTCTGGGCCTCAGTTTCCTCACCTGTAAAATGGGGATGCTGTTATAGGGTTGTTTTGAAGATTAAGCACGTTAGCGTACCTGAAGCCCTTGGAACCGTACCTGGCACACAGGAAGCATTCTCGAAGGTTTTGCTGTTATTATTGCGATGTTATTCCCCATGGCCCTACCCCTTCTCCCATGAGTCCTGACGCCTTCACCATCCTCTCTCAGGGAACGGGGAAAAGAGGGCCAGCAATGCTATTCTTTAATGGCTTTGGTGGAGCCTCTCACTGACAGTGACAAGATAATCAGCTTAAATCTGGGATCTGGCTCTATGGCCAGGGAGTGACTGTTGGCACAGCTTGTCCTGCAAAGTGGCCCTGATGCTGTTGGCTGTGCCTGTGGCTTAGGTTGCAGGGCCAGAATATCCCTTCACCCCTCTGGAGGTGCCCGCCACCTGCTCCTTTTCTCTGCTCATGCCTGTCTTTCTTAGAGAGAGGACAAAGGGGCGGAGTCTCACGACTGAGGCATGGGCGTTAGCAGTAACGTGAACCTGCGTTCGAATCCCAGCTCTGCCGCTGAAGGGAGTTAAGGGATGTGTGCGTTCAAGGAGTCTGTCTTCCTCTTTAAGCCTCATTATCTATATTAATGATAATAATTGCACCTGCCTGGTGGGGGGGTGGGGCTTGTGAAGAGAGGATCCATGTATAATACTTGGTAGAGGGCCTGGCTCAGAGCCCTCACACATGCTGTTCTTTTCTGTCTAGCATGCTTTTCTTTTCTTTTTAAAAAATGTTTATTTGTTTTTGGGGGCGGGAGGAGCAGAGAGAGAGAGAAAGAGAATCTCAAGTGGGCTCCGCACTGTCAGTTCAGAGCCTGATGCGGGGCTCGATCTCACGAACCGTGAAATCATCACCTGAGCAGAATCAAGAGTCGGACGCTTAACCGACTGAACCACCCAGGAGCCCCTGGAATGTTTCCCCTGCACTTTCCCAATAGCTGGATCCCTCTCATTTTGGGGAGACTGGGCTTAAATATCTCCTTGACTTTCTTATTGAAAGAAGGTAGGGGGGCGCCTGGGTGGCTTAGTCGGTTAAGCGTCCGACTTTCGCTTGGGTCATGATCTCGCGGTTCGTGGGTTCGAGCCCCGCGTCGGGCTTTGTGCTGACTGCCAGCTCAGAGCCTGGAGCCTATTTCAGTCTGTGACTCCCTCTCTCTCTGACCCTCCCCCTGCTCACGCTGTCTCTCTCTCTCTCCTAGAAATAAATAAAACATTAAAAAAAAAAAAAAAAAAAAAGAAAGAAGGTAGGAAGCCATGGCCACATCCATTTACATTTTTTTTTTACATTTTTTTTTTAATGTTTTATTTATTTTTAGGAGAGAGAGAGAGACAGCGTGAGCAGGGGAGGGTCAGAGAGAGAGGGAGTCACAGACTGAAACAGGCTCCAGGCTCCGAGCTGGCAGTCAGCACAGAAGCCTCCGCGAGATCATGACCCAAGCGAAAGTCGGACGCTTAACCGACTAAGCCACCCAGGCGCCCCCCATTTACATTATTTAGAGAGAGATGAAATTCATGGCCTGACACATTATATTTATTCTTGTTTATGTGCTTATTGACAGCCCCTACCCCTAATTAGAATGTACGATCCACACTGGCAGAGACCATCTGAGCCTTGTTCACTACAATATCTCCAGTGGCTAGTAGCAGGTACTCAGCAATTATTTATTGAATAAATGAACAAAAAAAACCCATGCACCTATAAATAAATATATTTATTCACTCCTCTACCATCGGTCTTCCCTGACTGGCTTGTGAGAGACCTGAGTGCAGGATCTTATTTGACCTGTTCTCTGTTGGGTCTCCTGAACCCCTTGTACTTGTCTGGGTGGGTACTGCATGCCCAGGAAATACTTGTCAGATGGGCATGAGACTAGGGCCACTGAGGGTGGCAGCCATTTGTGACTGCTGCCCTCAGATGCAGGAAGGGCCCCAGGCCCCATGCCCGGAGGTTCTCCTGACCTCAGGTCTTGCTTTTCTCCAGTACTGGGCCTTTTTTGGATCATTTCCTTGGGCTGCAGGCCTCGAAGTCATGGATGGGAAAATAGACCGAGGATTGGGAGTTACACAGACCTAGATTCTTGTCCTTTATCCATCATTGATTGTCTTGGGACCTTGAGCTGGTTGGTGAAGCTTTGATTTTCTCATCTGTTCAAGGGGAAGTAATGACAGCAACAACATATATGCCCTGACGGGTTTTAGTGTTCAGATCATGAAAACCCAGTGTGGGTTGAAGAGTCTTATACACACGTGCGTTGCCACTAGCATTAGTAGCTACAAAGGTGTGAAACAGCCATGGAAAACCAAATCCTAGGATGAAACTCAAATTCTGGGGAAGACACTTCTGGATATCCGTCAACATTGCTCTCTTTGTCTTCCTTAGTAATAAAACTCTCAATGTCTATGACATTCAGAAGCAAGACTACATTTCCCAGCCTCTTTTGCAGCTCGGTGTGACTTGTACCCAAGTTCTGGCTGATGGGATAGAAGGGTGTGTAGTTTTGGAGCACCTGGTAACTCATTCATAGCTGAGGTCATGATCTCACAGTTGTGGGCTCGAGCCCCACATCTGGCCCTGCACTGAGCATGGAGCCTGCTTGAGATTCTCTTTCCTTCTCTTTCTGCCCCTCTTGCTGCCAGTACTCTCTCTCTCTCTCTCTCAAAACAAATAAAAACATTTAAATAAAAAAGAAGTGTAGGAGTACCTGGGTGGCTCAGTCTGTTAAGTGTCAGACTTTGGCTCAGGTCATGATGTCGTGGTTTGTGAGCTCGAGTCCCACTCTGCGCTCTGCACTGTCTCTCCTCTCTCTCTCTACCTCTGTCTCTGCACCTCATGGGATTCTTTCTCTCTGCCCCTCGCTCACTTGCATTCTCTCTTTCAAACAAACAAACAAAAAGTGTGTGTAGTTTCTGGAAAGTGTTCTTAAAAGGAAGATCTGGGTTCCTTTGCCTTTCTTCCTCCTTCTTGCCGGCTGGAATGTGGCCTTGAAGCTTGGAGCTTGAGCAGCCATCTTGGACCATGAGGAAGAAGTCAGTGCTGAGGTGGAGTCAATAAAACAACAAATAAAAGGAGCTTGGGTCCCTGATATCTTTTAGGAGCCCCCCTAAAAGCCCTGGAGTTCCTCACTTCAGAGTCCTTTACAAGAGAGAGAAAAAAAAAGTCTGTGTCCTTTAAGCCATTATTACTTTGAAATTGTCTTTCATCTGCAACCACATTTAAATATAACCAATTCATTACCCAAAAAAGACGAATTCACACGGACTAGGTGGCTTTTATTTTAATTAGTGAACACATGTATAAATAACACCAGCTATGTTAAGGACATTCTATGAATCCCTTTACAAATATTAACTTGTGAATTCTCATTATAACTCTAGGAGAGAGAAACCACTATTATCCCCATTTTAGAGTCTTGGAATCTTCACGGGAAGAGGAGGAAAATGGTTCTTGGAATTTTATCTTTTCAGTTGCTGCTTCTGTTCATTCTTTCGATTATTCAATAGAGACTGAGCGCATACTTTATGCCAGGTCTTTTGCTAGGAGTTACGGATATAAGGGCAAAAAAGACGGATTTGATGGGTGATATCATGGAGCTTACAGCCCAAAGCTGCACAAGGCACTAGCTACATGTAGCTATTTAAATTTAAATTCATTAAAATTGGATAAATATATAGTTTTCTAGACAAACCAGCCAATTTCACATGTTCCACAGTCATGGGTGACTAGTAGCTACCGTACCAGATGGTACAGACATAGTACGTTTCCATCATGATAGAAAGTTCTGGACAAAAGGGATAGCTGGCAAGTAAACTAGCCATTTACAATCCAATGTGCAAGTGCTGGCTTTCATATTTCTTATTGCTTCCCTAATTTGCCCAGCTCTAGGGGAGAGAACAGAAAAGATAAAGCAGTGACTTTATTTATTTATGTGGTATTGTTAGTTATGTTCATCTTTTATCAATTCACTGCATCTTAACAACCACCCCATTTTACAGATGAGGAAACCGAGGTTCAGAGAGGGCATGTGACTTGCCAAGCTGGCACCTAGAGTAGATAATAAACACTGTCTGGTGTTCCAGACACTATAAATTGTGTCCTTGACACAATGGAAAGAACCTGGGAGATAATAAGAACAGTTAGCTTGTATGGAGCGCTTCCTGAAGTCTACTTTCTATAATCCTCTTCCGACCCAGATGCAGAAGGGAAGTGACTTGCCCAAGGCCACCCAGATGGGAATGCACTTGCTTTTTCTGTCTGTGTCCTAGGCAACTCTAGTCCTGCCTGGCTTCTTCCCTGTGACTCATATCCTCCTGGGGGAAGTGAAGAAAAGCCAAGTTCATTCTCGCTCCCCTGAAGTTCAGGTCCAGTTGCTCACTGGGGGCCAGGACAAGGAGACACCATGGGCTGGTTCCTGGACTCTCTGGGAAGATCTGGTCCCCCTGCTGTCTGACTGCTAGAGGCCCTGGGGGAGGAAACTTGGCTTTGGGACCAGACCACCCACTTCTGAGTTCACAGGTTGGCACGGGCGCTGAGCAGAAGGCAGGACCAGCCCCCATCCCCTTTCTGTGTTTACCTTTTGAACTTTTATTGTGAGCTTATCTTTAAGGGGAAGAATATGCCATAAACTTAAAATAGGCAAGACTTAATTAACAGCATGCTTTGTTCTTCTGATCCTTATCTGTTCAGGAAGACACACCCCTTTTCAGTTTTGTGGGTCAAGGTGAAACTGCCTCTAGGGGCTTACCAACAGCTGCTCCATTTTCCACTTTTGAACTCTGGTTCCCTTTGGTTTTTCCCTCATCCTGTGTGTGGGAGGATTTATCCCAACTTTTCAGCCTGTGTACTTTACCCGAGACCTTTTCTATTTATTAAACTGCCAGTATTATATGCTATAATTATTTCTTCTTATATGATAAATAGCTACTGTGCATTGAAGGTCTATTACGGACCAAGGCCTCTGTTAAAGGCTCCTATCACCCTTGTATGGTGAGTCTTCTAATTAGCTCCACTTCACAGATGAGACAACCACGGTCCAGAGAGGAGAAATGACTTTCCCAAGGCCACACAGCTCTAAAAAAGTAAAGCTAGGCTTTGAGTCCAGGGCTCTATGCCCCCAAACACCCATGACTAATATTTATTGAGCATTTAGCTATGGGCTCCAGGGTCCCACCATGATAGCTTTTAAAACATGTCTTTTTTATTTTCCTTGTTTAAAATATATCTTTTTATTTTCTGCAATTCTACAAGATATATACAATTATTCTCTCCATTTCACAGATAAGGAAACTTAGGCTGATAGAGATAAATTTATGTACCCAAAGTCACATGGTCATTAATGGTGGAGCTATGATTTGCACCAAGTGATGTCTGAGAGGTAGTCTGGTTCAGAGACAGAGTGCTAGATTAGAAGCCAAAAAAACCAAACCAAACCAAACCCAACCCCACCAGACTTTGGCCCTCATTGTGTGGGCAAATCACCTAACCCTATTAAACTTTAGCTTCTCAAATGCAAAATGGGGGACATTGTTTTCCCAACTTCTTGAGGTGGTTGTGAGAATAAATGGTGGGAACCAATGGCCATTGAGAACCTGCTCTGTCAGGACCTGAGTTTACTTGCCTTATCACAGTTTGGGATGGAATTACAGTGAATATTGATTCTAAAGTTCTCTTCTGAGCTGTCTGTATTTTCCACAAAAAATGTCTTTCTTTCATAAACAAATGGTGTCTGTTAAAAATTTTTTTTGTATTTTTCCAATTTTAGTGAGAAATAATTGACGGACACCAATTTTTTTTAATGACTAGAGCTTTATAGGATAGCTTGAAATCAGAGATTGTGATGCCTCCTGTTTTGTTCTTCTTTCTCAGGATTTCTTTGGCTATGTGGGATCTTTTGTGGTTCCATATAAATTTTAGAAGTGTTCTTTTCTACTTCTGTAAAGAAATGCCATTGGAATCTTGACAGGGATTGCATTGGATCGGTAGATGGCTTTTGGTAGTATTGACATTTTAACAATATTAGTTATTCCAATCCATGAACATGGAATATCTTCCATTTATTTGTGTCTTCTTCGATTTCTTTCATTGATGTTTTATAGTTTTCAGAGTAGAGATCTTTCACTTCCTTAGTTAAATGTATTCCCAAGTACTTTACTGTTTTTGATGCTATTGTAAGTGGAATTGATTTATTTCTTTCTCAAACAATTTATTGGTAGGTGTCTGTTTTAAAACATCTCGTTTAATCCTTACAACAACTGTGAGGTGGATGATCTTATTTGCATTTTTTTTTTTTTAGTTTATTTCTGAGAGAGAGAGACCGCGTGAGTAGGGGAGGGTTTGAGAGAGAGGGAGATACAGAATCTGAAGCAGGCTCCAGGCTCTGAGCTAGCTGTCAGCACAGAGCCCGACGTGGGGCTTGAACCCACAAACTGTGAGATCATGCCTGAGCTGAAGTCGGACGTTTAACAGTTTAATTGACTGAGCCACCCAGGTGCCCCATCTTATTTGCATTTTAGGAGAGAGGTGATTACAGAGAAAAGGAGTAACAGACATAGCTGGGAAGCCACTGAAAAAGGAACTGAAAACCAGTTCTGTCTGACCCCAAAATTTCAGTTCCTATCACTATAGGGAGGGCAAGTTCTCCATCCCGAGAGGGTGCTGGTAGGCTTCAAGTGATTTTTTTTTCTTTTTTAATATTTTATTTATTTCTGAGAGAGAGAGAGAAAGAGAGAGAGAGAGAAAGAGAGAGAGAGAGAGAGAGAGACAACGTGAGTAGGGGAGGGTCAGAGAGAGAGGGAGACACAGAATTGGAAACAGGCTCCAGGCTCTGAGCTAGCTGTCAGCAGAGCCTGATCCGGGGCTTGAACCCATGAACCATGAGATCATGACCTGAGCCGAAGTCGGACGCTTCGGACTGAGCCACCCAGGCCCCCCCCACCCAAGTGATTTTTTAAAACAGACTTTAGCTATCACCCCCCATCCTTCTTTCCTCCTGCCCCAGACAACTACTAATCTACTTTCTCTCTATATAGATTTGCCTATTCTGGACATTTTATATAAACTCAATAATACAATTTGTGGCCTTTTACATCTAGCTTCCTTCACTCAGTGTAATGTTTTTCAATGTTCATCCATGTTGTAGTGTGCAACCGTACTTCACTACTTTTTCTGGTTGAACAATAGTTTATGTATAAATATACCACATTTGGTTTATCCATTCATCAGTTGATGGACACTTGCACTGCTTCCTTCCAGCTATTATAAATAATACTGCTGTGAACGTTCATGCACAAGTTTTTGTGGGGACATGTGTTTTCATTTCTCTTGGGTAAAATGGAGTGCAATTGCTGGGTCAAATGGTTGCATTACCTTTTATAAGCCTCAGATGTAGCCTTTAGAGTATGAACCATTACTATGTCTTTCACAGTTGAGGAAGCTGAAACTCAGAGAGGAATATCACGTGTCCAAGGCCACACAGTGAATCAATGGTGGAGCAGGGCTTGGAACCCAGGCAATCTAGCTCAGATTCCATGCTCATCCTGCCTCTGAGGTCTCAGAACTTTTGTTTTACCTAAGAGGTAGGAGAATTCACCAGATACTAAATCTCAAAAACCCGGACCGGGCTCCTCTGTACAAAGGTAGCCCAGCCAGGGATGGAATCTGAGGAGCCGAGTGGGGGCTAGCCAAGTATCCTATTCATCTCCTGCAGTGACCAAAGGTCTGGGGAACTGAGAGAAGGCTTTAAGTTAGGTCTTTTGAGTCCTCCCCAAAGATTTAATCCATTTTTGTGATAGTTTCTCCTGGACTAGGCTGCCTTAAGGGTAAGCTAAACAAACGCTCCTAGATGTAGTGTAGTATGTGGCTCTGCAGGTCAGCTGCCTGGGGGGGAGGAAGCCTTCATCACCTCTTTGTACTTGGGTTCCCCATTTGCACCACACCCCTCCTCTGAGGGCTATTCAAGCTCTGACTTGTCAGGTTCCTTCAAAGATGAGCTTTCAGAGAAGTGGACAGCGGGATAAGAAATCCTAGTGCAGGACTCCAGAGGTGCCTTTGAGACTTTAACGTGTCTGTGGGAGTAGGCTAGTCCAGATCCTTGCAAAATATGGGGGAGGGGGAAGAGGTAGGGGGGGCCAGGAGGGTGGATACTCTAAAAGTTAAGGGTCTGGGCAAGGAATTATGGTGCATTTCCATGTTCCCCATGGATCTTGTCCATTTTGGTATCCCATTGTGTTCCTTTATTCTAGCTAAGTAATTGAGCTGTGGGTAGTTCAAAGTCTGCAGTTCTCATTCGGGACCCTGGGTATTTTTGATCACAAAGTTCATTGCCCGGCACGTAGTAGGTAGGGTTGTTAGGTAAAACGCAAAAAGCCCAGTTAAAACTGGATTTTAAACAAAATATGAATTATTTTTTCATAGGAGTATGTCCCATCTGTTATCTGAAATTCAAAGTTAACTGGGTTCCCTGTATTTTATCTGCTAAATCTGCCAACCATAGTAGCAGGGTCTCAAAAAGTATTTGTGGAATTTGCCCTGGCTCTGCCCTAAACATGTGATGTGACCTTAAGGCCAATACTGCGACCCTCTTTGGGCCTCAGTTTTCCTGTCTGAAAAGTGGGGGTTCAGACAGTGACCACAGCGCAGGTATCGCCAATGTAGGAAAGTGCTGGGTGAATTGCCAAAGAGCAGAGAGGAAGCTCAGATCACGCGTGCACCTCGAGGCTGGGCACCAGGTGCTACTCGGCGCACCGGGGAAGCCCCGATCCAGTCCCTGAGTCGCTTGGGGTGGGCTGAGGCTGTTGCCAAGGATACACGGGTAGCCTAGACCCCTCCCCTACAAGGCCACGCATTTCCGCTGCGTTGGAGCCTTCTGATTGGACGGTCGTCTGGACGCTACCACCAGCCCGGAGCCCGCTAAGGGGTGGGGGCGGAGTCTTGTCCTCGTGGGACTCTTACCCTGAAGACCTGTGCTGGTGGCCTGTCTAGGGGAGGATGGGTTTTTTGCCTCACACAGAGAAAAAGACTGAGGTTCAGGTCGAAAGAGTTTCCATTGCTTCTACTAGAGTTTCTATTCATGCCTCTCCCTGAGAAAGGAAGAGGGGGCGGGAAAGTGGGCAACGCCCCCCCCTCCGGTGCCTATTCGGTCCCAGGATCTGGAGCACCGGAAGTGTTGGCGACGTGTCAGTGCGCCCTACTCTAAACCTTCCCTCCCAGGCCACCTTTCCTATTCAGCTGCGGGATTACGGGGCCGCGGGGGCGCTGCACGCCGCCACTTCCGCATTGAACCGCAGCTTCAACCGAACTCCCCACCTCTGCGCGCGCTCCCTCTCGAGCCTGTTGGTTGGGCTGGCTCCTGGGAGTAGCCACGCCCTTTCCCTCGCCCGGCAGCCAATGGACGGGCGCCTCCCGGCGGGGCGATGGGTAATTAATGAGTGTCTGGCGTTGATTGGCTGCAGGGTCGTGGCGGGGGCTGGGCGGCGGGGTAGGTTGTTCTGAGGTGGGAGGCGGCACCCGTGGCTGAGAAGGAGGCCTGAGAGCGACATGTCGCCGGCGGCTGAAGCGGAGCGGCCCGTGGCGCTGTTTTTCTGAGTCCGGGGCGGCCTGGCGGCCGACTGAGGACGAGGGTCGGTGGAGGCTGCCCCCGCTGTGGTGGCCGCCATGCTGGAGGCCCGGGCGGTTGAGGGAGCCGCCGTGGCGCTCCTGCAACTGCTGCTGCTGCTGCCGCTGCTGCCGCCGGCGCTCCGGGGGCCGGGGCTCGGCGTGGTCTGCTCGGCGGGGGCCGGGCTGCCGGAGAGCGTCATTTGGGCCGTCAACGCGGGCGGCGAGGCGCATGTGGATGTGCACGGGATCCACTTCCGCAAGGACCCTTTAGAAGGCCGGGTGGGCCGAGGTGAGAGCCCCTCAGCCGGGCCGTGGGATCCGGGGCCTGGCGTGCCGGGCGCAGCCGGGCCGAGGGCTGCGGGCCCTGCGCCCCTTCCTCAACCCTGGGGCCACGTCTCCGGAGCCAAGTCTGTCTCTGCGGTTTCCTCAGGGACGCGGTCAGAGCTCCGAGCCTGGCGCGGTCTCGAAGCTACGAAGAGCGATTGAGGCAGAGTTGGCGAGAAGTTATATTTGGACCTCACATCCTGCATTTTCTTAAGCCCTCGCTTCCAGCCGATCTGGGAAAGTAAAAACGAGGGCGGCCTGTTGCCACCTCGAGGCCTCACGGGTCGTGGGGTATCCGTGTCCCAGGCCTGGGTGGTTTTGCTCGGCTGTATGGCGGCGTAGCTACTAAGTTCTTGCCGTCCCAGAAATTGGCCGCTTTTCCTTACCCCTTCTTGCAGGAGCGGGGCTTGGTTCTTAGCCAGAATAGAAAGGAATCTTCGAAGACGATGAGCCAGGAAAGTTTGATTGTAGCCTCCTCCTGCTCCCCCCTTTAGAGCGAGGAAGATGTGGGCTTCAAAGTAGAAGCTGAGGCCACCCCAGAGGGTGGTTATACCGAAGCCATCGTGCCCGTGAGGCTGCTGGAGTGTCAACTGGGTCAGCCCGTGTAAGATCGCAGTGTTGTATCCGAGAGTGCGGAGAGCCCACCCTCAGAAGCCTTGAGGGGTAGGATTCCAGCGTCTGGGGAAAATTCTCAAAGTTAGTGTAAGAACGGCCGGGGGGAGCCGGCCAAACACGGGAATTACAGACCTGCTAGATTAAACCCACGTTTCTGCACCAGGGGGCTTCTGATGTTGGACATCCTCAGACCAGACTTTGGAAAAATCTGCAAATCTGCTCTAGACTCTTTCTTCTGTAAGTGGGATTGGACAACAGGTTTGAGAGGGAAACTTACTTCATGTGTTGGAAGGAGATTTATGTTGTATGCCGGGTTCAGAGGCTGCCAAATTGGCAGGGTGCCATCTCCAGAAAACTAAGAGACAGACTTTTCTCTCATTCTTTCCACGATGCCCAGATTTGGCTCTTGCCTTTACAAAAGGGTTTAACTTCGTTTTTCCAAGTTCATGGCAGTGTCCCGGAGCTCGTTGTGTTAGAGGGTTTATTGCTTCCATACATGTGAGGGTGTTGGGACACAGGGCTGTTTTCTGGAGTTAGGTGTTGGCCTTGAAATTTACTTAGCCCTGGCATGTAGGTCTCAGGAACCTGGGTTCAGCTGAGTCAGGGCCCTGGTCTTGAGAGGCTGTATCAGCAGCCAGAGCCAGACTTCACATGAGCACGAGGTCACTGCTGTCTCCATCCTGGACCCTTCCTCTTTCTTCATGGGTGTGGGCAGGGAGGAAGGAGCTCTTGAGGAAACTAGAGATCGTTTGTGGACTTTGCCTCTTGAGGTAGGAACGGTGAGGACAGCGTGCTGATGATTTCTTTCACTTAACAGATACTGGGCTTTACAAATTACAGGATCCCATTAGGTTAATTGTGCAGAGGAAAAAGCTAAGACCATGCAGGTTCGGTCCCTGGCTTCTCTTATCCACAAATCCTGGTTTTAATTTGCTGGTGCAGGTGATTTTTTGGGGGAGGGAGTTGTGCTGGTCAGCAGTCAGCCAGGCTATCTGTCCTTGGGTTATTGGCTCATGGTTGCAATTTCTTTGGAGGAGTTTATTGTAGCAGGTAAAATTACATGGGATCTACCAAAGCATGTGTACTGGAATCCTACCGTGGACCCCAGCCTTTGAGACACTCTGTAAACAGAGGTTTCCCTGCTCCACTCTGTCCAAGTGCAACAGACAGGGGCCATGAATTGTAGCTGTCGGAAGGGGTGGATGGAGAGTGGAGGCTGGTTGTCAACTGCGGCTTGGACTAGCCTGTTGCATCGTTGCATTTACTGGGTTCCTGAGTGAGAGAAGCATTTTAGTGGCCTTAGATGTGGGTCTGAGATTTGACTCAGCTTCCATTCTCCGGAGGCAGCTCTGTAGTTTCTGTGCTAAGGAGTCGGTACCACCAAGGGAGGTGTAGCTGTTCGCTCTGCGTTCCCTTCCCTGGCACGGTTTGGGTGCCGTGTGCCAGGGAGGCCCTTGCTCCATGCAGCTATTTACACTAATTGCACTAGGGGCTGTATGTCTAATTTCTTTTGCCACATGCCTGCAATATTGTTTCCGGCATGCTGAAGAAGGTTCATTTTATGTTGAATGGATTCAGGTATTTGTTGCCAACTTAATCCAGATGAGTTTGGCCCTCTTTTGAACTTGGTGTTTCTCTATAGTGTCTTTGTAGTTCAGCATTCCTGTACATGAGTGGATCAGGGCACCTAGTAGCTTTTGCTTTCAGAGGCATTCATAATGTTTATTGAATTTCATTTCTGCCTTGAGGGTAGCAAGTGCTCATAGGAGATCCTCATAGCCTGGGAAAGGCTTTTTCAACTTGTGGGCTTCACTAGATGGAAATGCCACTATACAGTGCTCAATGTGGGGCTTTGGCATGCTGCAAATTCCAGATTCTTTTGAACTTGCTCATTCTGGGTTTCTCCTGATTCAGGAGGAAAAGACCTGGTTATTTGGCCTGAGGGCACAGGACTTGGCCTGGTTTTAGAAGAGACTATTTCCTCTTCATAGAAAGATATCTGCCAGTCATTTGTATGACCTTGAAGAACACGCTCTACCTCTCTGGGCCTTGTTTTCCTTCATAGTATAAGGTCTCATGCTCTACAAATCAGTGACCTGAATCTGAAAACTCTCCTGCCCAGAGTGGGTTTAAGTGTCTCTTTTTCTGTGCTCGATAACCTTTTACATGAAGTTACAAGTAGGGCAGAACATGGTTCCAGAGGGGCAAAAAGGTGGCTAAGGGCCTGAACCTATCAGATTACTAATTCTGCAGGCCTAAGGAAGACCTCTTTCTGGGCAGCCTTCCTTTTGGCTGGGGAGGGATTTGGTTCTGGGGGAGATAAGAGCCTGAAAGAGGTTGAGGGTCGCTGCTACGTCTGATTTGCTTAAGGCTGTGGGATTTGTTTAGAATTTTCCCTCCATACTTTCGCCTAAGAGGCAGGCTTCATCTGCAGGCTCTCTAGGTAGCAGAAGTTCACAGGTAGAGAACTTAGGTAGGTGGTATCCCCATTTTACAGGTGAAAAAACACCTAGAGAGAATAATCTGTTCCAAATCACATAAAATCCAGGCCTGTCTTACTCTCAAACTGGGGCTGACTTTTTCCAGTAGCCTGGCCCCTCCATTGTCCTGAACTAAGAAACAGCAGACATAATGTAGGCCCTTTGGCCCTTCCTTTTTGATTAACAGAATCCTCAAGGTTCCCTGCCCCAGCCCATTCAGAATAATTCTTTATGGCCTCGCCTCGCGTGAGAAGGAAGTGATTGAGAAGAATAAATTAGCGGTCAGGTGGGAGGCCCACGGGTGGAGTGCCACGGCGGCCCTGCAGTGGTGGTCTCGTTAGGACAGCTTCCAGCTCCTGGCTTTTCCACTCCTGTGGTTCCTCACTGCAGTTTTCCAATTAATTTTATTACTTCCATTTCCACTTGCTCCATTCCCTAAACTCCTGGGATCGTGGAGGCTTTCTTTTTTTGATGCTTATTGTGTGCATATGCTTGCCTGGGTGGCATACCTTTACATCTGTCTGTGTCTCTGGGAGGCACTGTATTAAGCTGTTTACAGATCTCACCACACGCAAGCTGTGGGGTAGGTGTTGTCCCCATTTTATAGGTGAGAAGACAGATTGTTCCACACCGCATGGTAGGTGGCAGAGCCAGGATTCAAACCCAGGCCTGTCTCACCTTGAAACCGGGGCTGAATTTTTCAAACAGCCTGGCTCCTCCATTGGCCCGAACTAAGAAACAACAGACATAATGGAGTTCCTTTGGCCACCTTCCTTTCTGGTTAACTGTTGGAGCCGTATTGTGCCAACTTCAGCAGTGTGCTGACTGTGTTCACGTCATTGTATTTTAGAGCGATCTATTTAGCTGTGAATACATAAAGTCGAAAGGGGAAAGAAAGAAATCCTTTTTGCTGCTGCATCTCTTGGGACTTAAGCAAATGCAACTTTGCATGTGGCAGATCTCCTGCGAAAGCCACTTGGGCTTTAAAGGGAAAATATTTAAAGGTAATTCCAACGTTGTTATGTAGTTTTTATTCACATGGCTGAGTTTTGTGAGTTGTGAGACTGAGGCTGTTACAGATTACATTACTGTCAGTGTCTCACTTTTTCCACTCGTCAAGAAAGAAAGAAAGAAAGAAAAAGATTCCCCATACATGTACAAAATTTTCTGTGTCTCTAAAAAGCAAATCTAGTTAATGTTCCAAATTTGTAAGGATCACGGTCCTCATGGAAGAGGAGAATTCTTAGAACTCAAGTGGAAGGGAAACAGTCTTTTAATCTTCATGGTGTAATGGTTTGAGCCTGGGAAAGAGCCGAGGCGTGCCGGCAGTCCATCCTTTGTAGTGCTACTTAGTCACCCTTTGATTTCTTGAGAAGAAATAAGAAAAAAGCCCGAAGACAAAAGCACAGTAAGTTTCCTGTTGCATTGTCCCATCAGGTCCATCTGATGTCATGGCTAACTGTTCACTTACAGGAACTGTTAACAGTTATGTTTATTTTTTTGAGGGCTTGACCTTAGCCACTGATTCTTTTAGTTACTCTTTTACCTTCCTTAGAGATAAAAGATCCCGTCGGGAGTTGTGGTGATTCAGAAGATAAAGCTCCAGGGATGACTGCTCTTGGACATCTCCCAAGGGATCTAGGTGCCAAATAACTTCAGAGTCACCATGGGAGGTTGGGAGGTGGTCTTGAACTCTTAATCCCAGGCAGGAGGAGAGACGAGGCAGGTGTACCAAAATCATTGCTAAGTCTGCAGTTTGGAAAGCAGATTTATGGCGCACTGGAAAACTTCATTGTGTTTGCAGGATAAAGGAGACAGAGAGGCTACTCTCCGGAGGAGGAAGCATAGCTGTTCATCTCTGGGGCTGGAGTGCGGTGTCTTCCCTTTGAGGAAAGACCATAGTTCAGTTTGTCATGAGGGGGGAAGAAAAACATGTGTCGTCTCATCTCTTACTAAGGCCGGGGGAAGGGGGCTGGGGGCAGTAGAGGTTTCTGGCTCTTCTGATACTGACCCCAAAGTGTGTAACTTTTACTTTTTTTTTTTTGAATGCAAACTTTACGCTCACTGTGGGGCCTAGATCCTCATGACTCTGCAATCAAGCAGCTCATGCTGTACCAGCTGAGCCAGCCAGGCACCGCTCACTTTTTACTTTTACCCTGCCTTATTCCTTATCAGTTTCTGAGATGGGAAAGGTGCCCCCCCAGGACTTGGGCATCTTAGGCCAGAGGTGCCAGTAAGACCATGGCAGGTTTTTTCTCCAGTGAGGATGGCTTCAGCCCTGTAGAGAGAATAGCATGGCTTCACTGCTCCACAGACACCTCCTTAGTTGCTGTTTGTTAGGTCGGTGAAGCATACTGAGTGCGTATTTATGTGCCAGGGTCTTTGTTAGGTGCTGGGGATACAGTAAGGAACCTTTTGGTTCTAAACTCTTTTGGTTTCACTGGGGATAGGTTCAAGAGAGAGTAGGTGAGGTTGAGTTCTGTGAGTTTGTGGGAAGTAAGGTGCTTCCATGTAAAAGAAGTTAGAGAGCATCACACCTTTCTTTTTATGAGCACGTTTCTCTGGTATTTACCAGGCTTGAAACTTTGTGACTGAAAATTATAAAAAGCAACTAAGCTGGTATCTTATTTGTCGTATAGACAATGGAGAATGACTGGCCTAACGTATCCTGTTTGTTTTAGACCCTTGAGCTTTTCTGAATGGAAAAAAAAACCTACTCTGAACTTAATCATCTTGGAGGGCTCTTGGCCATCCCCCCTGTTTTATGAGGTTTTTCTGACGCTCCCCTTTTCAGAGAGCCAGGAGCCGTAGCTATTGCCTGTTTTCTTCCTGACACTCTCCATGGTTGAGGACAGTCATTTTAACAGGCTTCTAAAAAGTTCTACTCTGAGGGTTAGGGAGCTGTTGGGGTGATTAGTGTTTGGTTTCTTTCACTTTACTCTTCCTTGGTAATGGCTCTCTGATGCTTGCCTTTGTGTCTGGTCTCTACTTTTTTTAATTTTTAATTTATTTTTAATGTTTATTTTTGAGAGAGAGAGACTGTGTGTGGGCGAGGACAGAGAGAGAGGGAGACGCAGAATCTGAAGCAGGCTCCAGGCACGGAGCTGTCAGCACAGAGTCCGATGTGGAGCTTGAACCTGTGAACTGTGAGATCATGACCTGAGCCGAAGTCAGATACTTAACCTACTGAGCCACCCAGGTACCCCTGTGTCTGGTCTCTTTAAAGCCAGATGCAGAGGGGGTGGCCCCTTCCCCTGGGAGGGTTACTAACATTGCCTCAGAAATGCTGGCAGTTGTGGGGTCTGTGTTCTTTTTCTGTGTCATGCCCCTGATGTGGTTTCTCTTTGTCTTTTGTTCACAGCCTCCGACTATGGTATGAAACTGCCAATCCTGCGTTCCAACCCCGAGGACCAGATCCTGTATCAAACTGAGCGGTACAATGAGGAGACTTTTGGCTACGAAGTGCCCATCAAGGAGGAGGGGGACTATGTGCTGGTGTTGAAATTTGCTGAGGTCTACTTTGCACAGTCCCAGCAGAAGGTGAGGCCTGGTCAGTCGGACATTGCCACTCTTGGATAGTCCCCTGCTATGGGCCAGAGAATGTAAGAGCCTCCCCAGAAGGGAGGAACAGGTGAGCTTTGAGGAGAAGCTGGATTCTATCTGTCCCTAGAGAAGCAGTGTCCCATTGCTCACAAGGCTGCACTTGCCTTGGGGGTTGGTGACAGAAGGCAATGCCAGAATCTTAGTTCTTGGCAACTAACTGATCCTGGTCATCTTCCTTAGTTGTCAGCACCTTCTTGTTTTTAGCCTTATTCTTTTCCTGTCTCTTCTTATGAATTTCCTTCTTTCCATGTGAGCTTTTTTTTTTCCCCCATGTTGAGCTTTTTGTTTGTATTCTGTGTTCCCTAAGGCCAGTATGAGACCTTGACCATGAAGGAGCATGGCTTTGATTCATCTCATATAAAGAACTCTGTACCCTTGACTATATCCAGCTCTTTCATTTTAAAAATTATTTCTGAATTTGAAGCCTAGGCAGGTACGTGATGTCCAGCTGCTAAAGGACTATCAAGCTGATGGTTTTGACATTGTCTGTTTTTTTTTTTTTTTTAATTGTGGAAGGTATTTGATGTGCGATTGAACGGCCATGTTGTGGTGAAGGACTTGGACATCTTTGATCGTGTCGGGCACAGCACAGCTCATGATGAAATCATCCCTATGAGCATCAGGAAGGGAAAGCTGAGTGTCCAAGGGGAGGTGTCCACCTTCACAGGGAAACTCTACATTGAGTTTGTAAAGGTAATGCTCTCCCTCTGCCTTCCCAGCTGAGGAGTAGGTGCGGGAGAATGTTTACTGCTGTGTGGTGCTGACCCTGGTTCTCCCATTTCCCAGGGGTACTATGACAATCCCAAAGTTTGTGCACTCTACATCATGGCTGGGACAGTGGATGGTAAGTGGTGTCTTTAACCTGCTTTTTTTCCCTTGGTCTGAAGGATATAGTTGAGGAAAGCCTTGGGGGAATAACTTAGCCAATCACTGTTCTGTGTAAGCACTTAAAGCCAAATTGTGGGGAGTCCAAAGTCAAATGGATGGGCACAGAGTGTTGCATGGTGCTGACCATAGCTTTGGCATAAGGTCTGTGTTCTGATTTTGCTGCTACCACTTAATCAGCTGTTTTGCTTTGGACAAATTCCTTTAAGTTCACTGTAAATTGGGCTTAAAATGGTACCTACCAGTGTGCCCTGACCCTTCTGGTCTTTTGGAATCAGCTAAAGCTAGTCCTTATTCTCTTTCTTTGACATCTATTTCTTGGGGGCAGAAAGGGAAAAGGCAAAAGAAGGAGTCCTTCAGCATTTCGGTATGCTCTATGAGAGTCCGGCACTGATGAACTGCACTGGACGAAAGTTCACTTCCTAATGTCTCCTTGTCCTTGGGATCCAGCCTTAGGGTATATTGCTTTCTCAGCATTGAGATGATCCTGGCTGCCGGATTCCCAGGCTGGTTGTTTTTTGTCTGTTTGTTTGCAGAGAAAGCTTGTGTTTTAGTGATTTTTCTTCTCCATTCTGCCTTTGTACCTTTTCCCAACTCATCCTTAATGCACAAGGAGCTCATCCTATTGTCTTGATGTGTCCCCAGATGCTGGTGTTATGACATCTAGGCAGATAGTCTTGCTACAAAAACAGAGTTATAGCTTGAGTCCCTAAGGAGCAGGCAGAGCAGAGGGGTGGTGTGTGCTGACAACCCAGGGCCCTGTAGCTCAGCTTTTCCTCAGTTACTGTGTGAATCAGAAGGAAATGTGGGATTGTGGAGGGCGCAGGAGGGATTTGAAAAGGTTAAGTTTTGGGTTTTGGGTCACTGTCCCTGTTGAATCCAGTCCTCAAGAGGTAGAAAAGGAAGGTAAGATAGCGAGCCTCCCTGGGGTAGGGCTTTTACTACATTTTATTTTATTTTATTTATTTCTTTTTTAATGTTTTATTTATTTCTGAGAGAGAGAGAGAGAGAGACAGCATGAGCAGGGGAGGGCCAGAGAGAAAGGGAGATACAGAATCTGAAGCAGGCTCCAGGCTCTGAGCTACCTGTCAGCACACAGCCTGACACGGGGCTTGAACCCACGAGCCATGAGATCATGACCTGAGCCAAAGTCAGATGCCCAACCAACTTAGCCACCCAGGCGCCCCAACTACATTTTAGTTAAATCTAAAAAAGACCAGTGTTTGCAGCCATCCACAGCTTTCTAGGCCAAGAGCTATTTCTGCTACATCTGTTTTTTCCTGTAGACCCTGTGTAGGTCATAGCATCGTTTATGGCTTTTAAGAGTCTCGCTTAAATGGTATGGGTCTTGAGATGCCTAGGCGGCTCAGTTGGTTGAGCCTTTGACTTCGGCTCGGGTTGTGGTCTCATGGTTCATGGGTTCGAGCCCCGTGTCAGGCTCTGTGCTGACAGCCCAGAGTCTGGAGCCTGTTTTGAATTCTGTGTCTCCCTCCCTCTCTGCCCCTCCACTGCTCTCACTCTGTTTCTATCTCTGTCAAAAATAAATAAACATAAAAAAGAAAAATTTTTTTTTAAATGGTGTGGGTCTTACTTAAAAGATGTCTACTTTCTTGTGTCAGATGTACCAAAGCTGCAGCCTCATCCAGGACTGGAGAAGAAAGAAGAGGAAGAAGAAGAAGAAGAATACGATGAAGGGTCTAATCTCAAAAGACAGACCAATAAGAATCGGGTGCAGTCGGGCCCCCGCACGCCCAACCCCTATGCCTCGGACAACAGCAGCCTCATGTTTCCCATCCTGGTGGCCTTTGGAGTCTTCATTCCAACCCTCTTCTGCCTCTGCCGGTTGTGAGAACAAATACCATCCTGAGCAGGGTGGAGGGTGTGGGAAAGAAACCGAACACGTCGGTTTTGGTTTCTGTACTTTCACAGTGATTAGCAAACAAAACCACACACAAAAAGGAGAAAAAAAGAGGCAGAGTGGGTAGAGAGCGGCCCTTATCCACCACAGGTCCCAGCCCTGCTTCAGTCCTTGTGCCCTCTTTGTGGCTGGCCCCAGCCGTCTCTTTCCTTTCCTGGGTACTTCAGTGAAGCGGATCCTCCACGTTCAAGGATCCTCATCTGCGCACCTAGCGGAAAGGACTCTGAACCCAGAGCAGACATGGTTCCTTTTTTTAGGTTAGATATTAACAGCAGGGAAATGTCATCTTATTACCTGAGAAGACCAGCGCTGGGAGTTGGGTATGTTCTGAAGTTATGTCCAGATAAGTTTTCAGGTGTCCTGGGATTGAAAGTGTGTGTGCTTTTGTGTATGTGGGAAGGTGTATAATTTGTATGATAAAGACGAAAACGGAAGGGGGATTAAAAAAAAGAAGAAGAAAATTAGATACTTCCTTACTTGGAAGCCTTTCTGGTTTCAGCCCAATGATGGTTCCACCTTAAGTGTTTGCGCTTTGTCATTGCTTGTCTCCCTGACATGTGCCAGTTAGAGGACTGTCTGGTATCCAAGACGATTAGTTTATGTCAGGTCCTCAAGTTGCCTCCGACTTGTTACCACAACAAATCATTTTGATTTCCGTGCCTGTTGGGAACTTTCTTTCTTTTCATTTTTTTCCCCCTTTAATCTGGCTCATTTGAAATCTCTTCTCTCTCTCAATCATCCCGCTAAGTTATTGCCAAGAAGGGAAGGCACATGGGGATTTGGGGTTCCCTCTGCTTGAATGTCTTATCCTCTAGCACCTCACCTTGTTGGTACCTCCCTCCCTGGATCTCTGAGCCAGCAGCCAGGAGGACCTGACCCAGCAGTGCTTTTACTGGCCCCTTTGTAGGGTCTTGCTGCCAGGGGACAGGGATGCTTTCCAGCCTGCAGCAACAGAACACTTGACCTTAAAAGTCTCTTCTGGTCTTTGGATTAGAAAAGGCTTATGTTAGCATAACTTAAGAGCCACCTCAGAGACTTGAGCCCTACTAAGTGACTGACCACTGTTTAGAGTGTCTATCTGGTATCTGATGTTCATTTATTCCCATGTCCTTCTGTGTCACAAGTCAGCCAGTTTTGGTTTATGCCTAGAGCTGCCCCAAGGAACTAGACTGATTGTATCTGGCCCAGTGGCTCCTCCCCCAGTCCTAACAACCTGCCCTTCTTTCTTTTCATTTCCCTGTCCGAGCTGCAGTTGGGTTCTTGGTGGGACGAGGCCGAAAGATTCCTAGTCAGCCACGGTCCTGGCAGTTCTGAAGCCAACCTTAGTGTCAGGTGGCTGTCTTCAATTCCCTGAAAAGACTTCTGCAGAAATGAAGGCTCCCTGGTTCCTCTCTTTATGGTCACTGTTATCCTTTTCCCAGTTAGGGGAGCAGTGAGGGAGGACCCAGCCAAGCTACACAGAGTTTTATGGATGGAGAGCAGCAGGGTTAGCTTCTTGCTTGGAAGGGAGCAGCATAGAATCTCAGACCAAGCTCATCTTTTTAGAATGTTTTTAATGTTGTCCTTTTTTTTTTTTTTTTAAAGAGCTCCATGTATTTGAATTGCTTGTTATGTGACAAAGCAAGTAACCCTTAGGCTCATGGCCTGGGTTTTGGCTCTTAATGAGTTACTCTGGGCCAGCATTTAGTCCTTTGAGAGTTGGAGCCCTTTATTTTAGCTGTGACTTAGGCCTCAGCAGTAGGGGATTGAGTCGGGCATCTGGATGGCTGTGGCCTGAGGCTGTAGTGAGAGGAACACTTCCTGGAGTGCTTCACAAAGCTCCCTGCTTTGAAGAATGGCATCCTGTAACCTTGGTCTGGGGGACCCCTTGCCCGGGGCAATGGACATCCTGACTATTAATTGGGCTTCTGACAGTGGCTTTGGTTCCCCTTCCATCACAGTTCCCCAAAGCCGTAGGCCACTGTCCGTGGCAGAGACAAGATGAGGAAGGAGGACTCGCTACCTCCGTTTTGCCTTGTTTGTTAGTTTGCCTGGGTCTTTGAGGAAGGAGGGGTCCCGCCTACTCACCTCAACCCATCCCTGCAGTGAGTCAGAGTCTCAGAAGGAAACCCTGGCTCCTGGGGCCATTTCCTAACGGTACTGTAAGCCAAGCAGCTTTGCTTCCAAGCCCACCCGTTTCCAAGCCCACCCCTTCTCCCTGAGCTCAGGGATAGGGATGGGCATTTTCCTCTGCTTGTGTCCGAAAGGAAGGAACATCTTTCTATGGCTCACAAAAGCTAAAGGAGAAGTGAGGAAACAGGAAGAGGTATGGTGGGGGCTGGGGTAGAGTCCCCTGGAGCCAAGCCCACCCAGCTAACAGAGCTGCCCAGGGCAGGTCACAGCTGGCCCATGATGCTGAACTTGAAAGCTTATTTTTTTTGTGGGGTGGGGTGGGGTGGGGGGTGGGCTTCTTCAAGATGATATAGGTACATGAAGTTTAGGTTAAAGGGGTGGGGTGGGGCACTCTGTATTTTTATTTTTGTATTGTGTATGTCACAAATTACTCTGTTCGTCGTTTGCTTTTTGCACTGTTTGCTCCCCTGCCTGTATGTTGAGCTAGTGCTAGGACCACATGACTACGCTGTAGGGAGTCTGGGGTTGGGGAGGTGATGAGGGATGCCACCTAGGCCTGGGGAAGGGGAGGCCTGGCCTCTTCTACTGGATCCATGCACCGTTCTAGGTTTTTAGATCACCCTGAGCCTAGCTGGCCAAAGCCAAGAGCAGATGGGCAAGTTGAAACTCCTTTTGCCGGGAATGTGGCCTCAGTTCAGTGTCTGGGTGGACCACACAGACCACACAAAGCTGTCCGCTGGGGATGGACTGAGAGTCTGCAGTGTAGCTCTGATTTGCGTCAGGGGCCAGCTGACCCTGGGTTTCACTCATGCTGACTAAAACATCGTGCCAGGAAATAATCTGTGGGACTCCTGTCCCCTAAACCAGATCCATATTTCTGTAACATCTCCGCTATGGAGGAGAAGCTGCTCAGTGGTTATCTTGAATTCTGGTGACTTGAAAAATGGTTATCTTCCAGTGTCAGTGGTGTTAGACTCCCCGGGGGTAGGGGTGGCGCAGGGCCTGTAGGGCCACCGGCTGGTTTGAGAATGTAACCTTTTCTCTTTTGTCCACTTTTTGCCTCAGAGATACTGGCCTGAAATTGGGGGATCACATTAGAGGTCAATTAGGCTTTGAAGAGATGGGGTGAAGTTTGAGTTAAGTTTACCTGCCCCTCTCTGTGTCTGGAAACTCATCTGGTTTCAGAATTGTGTTTTGACTTCTTTACCTTTTTGGAGAAGCTTCTGTTTTAAGGAATTTCTCTTCCTTCTTATCCTGCTTCTACTTTCTCCTGGGAAGACCTGGCCATGGCCTCTAGAATCTCAGTTGAACTTCAGAAAACAGCAGCAGTATTTCCCCTTTCCTAGCACATATACTTCTTTCTCTAGAAATTGGCTCACCTTGGGAAGACCAGAGAAAGAATCCACAGGTTCTCTACCTTCCCTGGAGATTGGGGCACCCACCCCGGTCAGCACAGTGCCTTTTCCTCTCCTGCTCTGAGCCAGGGTGGGCATTCCCTCTAGATTCAGGTCTGGGCGGGGGTCTTACAGTCCCTGCCGTGGGGCTGCTTCCCCATCCCTTTCTCCCCCTCCCCTTTGCTGGCCGGCTCTAACCTAATTCAAGTGTCTTCTTGCCTTGAGGAGCCTTAATGGCATCAAGTGGCAACATATAATATTGTCCTCTATGCCTCTCCAAAGGACCTAGGAGAGCAGGTGAACTTTCAAAATGAGAGACTAACAGATGCTCCTGTTCAAAAAAAGGGAAGGAGGAGGAGATGCTTGGGCCTCCTCCTGCTGTGACCCTGGGGGAAAGGAGCCTGGGGTAAGGCTAAGCGGTAGTGCAGAAGCAGAACCAGAAACACCCGGGATCTGTTCAGAAATCTTAGAAGAAGTCTGCTTCTCTTCAATGGAAAGATATAATTAGGGATCAAAGAACTCTAAAAATACTGCAAAGAAGCCTTAATGTTCAAGCTTCAGAGAGATCAGAGTAATTTCTCCCTTTCTGTCCGAGCTAGGACTTTCTGTATTTAGACCTCTTCTGGGGCAAGAGGGCTAGGTTTCCTCATTTTCTTATGAGACCAGATTGGCATCAGTGGGTCAGCTGCCCAGCTAGGGCGGGGTTCTTCTTGGTGCGTGGGTGGCTTGCTGCCGATCTAGTTTGTCCTTCCCCGGCTGCCTTTTGGGTGGCCTGCCTTTGGCTCCCAAGTCATTTTGATAAGAGCAGATGATTTGGGGACTGGCTGGGCTGGCAGAAAAGGAGCAGGATGGATCTCTTGGGACGGTCCCCTCCCACCCCCCTCCCCCAAGAGCAAAAAAACCAAGGAGCCAGGATTGTGCCGGCAGCCGGGGAAACCGTAGTCCTGTTAGAGTTGGCAGGGAGGGCCCTGGCACCTCTCACATCCAGGCAGTCTTGTGAGGTGGGGGCACACAGCACCAGGAGAAGCAGAACTTCGTTCTCACCTCTATTTTGAGCTTCAGTGCTTTATTTCAGTATGAGGAAAAACAACAACAAACTGAAGTGTGCTTTCCGTCCTTTGAAAGGACAACTGTCGGGAAAGGAGAGCCGAGTTGCCAGGTGGGAGGGGAGAATTGGCAGGGAGACTCTTCACGGCAAAACCAGGAACGAGGCATTCTTGACTCTTCTCTTCCCTAGCGTGTCATGATCCAGGGAATGAAAAGAAATTTGACCCTGGATTAGTTGCCTCTTTGGATCTTCCTTCCACCATGTTCTCACACGCTAGGACCAGCTGCCCATTCTGAGCTCAGAGCAGCCTCTTCAGCAATTATTGGCCTAACCTGACATGTCAGGAAACCACCCCTGCCTCCCCCTCCCCGCTGCCATTGGGCCTGGCTGCTCTGTTCTATACCAACAACTGGAGAATAGCGGCAAGTTCTTAGTAGTCCTGGTAGCTCCTAGATTCCCATCCTCTCCCTGCCGCGGCCAAACTAACTCTGTCTGTAGCCACAACATGCATTTACAGCAGCACAGTGAGATGTGACTGAGGGGCTTTGAACCTGGCTGGCCCGGGAAAGCAGTGGGGGTGGATAGAGCTGCCTTTCCTCTTGGGCTATCTCCATCTGTCCCTACCCCTTACATGCCCCATCCTACTCCCACCGAAAAAGTAAAAAAAAAAAAAAAAAAAAAAAAATCAGGATGTTTTTCACTGTCCATTGCTTTGTGTTTTAATAAACAATTTGCAGTGACACTCTGTTGAGATTGAGTTTGAACTTGATTGCCGAGAGGTGAAGTGATGGGGTGGCAAAAGGGAGGCCTGGGGGCTCACTTGGCTGAAAAGGGCTCTCCTGGGACAAGACTAGGGGCTTTTGTTCATTTTAGGCTCGTGTCTTTTGCTTTTCTTTTCACCGGGTTGTTTGGTTAAGGGAATGAAGTTCTGTAAAACTCTGCCTGGCCATTTCAGCCCGCAGCGCATTCAAGGAAAAATAAACAGTTGTTTTGTTTTGTTTCCACTTTCACTGGAACGCCAGGCCATGACTCGACTCTCTCCCTCCCAATGCACAGCTTTCCCTCAGCTTCCGTGACAGCCTGTGGACAGATCAAGCCCTGGGACAATTTTCTCTGCCCTCTCCGCTTCTGGTGTATTGTCAGTGTTGAGTATTCATTGGGAAGGGGCAGAAGGAGCAGGAAGGATTTTTTCCCCCCTGTAATGTATCCGCCTTGTTTTACAGCTGAGGAACATGAAACTCAAAAAACTTAATTTACCCCAGGCTAGTCAGTAAATAAATAGTCAAGCCAGGTTTCAGATTCAGTCTATCTGCCTGCAAAGCCCTATTCTCTCTAAGGCATAAGGATAATTGTAGATATGCTTTAATGGAACCCCTGAAATGGATGAGGCACAATGCCAAGCACTTTTACAAAAGTTATTTCTCTTTAATCTTCAACAAACCAGTTGGAATTAGCCTTTCGTGGGTGAAGTGACATTGCCAAGGCCAGAGAGCCAGCAAAAGATGGAGCTGGGACTTCACACCCAGATTCTGGCTCATCATTACTCTCTATCACTCTTATTACCTTTCCCCACCATGCTACATGACTGGCTTCAGACTCCAGAACCTACCTGTTGTATTTCTCCAGCAGGAATGGAGGCGGCTGGTACCAGGGGAGTTTGGCCTACTTCCCTCAGTTATCCCTTGAAGGGCAGAATTCATTGCTCAGCTCCAAGAATGAGGCCAGTGTTGATGGAGTCTGTTCTCAGGGCCCAAATAAACGAGGAGGCCCACAGAGCCTCTTTCTTAGCTCAAGCCCACCCATAACTGGAGTTCTTTGCTAATTCAGACCTAGCTGTTACTATTTCAAGTAGCTTCCCGTGAGCTGCCAAATGGGGGAAGAGACCTGAAGAAGCCTTGCTCTAGGGAGTTGCAGGGAGGAAAACTGACAGAAGATCTTGGGCCAAGTGCTGGGGGTTGGGTTAAACCACTCCTTGGGTCCAGATCTTAATCTCACTAAGGAAATCAGGCTCCCGGTTGGCTGGAGCCTGGAGCCGGTATGTCGGACCTTTCTCCATACTTAGTGCCCCACCCCCCTCCATCCCGTATAGAGGAAGAGAGAGGGGTTTCCCCCACATTTACTGGAAAGCTCGTTGCTGTTAGCAGTGGTGAGGGGTCAAGGCAGAGAGGAGGTGGAGGAGGGGGGCTCTGCAGTGGGACTGCCTCTGTTCACTAACAGAGGTGGTTGGCACCTCACTGCAGGACTCTGGCCCTATAGTCTTAGTAGGGTTTGTTGCTACCCACTTATATGTTAGTAAAAAATAATCCCACTGGCTTTTCTGGCTTAGCCTTGTGCCCTGGGTCTCCTTGCCGCTGCCACTGGAATCCATGTGTTGCTTCCTCAAGCCTGGTTCCAAGCTCCGTTTCCCCTCAGCTCTCTTCAGTCACCACGCTTTCCTGTCCAGCTCCACATCTTCTCCCCATCTGGTGCACCAGCCCTCTGCTGAGGGTCCTGGAGAAAGGCCGCTGAACCATGTCGGCATGGACTTACACTCCCTGGTATCAGCATCGTGCTCTCATTGCTGGCTTTCATCTCTTCACTACAGCTCTAGGGAAGATATGTGGCTAGCTTGACTTATAAAGGAGGAAGCAAAGGCTCAGAGGGGATAGATGACCTGCCCAAAGTCACATGGCTGGTAAGTGACAGAGCGAAGAGTAGGACTTTCTAACCACACGCTCATGCTCTTAATGCCACGATGTGCTGTTCTTTAAAAAGAAAAGCAGTTTGAATGAAGGTAACTGATGATGCCAGGTGCTGGTTACATGGAGGTTTATTCATTCCTCCTCTGAAAAATAAAGTAACTCTCTAAGACTTAGCGATACAGGAAATACATAGACATTTTTTAAAAAGTTATATGGAGGGGCGCCTGGGTGGCTTAGTCGGTTTAGCGTCCGACTTTCGCTTAGGTCATGATCTCGCGGTTCGTGGGTTCGAGCCCCGCGTCGGACTCTGTGCTGACTGCCAGCTCAGAGCCTGGAGCCTGTTTCAGTCTGTGACTCCTCTCTCTCTGACCCTCCCCTGCTCACGCTGTCTCTCTCTCTCTCTCTCCTAGAAATAAATAAAAAACATTTAAAAAAAAAAAAAAGCTATATGGAGTGCAAAATCTGAACACTTCTTGTTCTCATACCTATTCATCTAATCCCTAGAGGAGAATACAGGTGACTGGTGGAAATCCTTTTATGCGTATTTATATATGTGTACGTATACACATATATTTACACAGATTTTTTTTTGATGTTTATTTTTGAGAGAGAGAGAGACAGAATGTGAATAGGGGAGGGGCAGAGAGAGAGAGGGAGACACAGAATCTGAAGCAGGCTCCAGGCTTGAGCTGTCTGCACAGAGCCCGACACGAGGCTCGAACTCACAGGCTGTGAGATCATGACCTGAGCGAAAGTCAGACACTTAACCGACTGAGGCCCCCAGGTGCCCCTACACGGATATATTGTGCACACGCTCATGTGTTTCTTCAGAATCCATCAGGGAATTACTGGGTTAAACAGTAATGCATTTAAAAATTTGAAAGTATTGCCCTCCACAAAGCATCACGAGTTTTCACTCACCAATCTTGTGGTATATGACTTGGGAATATGCCAGAAATCCTTTTTGGGAACAGGTGGGATATAAATAAGAAATTAATGCTTTATAAAAACCTCTCAGCCAGAGAGAGTGGTGGCTTGGCTACTAGGGAAGTTACCAGCTCTCAATCCCAGACCACAAGGCACGCCTGCAGTGCCAGCTTTGACCCGCTGATTCGATGCATGCCACCTTTGGGAGGGAGTAGGAAGGAGGCCTGAATTTCCCAGTCTTTGCAGAAAAAAAAGCCCTCTGATGTTTTGCTTACCTTGGCTGCATCAGCTCCAGGCCCCACCTGCTTGGCCTGGTTTGGGGCAGACTGCCTGGCTATCCGTGGACTGCCCTGGAAACCAGCCACTGTCACACCTCTTAAAGCAAGGAAAACAACCAGGAGAGGGACTTGCAGAGCCTGGAGCGAGGGTGAAAGGGAGGCTGGCCTGTCCACGCTGGTCTTCCCCCATCTAGCCCAGGGAAACCTTGGGTTAAGCCTTGCTAATGCAGTAGATCTCTGTCATCCGCCTTCCCCCAAAATGTGGTGTTAGTTTATGTACTTTTCAAAAATATTTTTATTTATTTCTAGGAGAGAGAGAGAGAGACAGCGTGAGCAGGGGAGGGTCAGAGAGAGAGGGAGATACAGACTCTGAAACAGGCTCCAGGCTCTGAGCTGGCAGTCAGCACAGAGCCCGACGCGGGGCTTGAACCCACGAACCGCGAGATCATGACCTAAGCGAAAGTCAGACGCTTAACCGACTAAGCCACCCAGGCGCCCCATCAAAAACACTTTTTAAAAGAGCCTTTTGATATACCTGAGGAAGATTTGGTGAAGAGAAGCAGCAGCAGATTGGAGTTTAGAGCCCTTCTTTTTCCCATTCCTTCCTATATGTATATACACAGAGGTTCATAGATAGTGATCCTAGAGAGTACAGGCCCCAACTCCCTATATAGCAGTTTTTATTTAATTTTCTTTTGAACAGAAAAAAGTGACCAAATGTGAAGTTGCTTTTAAATTTTAAGAGAAGATAAGTCTACTTTGGTTTAACATTTCCCTTCCAGACAAAGGTCCTAAGATAGATATATTTTAAATATATAAGCAACCCATGATCATATGCTTCTTGTGATAAAATAGTACATAAAGTAGCTCTCATGTCAAAAGTGAATATATTCCCTTTTTAGTTCCTCCTAATACTCTCCTCCCCAGAGGGAACTATGGTTAACACGTTAGAGTATTTCGAGATCTCTTCCTTTGCAGTTACAGACACAAATCCATATATTCATGGCCTTTTTATTTTACTTACTTTTACTTTTTTTTTTTTAATTTTTATTTTATTTTATTTTTTTACAAATAGTTTATTGTCAAATTAGTTTCCACATAACACCCAGTGCTCATCCCCACAAGTGCCCTCCTCCATGCCCACCCCCCCTCCCCCCCACATCCACCAGTCCTCAGTTTTTGTCAGCATTCAAGAGTCTCTCATGGTTTGCCTCTCCCCCTTTCCCCCACCATTTCCGCCCTTCTTCTCCCCCTTGGTCCTCTGTTAAGTTCCTCCTAATCCTCCTATACGTGCACACATATGATATTTGTCTTTCTCTGCCTGACTTATTTCGCTCAGCATAACCCCCTCAAGGTCCATCCATGTTGCTACACATGGCCAGATTTCATTGTTTCTCATTGCCATGTAGTATTCCATGGTATAGATAAACCACATCTTCTTGATCCATTCATCTGTTGATGGACACTTAGGCTCTTTCCATGTTTTAGCTATTGTGGAGAGTGCTGCTATGAACATTGGGGTACATGTGCTCCTATGCATCAGCATTTCTGTATCCCTTGGGTAAATTCCTAGCAGTGCTATTGCTGGGTCATAGGAGAGTTCTATTGTTAGTTTCCTTAGGAACCTCCACACTGTTTTCCAGAGGGGCTGTACCAGTTTACATTCCCACCAACAGTGTAGGAGGGTGCCCGTTTCTCCACATCCTCGCCAGCATCTAGAGTTCTCTGATTGGCTCATTTTAGCCACTCTGACTGGCGTGAGGTGGTATCTCAGTGTGGTTTTGATTTGTATTTCCCTGATGAGGAGCGATGCTGAGCATCGTTTCATGTGTCTGTTGGCCATCTGGATGTCCTCTTTGGAGAAGTGTCTGTTCATATCTTCTGCCCATTTCTTGACTGGGTTGTTTGTTTTTCGGGTGTGTAGTTTGGTGAGTTCCTTGTAGATTCTGGATATCAACCCTTTATCTGATATGTCATTTGCCACTATCTTTTCCCATTCCGTTGGTTGCCTGTTAATTTTCTGGGTTGTTTCCTTGGCTGTGCAGAAGCTTTTAATCTTGAGGAGGTCCCAACAGTTTATTTTTGCTCTTAATTCCCTTGCTTTTGGGGATGTGTCAAGTAAGAAGTTGCTGCGGTGGAGGTTACTTTTACTTTTTTAAAAAAAAGTTTATTATTTTAGGGGAGAGAGCATATACACCCAGGTGCCAGCAGGGGAAGGGCAGAGAGAGAGAGAGAAAATCCCAAGCAAGCTCTGCAATATCAGCACAGAGCCTACAGAGCCTGTGAAGGGGCTGGAACCCACGAACTGTGACATCATGACCTGAGCTGAAATCAAGAGTCGTATGCTTAACCCACTGAGCCACCAAGGTGTGCCCCTCCCCTTTCTTTCCATGTCCTTTTTATTTTAAGCAAATGGGATTCCATGCCTTGTCTCCCCTCCACCCCCCCCCCCAAATATATCTTTAAGTTCTCTCTATACTGGTACATATAGATGGATCTCATTCTTTAATTTTTTAAAAGATTTTTTAAAAAATGTTTATTGATAGCTAAAACATGGAAAGAGCCTAAGTGTCCATCAACAGATGAATGGATTAAGAAGATGTGGTTTATCTATACCATGGAATACTACATGGCAGTGAGAAACAATGAAATCTGGCCATGTGTAGCAACATGGATGGACCTTGAGGGTGTTATGCTGAGCGAAATAAGTCAGGCAGAGAAGGACAAATATCATATGTGTGCACGTATAGGAGGATTAGGAGGAACTTAACAGAGGACCAAGGGGGAGAAGGGGGCGGAAATGGTGGGGGAAAGGGAGAGAGGCAAACCATGAGAGACTCTTGAATGCTGACAAAAATTGAGGACTGATGGATGTGGGGGCGCGGGAGGGATGGGCATGGAGGAGGACACTTGTGGGGATGAGCACTGGGTGTTATGTGGAAACTAATTTGACAATAAACTATTTGTAAAAAAAAAATGTTTATTGATGTTTGAGAGAGGGAGAACATATGTGTGAGCACACTTGAGCAAGTCTATGTGCTGACAGCAGAGAGCCTAACGTGGGGCTCGAACTCACAAAACTGTGAGATTATGACCTGAGCCAAAATAAGAGAGATGCTGAACAGATCAGCCTGGGATCTCATTCTTTTTAACAGGTGCATAACTTGAATGGATACAACTGGACTTTATTGTACTTTTTCAGTGTTACAAATGGTCCTACAGTAAACATCTTTGCACTAAACGACTCTGTGCATAAAGGGGGTAATACATTTGTTACCATCCCTAGAAAGAGAAAAGCTAGTAACTAGTCCTGAGAACTCTGAGAACAAAGGTTCAGTGAGCAAGTGAGTGGGGAATGGCTGCATTCTGAGCCTCCCTCCTGGTGATTCACGATTAAGTAGCATTTTAAAAGTTCTGGAAATTCTTCAGTAACCACTCACAGCTGAGTGGTTTTAAAAGTTGTTTGTGAAGGGAAGGACTTGAATTCTTTGTACACCTCTATTAAAATTTTCCTGAATGGTTTGGTAAATGCCCCCGTGGTAATCTCTCAAAGACAGGACAGTTTTAGATAGGAACTCGGCCACATACTATTCCACCAGGCTGGGCAGCTGGGGTGGAGTAAGGTTTGGATTTTGTCCAGGAACCAGGCTAGGTCTGTCAGCCCCTCCCAAGCCCCTTACATAAAGTGAGAAGGCCAGACCAAGGCCTGGCATAAATTAAGTATTGAGGCTGACCATGGGGAGAAAGGGGAGTTTCATTCTGGCCTAAGTCTGGGTAGGATGTGATATCAGACCTAGCAGACACACTATGTCAGTTGTAGGCCCAGGCCTCCAACACAGAAGACTGTTCGTCCAGAATCCCTAGAGAGGGAGCCAACTTGGAGTGTGAGAGGACAGCCTTAACCCACCCTTCACCCACTCAACCCCCTGGCCCACCTCCTCCAATTGGTGAAATCATGGTTAACTTCCAGGGCTCAGTGCAGATGTTACCTCTGTGAAGGCTCTCCCCCATTGGCTAGACCACTCCAGTATGTTCTGGTAGAGTCTTTGCTGTGCCTCTTTTAGTTCATTCATACTTACTGGGTTGGTCAAGAGGAAGGGCCACATCATGGATTATGTACTTCACAGTCTTCCCCAGCAAAGGGGAGCTCCTTCAGAGTGGTGCATTCCTTCACTCACTCACTCACTCATTATTGAGCACCTACTTACTTTGTCCGGCATTAGCTGGACTGTCAGAATATAGTAGTGAATAAAGTGGACACAATCCCTGTCCTCATTCATAGTCTTACGTTCCCTGTAGTCTAGCACAAAGTCGATCCCAAAGCCTGGCACAGTAGGATTTAGAAATTGTAATCTAACTGGAAAGCTGCTTTTGCAAGGCAAGCGCTTTTAACTTCGGTGCTACAGATTAAAAAACATTTTCTCAGGATGCCTTGTCTACAGTTCATATGACAGAAAGTTAATTGACTGTATGAAATATCTTAGACATTTGAGGTGAGGTGACTTTGGGGACCTGATGGAGAGTTTGGACGTTGGCACCCCCAGCCACCTTTGCAGCTCACCGCCCGGTTGGGCCCAAGCTGGCGGCGAGCCGGCAGCCGGCCGCTGTCCCGCAGGCCCCGCCCCCGCCCCGCCCCTCCCCAGGTGCCACCCCGGGCCCCGCCCCCGCTCTCCATAGTTACGGCGCTGCGGAGGCGGCGGCCATCTTGGCGGTGAAGCGATGAGCGGATCGAACCCGAAGGCTGCGGCCGCGGGGTCAGCGGCTGGGCCCGGGGGGCTGGTGGGGGCCAAAGAGGAGAAGAAGAAGGCGGGCGGCGGCGTCCTGAACCGACTCAAGGCGCGGCGGCAGGCGCCCCACCACGCGGCAGAGGACTGCATCGGGGCGGCGGTCACGGAGCAGGAGCTGCTGGCTCTGGACACCATCCGGCCCGAGCACGTCCTGCGCCTCAGCCGGGTCACCGAGAGTGAGTGCCCGCCCTGCCGCGCCCAGCCCTCGCGCCGGGCCCTGGGCCCCTTGTCGCCTTCAGCGGAGCCGGCCGCCCGCCGCCTGACCGGCCCTGGGGTGCACCCTGGCCCCCCCTCCCCCCGGGTCGGCCAGGCCGCGCCGCCCGCCGCTCCGCCGGGCGGGCTCTGCGCCTCCCACCCTCACCTAGCCTACGTTGGGAAGGGGCTCTCCTTGAGCTTGACTGCGTTCCCCCGTCCAGCCACGCTAGGCTTCTCCCGCGCCGGCCGTTCCCCTCAGCTGGGTGTGTTTGGGTAGGGAGCCCCCTTAGCTTATCCTGATCCTCCTGACCCTGGTAAGTGGGACTGCTGCGCCCTCATCCTGGAAGACCCACAGGTATCAGCGAAGTTCCTGCCCAGCCAGGCACTCCCCGCAGCCTGTGCCCGCCCAGACCCCTGCCCTCTCCACTCCTGTCTCCACTCCGGCCCCCTGGCAGCCTCCTCCCCAGCCTGCCTTGACCGCCCTACCCTTTTTGGTCCCAAGCCTTGCCTCTTTGTGTGCAGGGAGGGTTCTTCCTTCCTCAAACATAGTGCCGTGGCCTTTCATGCAAATTTTAAACTGCTACATTAAAAAATACGTTTGTAAAGTTTCAGTTTATGTACACAGCCCAAAACGTGAATCCTGCTCTTGACACCTGCTCTAGTGAATTAAGAACGCCTCACGCGACCATCCTACTACCCCTTTCCATTGATGGAAGCAAGGGTGGGAAGCAATGTACTGCCCACCGCCCTGTCCGGGTTCTCCTTCCTTTCTCGGATCTCTTCCAAGCCAAGCCCTGACTTGCTGCCCTTTGTTTTGCTGCTCTTTCTCCCCCAGAATTTGCATTCACCTAGTTAGACCCTGCTGCCCTCCAGACTTGTAACCCTGCAGCACCCATACTCCCTATGCGGATCTAAGGCTGCCATGGCATCACCTGCTGCTATCAGCCTGGGCTGCTCAGGTGTACCTCAGGGAGCTGCGGGCAGCTCCAGTGACGTGGGAATGGGGTTCAGGCGGTGGGCCTTGGTCCAGCCAGTAGGAAAAGGGAATTCCCGTCTCCTAAAGGTTTAACTTGATTCCGGGCATTTCCATGTCCCCATTTTCCATCACTGTTTGGGTTGGGCCTGTCCTTTGCATGCCTGGGTATATCTTTAGCAGGTCTTACTCTCCCGTTTATTGAAGCACGGGGAAAACACTGCTTTTGTTCTGTTTCAGTTTTCATTTGGGACCCTGAACGTATAGACGTGCTCATCACTGGAGCCTTCTAACCACATACTTTCTTCTCATACCAAGGCTGAATCAGGCCATTGTAATGCCTGGCCCCAGGCAGCATTCGCGGTGGGCAAAGGTCCTGTGTAGGAGCTTGGTGCTGTTGCTTCCATACATGTCAGCAGCCTACAGGTCAGAGCTTGGTGACCTCTGGATTTTGTTAAAGTCTCTTCCGTTCAGTTTGTTTACGGAGTACCCTCTAAAGGTGCAGAGTCCTCCTCAGTCTTTTTCAGATTTACAAAATAATCAGGAGGTCTCCAGTTTGCCATCATGCGGTCAGGAGTCATCGTAGAAAGAAAGCAGCGAGATTTTCTCTGATCAGCATTGTACTGACGAGCTGGTAAGGTAGTTAGAGGTTCCACATCGCTTTGGCGGGGTCCCCTCACCAGCCAGTCTGTTCCGTCACCAGTGTAGGTGTGGCCCACCGCCGCATTTCGTACAGCCCACAAGCCAAGAAGGGTTTTTACAGTTTTAAATAGTTGGGGAGGAGGGGAATCTTGCCCCACACGGTTACCTGCAATTCATATTTCAATATCTGTAAATACTTTTGTTGGATTACAGCTGTGCTCATTCATTTGTGTGTTGTCTGTGGCTGCTTTTGCACTTCAGTGACAAGAGTTGAGTAGTTTTGACAGAGGCAGGGTGGCCCCAGAGTCTAAACTATTTATGATCTGGCTCTTTACAAAGTTTGCTGCTTTCTGCTTCATGATACTAAAGGCTGGCAAACAAGTACTATATTTGCCATTAGATCAGCATGAATGTTTTTAAGTGGATTTCTAAAAAAAATTCTGTCCCGTTGTGATATCCAAGGTGTTTCCAAAGGAATCCCCTTACACTATCCCTGTTTCTTAAAGTGGTACTATAATCTTTCATGCAGACCAAATCCATGCTCTTTTTTTCTTTCTTTGATCATCCCCTTACTCTCTTCATGCAACTTTTACTTTTAATGTAAGAGGAAGTTTTTGGGTGTATTTTAAGTAAATTGTGTTTGAAAAAACCCCTGAGTTTGCTTCAAAACTTGAGAAAGAAATGAATGGTAGTTTTGGATGATTATTTAACAGCATTGGTGTGTGTGTCTCTCATTTCAGATTATTTATGTAAACCTGAAGATAACATCTACAGTATTGATTTCACCCGCTTCAAAATTCGAGATTTGGAGACAGGGACAGTGCTATTTGAGATTGCCAAACCTTGTGTTTCAGGTAGGCCTCAGTATTGTGGCAGTCACTTCATTTTTTTTTTTAATGTTTTATTTATTTTTGAGAGACAGATAGCATGAGCAGGGGAGGGTCAGAGAGAGGGAGACAGAATCCGAAGACAGGCTCCAGGCTCTGAGTTAGCCATCAGCACAGAGCCTGACGCAGGGCTTGAACCCACAAACTGAGATCATGACCTGAACCGAAGTCGGACGCTTAACCAGCTGAGCCACCCAGGCGCCCCTGTAACAGTCACTTCAAAAGGTCCTCGAAGCTCGAATTTGCACGAACCGTTGCCTCCTGCGGCAGGGACCCCAGCGTGTCCACTTCTGTGCCTCAGCCTGCAGCCTGGGCCGCTGCATGCATTGTTTCGCAGTGGCGCTAAGAGGCTGATGTTTGTTGAGTATCTGCTCTGTGCTGGGTGCTGTGTCTCACCTGGTTCTGTTTACATCAGGTCATGTGATCCCCTTGTGAGGAGCCATTATTCCCATTTTACAGATAAGGAAACTGGGTCCCAGAATTTCCAAGTGACTTTCCCAAGGTCCTGTGCTTATTCCTCTTACCATGTTGCCTCTGCTTAGGAAAGGAAGCTTTGGAATTAAAGTAGAATGAGGAAAGCTCACCTGAGCCATTGTGTCCTGGGGACACTGGAAGGGTATTGCTTGGGGGTCCCGGTCCAAGCTCACTTGTCTTCTCCTCCCTTGCTTTCCTTTCAACAGTGTCTTCTATTTCCTTGTAAGGCCTAGTTTGGATTTAATTCACCATTTTCTGGAGGAACAGAAAGCGCAGACCTATGAACTGATCTACTTGGGATTCCTTAAATTAGCCTTGAATAGGTGCTTCCTGTGCTTGTAGTGCACACAGCTCCAGGGTGGCTCCTCTCTGGTATCTGACCACACGGAAGTCTTTGAAGCGCATCACTGGAGCTCGAGCACCCCCTGGAGTTAGTTACTAGAACACCAGCACAGATGACTGCAGTATGAGCTGAAGTCTGTATCAGGAAATCTTTTTTGCAAAACTCTTCTTATGTGATTGGCTACTCAGAAGGAGCCTGTAAACTTGGTAAGGCAGGTGTCAGTAGCCCAGGCAGGTCGAAGGGGTTTCCCCAGAAGGTCTCGGCTCAGGTTCATTGCACCGCAAGGCTGGAGCCCTGGTCTTCTCACCCCACCTTCATGCTCTCATAATCTGGTGCTGACCAAGGCACCTGAAGGCTCCAGCTTATGGGTACTTAGCAGGTATTGGGAGGATCAGGGCCAGGCAGCCTCCTGGGCTGAGCGAAATGTCCCAGTGCTTTGGATGTTTCGAGGACCCCAGGGCCATTTCAGATGTGTGGATTTGGAGTAGGCTGGGCCCAGAGTAGTCCTTTCAGTAAAAAACCGAACTGTCTCAAGCAGGGAGGCTGCAGAGCATGTGAAGATGCCTTGATTTTCAACTTCTCCAGTCTTTACCTTTAAGGATCTTGATTCACTTAGAATATTCCTTCACTGAATCAGTACCTTCATACAGCACTTGCTCTGATGAGTTTGACTCCCTGAGATGTGGTCTGATCTCTTTATCACATTGTTGGAGCGAGGGCTCTAGAGTCTCTGGCGCTGAACGCCTGCTCAGTCTGGTTCCCCGTTTGTTCTTGGGTTTGTGATAGGCAGAGATGTTTGGGGTTAAAAAAAGACGTAAGTTGCACCCACATTCAGCCAATACCTGGAGAAAATATTTTTGCTGGACGCTGGCTGGCAACTAGTGGGAACTACCTCCTTGTTCACATTAGAATGGTTCTCTGATTCATTTTACAAAACTTCCATTTCCCGAGCTCAGGAATGGACTAGATTCCCCCTCCGTCAGGTCCAGCATGTTGGTTCATTGCTCATCTACCTCAGTGTTTCCCAGGTTGTCGGTGTCTGACCTGGCACAGCCTGGGATGGGCATCACAGCACCCCAAGGCTGCAGGCCCGTGTCTTCCATTTACATGACAAGATTATTAGCTTGTCTTTGCTGCCTGTCAGAAAGTTTTGTGTTCTTTGAACTTGCCTTTTGACTATTTTCAACCCTCGTAGACATGTTCTTTTGGTTAGTGGCTAGCACTGCGACCTCGTGACCGTGTATAATATAGACCATGCCAGGGACCTAGTACCCAGCTTGTGTTTCAGGCTTCCCTCTTAGGATACGGCCCAAGCCACTCAGCTACATAAAAGGTAAATAGTTTAATGTTTTAAGGACAAGCTTCAAGTCAGATGGACCTGGCTTCAAATCCCCGTTCCTTCCCTGTACTATTTGGGGGGAATTTGGACGTGCTACTTCACCTCTCTGGGCTTCTGCATCCTTATCTGTAAGATGGAGATAATGGCGACACTCCACAGGGTGGGGAGGAGTCTGTGAAATGACTAGCATGCGGCCCGATCTATAGCAAGGGCCCAGTAAATATCGGCCATCCTGCTGTTGGCATTAGTGCTGTTAATTGGTTGTGCTGTTTGGTCTGGTGACCAAGACCATATGCTCAGGATTCCTTGTGTTCTTTCAGACCAAGAGGAGGAGGAGGAGGAGGAAGAGGAAGGTGGAGATGTGGATATCAGTGCGGGACGTTTTGTCCGTTATCAGTTCACACCGGCGTTTCTCCGCCTCCGCACAGTCGGGGCTACGTGAGTACCAGTATTTCCGGAGGGGAGAACACTCGCTGGTCCACAAAGAATGTTCTCGGTTGGAATCTGGGTTGGCTTTAAAGAAGGGAGGAGACAAAGTATGGCTCACAGAGATTTATTTTGCAGAGTGGAGTTCACAGTGGGAGACAAACCTGTGTCAAACTTCCGGATGATTGAGCGGCACTATTTCCGGGAACGCTTGCTGAAAAACTTTGACTTTGATTTCGGCTTCTGCATCCCCAGCAGCAGGAACACTTGTGAACATATCTATGAGTTCCCCCAGCTTTCTGAGGATGTCAGTATGTATCCCCTGACTTCACCCTGTCCTAGATTCTTAAGACTAGAAGGAACAAGCCTTGGAGTCTATCTGGTCCAATGCCCTCATTTGGCAGAGGAGGGAGGTAGTGACGTGATGCCTCTCCAGGCGTTTGACCTCAGGCTTCTCATTTCCTAGTGCTCCTGTCTAGGGCTTCAGACTCTGCCTGTATGGGAGCATCAAAGGTTTTAATAATGCAGGCTGTCCGCTCTGGGTGCCTGCTGCAGGGGTGACTGAGGAAGAGGAGGGGAGGCCCATGACGATCCCTAGGACTAAGGGTAGCCAGAGCACCTCTCCGAGCCTCCATTAGGCTTGGTTTTCCACCGTGTTCTAGTCATTGGCTTCTGCTCGGCACCCCTTGTTCGCCCTCCCCTTTCTCCTTAGAGGGAGAAGTGCAGCTGGGGGCTGAATAGAGTCAGAGGTCTGGGGACCTCAACTTCCCCTTCTCTGCAAGTAGAAGGTTGAGTAGATAAACTGTTAGAGTAAATTCACAGGAAATAGGGAGCTGCTATAGGATTTGGAGCAGAAGGAATGGCCGGATGGAAGCCACATCTTAGGAAGAGTAATCCTCTAGTCCTGATGGGAAAAACGGGGGAGGCCAGAGGGAGGAGCGGAGGCAGGTGAAGGGAGAAAGAGAGAGAGAGCAGGCCTCATCAGTTCCCGTGGCTCTGGTGGAGCTGTCTCGGATTAGCATCATCTGTTAGTAAGCAGGGAAACCGGCTCCCGAACACTGAGAATATGAGCGGCATCCTGTGAATAGTGGGGGGGTTGGTTTGGCTGAGTTGTAGGGAAGGATCTACATATCCTGACTGGTTTTCTCAGGATCCCAGGTGCTTACAATTGTTACATTCTGAAAACCAGAATGTTTTTCACTCACGTGGCAATGCTGTTCTTAGGTAGAATGAGGCTTGCTGCCATGGGGCAGGCTGTTTATGACAGCATCTGGTCCTGGTTTGAACCCCACTCCCCAGCCTGGGCCAGAACATGGAGGTACTTACAAGGAAAGATTATGTACAGCAGGTCAAGTTTTTGCCCAAAGCGATAGAACTTTTCTTCTTGATACCTCATAAGCTAAAAGAGAGTGAAGGTCAGTATTCTAGATTGAAACCAAATAACTTTGGCCTAAGTGGGTTCAAGGGACTTTCATCTTTTGAGAACTGTGGTAAACAAGAACGTTTCTTCCCTAGGGACCAAAATAGCATGTGATCATTAACTCAAAACTGATCAGCGGTAGTGACTTAATTATCTTCACTCTCCAGTATGGTTCAAGAGGTCTGGGCAACTGCCTGGACAAATGAGATTTAAATCTGGATTCCAAGACAAGCAGACCTTTTGCTGAATCATTTGCAAGTTAATACCCTGAGCCATCCCTGGAAAAGGCTCCTTGCCCTTTGTCACCCTGCACCCACATATACCTAGGATTCCTTTGGTTGTCAGGGGTGCCCGTGGGAACTGGGCACAGTGAGGCACAGCTTTTGGAATTTGGACTAGAATGTCCAGCGGTGGGGAACAGACCAGAAGTACTTAATAAACAATCCACGGTAGTCCATGTTGCCAAAAGGGCAATCCTGTGTCCCTGGAGTCCTGAGTATGAATCCAGGCTCGGGGTGCCCGAGGAGTACCATGTCAGAGAGAGGATTGCATCCTTATGTTGAGGTGGGTAACATGTTTAATTTGGGGGCCTCTGTGGTTCTCTCCAGCTCTCCAAGCCTGGCCCCCTCTGTTCTGACCTCGTTATTCTAACAGAGTATACACACACGTTCTGGAGGGCTGGCTTAGGAATTTTAGAGGGGACACCAGCTTTGCGCTGACAGCAGGGGACCTGATGCAGGGCTTGAACGGGGCTTGAACTCACAAACTGAGATCATGACCTGAGCTGAAGTTGGACACTTAACCAGCTGAGCCACCCAGTTGCCCCTTAGAGGGGATACTGAGTTTTTCCCCACCCCATCCATGGGGCAGACTCACACATAAGTCTTTGCTTTTTCCCTTTCTCTGACTTGCAGTTCGTCTGATGATTGAAAATCCCTATGAGACCCGTTCTGACAGCTTCTACTTTGTTGACAACAAGCTGATAATGCACAACAAGGCTGATTATGCCTATAATGGAGGCCAGTGACTGCTGCGGGAGCAGACAGGGAGGTACTTTGCTGTGGCCTGAGGTCCTGGCACACGGAGGTGGTTGAACCTGCTGTTCATCAACACACATCTGGAACCTGGTCCCAGGAAGCCAAGGCTGGGGTGGGGGTTTCCTGTGGTCCAAGAGAGATGCCAAGCAGTGCCGTGTTTTCTTCCCTAGTACTTTTTCTTCCCTTTTTTCCCTGCCCTGTAGGTCACAGAGGTACTATAGTAAAGTAAAGGCTTAGGGAAAGTCCTGGAATCCAGAGAAAAAAGAGAATTTATTTTTGCGTAGTTCTAGCTGCCTGCTGGTGGCGCTGTTGAGCCTGGGGCTCTGCAGGCACAGCCCTGTTGGCGTAAGGAGGCTCTGGCTGGCCGGCTCTCCAGTTAGTGACTTTTCCATAGGTTCCTGGGCGCTGTGAGAGGCTGAACCGTGGGCCTCTTCCAGGCAGCTCGCCCTCTCACAGTACTGCCGGCGGCATGGTCCAACCTCAGCTTGTGTGTAGTTCGAAAGCAACTGGAAAGAAAGCGGGTGCAGAGTGGAGGCGCTAGCGGCCGGCAGGGATGCCAAACTGAAAGGTCCATGCTGTGAAGTGGCCTGCCTCTGTCTGGCTTGCAGGGTCCTCCGCCAGCCCTCCGGGGATACACCACGGTTTCAGCCTGGCGGCGCCTTCCTGTTCCCATTCTGGAGCAAAGATGAGCTTGCCTTGCGCATCCTGCCTCCGGACTTCTGAGTGTCTCCTGAAATAGAACGTGGCAGTTTTTTCTCTCGAGCAGTAGGATCTCTTGAGGCCATAGCAGGCCTCGTATTTTGTGTTATTTTATTTTTTATTCTAGGCTTCTTTTGGAGAGGTTTTATAAGATGTCAGTGGTGTTCCCAGCATATGTGATGTGTGGTTAGACTTCTGATAGTATTAATCAGGCTCCTGGGGCTAATCTGGCTCCTGTTGGGACCAGATGTAGTTACGGACCAACAGCTACTTAAAGGAAGGATTTGATTTTTCTCAACGCAGGAGGGCCTGCGGGATTGACTTTGATGGGGATTTGCCTCTGAAACTGTCTGTAGATTTCTTATTTCGGAGGATTTTCCTGTCTGCCTTTCTAGGGAAGTGGTTTTTGGGACCATCCTGGCAGGTCAGACCTCTGATGCACATTCTAATCCTCTATACTGCTAGTTGGAGTTCTTTTGGTTGTTTGGAAAGGATGAAGTAGCCTGAGGTGGCTCTCAAAGGGTGCCCTCAGACAACCTTCCTTGCACGTCCTTGTGGGCTGCGTTTGTCCCCAGGCCCTTACTGGATAGACTCTTGCCACCTCAGCTCCGTATGGTTCTGTGTCCCTGACTGTGGGTGGCTTTAGCTGCCCCTCTGATAAGACTGTTGCTGTGGCCACGATTTAGCCCTGACGGAAGGGTAGCAGTAGGAAGGCCCAGATGTGTGGTAAGTCACTGGGAAGTGGCATAGTGACTGATGGACAGCAGTTACCCAAGATGCTTGGGAGAAAGGCCATGTGGGGCCCGGGATGGAGGGCCAGCACTTTGCCACAGAAAGTCCCCTGTGCATTCACTAACCAGTGTTGCTCCCTGTTTGGATTCTAGCGCATGGGTGGCCATGAACCTTGGCCTAGCGCTCTGTGCCAGGCCAGAATCTGGGCTGTGTCAGGTGCCAGCAGCTTTCTCACTGAGAAAACCCTTACTTCTGTGTGTTGGCCCTGGGGGCGACCACGGAGGGAAGGGAGGAGACCAGGTGCCCTGCAGACAGGTTACTCCTCACCAGGCTGGGTGAATCTTAGAACCAGAGTCCACTACAAATCTAGGTGCCTTATGTGTGACTCTGTCCCACGTGCTGGCTGGGAAAGCTGCCTTGGCCTCCTTTCCTCCTCATCTGTGGACAGACATCAGCACTGCCTCCTTACCTTCTCTTTCCCCTCTAGTGTATTTGTGTGTGTGTGTTGAGCTTCAGAATCACCCCTTCTCTATGTGACAGCAGCGTAATCAGGAGATTTTCTCTTATTTGATACACTTAGTATCTAGGATGTGGTTTCTGGAGCTGTCCAGAGCGCTGCTCAATAGAGTGTGTCTTGGAAATATGTCCCCGGATAGATGAAATCTTGCGGACTTGTGGCCTGTCTCTTCTATGCAGTGTTAGCCTTTGCTAGGAGGAGGGCAGAGGAGGCCGGCATTCTGGCCTGAATCGTGCCATAGCCTCCTCCCCGTCGGCTTGCCTTAGTCTCACTGGCGGCCGTTTTGAGGCCATATGCTAGGTCTGTGCCCACCAGGAAGGGATATGCCATCTTGTGCTCTGCAAGGTCGGTCTGGTGGTCTGTCCCTGGGAGTCTGCATTCGTATGTCTTGTTATTCAGGAAATCAGAGTTAACCATTCTGGGGTGTTAACCAGGGTGAGTTTGAAATTCAGATTTTTGTATCTGAGCCGGGGAGAGAATTGGAAGTCATATTTTCTCTGAAAGTAGCTGAAGCAATCAGAACTTGAGCCGGGAGGCCATGTTATTAAGGAACCTGGACTGTTGAGAGCACTTGTCTTGGGGGTGACACAGTTGGAGGGGAAATGACCTGCCCGGGGAGACCCTGCCTTCTGTTCAGAGTTGGTGGCCGAGTGGCAGCCGCTGGAGGAGACCGGCGGGCACACCTGGGGCCACAGGGCCGGTGCCTGCACCTCTTCCTGTCCTGTCCTGTCCTGCTCCTCTGCCTTGGAATCTCCAGGAAGAGCATCTCTTCCTGTGGAGCCTTTGGGCTAAGATGCCCTTCTTGCTTCTCCAAAGAAGATCCCTGTTGATTTCATTCTGTTCTAAAGAGTGAGCAGAAGAAATAACAACTGGAAGTAGTTCTGGGCTACAGTAGGTGGCCCTGTCCTGATACGTTGGCTCAGACATGTTTTGCAGAGAAATCAGTTTTCAAGGACATGCAGAGTCCCTGAGGACACGCACAGCCTTTGGGCCATCTGACTCCCAGACAGGGCCCGGGATTCAGGGAGGTTGGGCTAACCATAGACCGGTGAGTCTTGCAGTGGCAATGACGGGGAACTTTCAAGGGGTACCCAATTCTGAAATGAATTTCGGAGGCTCTGTGTACAGGATGAATTGGGTGAGTCTTGCCTTAGTGTCCTGCCACGCCCAGGGACTCCCGGGACACTCTTTTTTCTCTGTCAAGTCACTTTCTTTTGGTGGCTGTTGTCATCATGATGTCACTGAGGTTTGGGGACCGGAGACTGCCTGCCTCCAGGACCCCAGCATAGATTTCCCTGCCAGGGCCGGGGGTTCCTGCACACAGGTGCTGTGTCCCCAGCGGGAGAGCCTGGTCGTGGGATCATCACTTACTCACATTCCGTGTTACAGAGTATCTTCGCCACAAGAAGGGTCTGGTGGAGGCGGATTTACCCCTTGTTCTACCAAGGATCGTGTAAAGTCATTGAAGTTGTGAAAGTCTATTTTTCCCCCTGTAAATCTATTTTTCACAGAATATAAGAAACATCAATGACCTGCTCTGTCCTTCCTCCTTGTTCCCCGTCACCCAAGACCCTCATTCCAGTTTGTATTGTCTTTGTGTCCAAAGTGAACTAGGTGACTTATTTGTATAAAATGTTATTTTGCCACAAGAGACAGTAATAAAAGATTTTCACAGTACACGCAGCCTCTTTTGTGTCCTGACCGAGCCCCTTGCATTGCTGGGGGGAGCACCAGTTTATGTGACCTTTCTGTAAATAATGAGTATAGCTGGCTTTTAGGGTGAACAGGGAACAGTGTTTGGCTTTAGATTTAATATTTTTGCTTTGTTTCACTGGGGTACTTTGGAAGTCAAAAATTTGTATATATATATATATATATATTTTTAATGCTTTATTTCTAGGAGAGAGAGAAGACAGCTTGAGCAGGGGAGGGTCAGAGAGAGGGGAAGTCATAGACTCTGAAACAGGCTCCAGGCACTGAGCTAGCAATCAGCACAGAGCCTGATGCGGGGCTAGAACCCATGAACCGCGAAATCGTGACCTAAGTGAAAGTCGGACGCTTAACCAACTAAGCCACCCAGGCGCCCCCCAAAAATTTGTATATTTTAAAGTTAGGCTTATTATTATTATTTTTTAAATGTTTTATTTATTTCTAGGAAAGAGAGAGAGACAGCGTGAACAGGGGAGGGTCAGAGAGAGAGGGAGTCACAGACTGAAACAGGCTCCAGGCTCTGAACTGGCAGTCAGCACAGAGCCCGACGCGGGGCTTGAACCCACGAACCGTGAGATCATGACCCAAGCAAAAGTTGGACGCTCAACCGACTAAGCCACCCAGGCGCCCAAAGTTAGGCTTATTATTAAGGTTTACTTTAACTGTAGTAAAGTTCACCTGGTTTAAGAGTACAGTTGGAAGAGTACGCAGCCTTATTACCCCGTCACAATCATGATGTAGGGATTTTGCATCACCCCAGAAAGTTCCCTCAAGTTCCTGGTGTTGCCCAAGGGCAGCTCCCTCCTTTCATCCAAGCCTCTTGCAACATTGTTTTCTGTTTCTACTGGGAAATTTGCCTACTTTTAATATAAAACTAACACTCTTATTTAAGGTGATGATACAATTTTATTTTTAAATAAAAAAATTTAAAATATTTACTTAGCACAAGCAGGGGAGGGGCAGAGAGAGGGAGACACAATCTGAAGCAGACTCCAGGCTCTGAGCTGTCAGCACAGAGCCTGACCTGGGATTCGAACTCATGAGCTGTGAGATCATGACCTGAGCCAAAGTTGGGATGCTCAACTACTGAGCCACCCAGACACCCCGAGGTGACAGTACAATTTTAAGTCTGGTTTCGATGGTCTGTGGTACCCAAAATTATTGGCCTCTCTCACCCACTCATTTCCCCTCTCCTGCTTTTTCCTGTCTTCTTCCACCCTGGGGCTGGCGCCCAGGTGGGGCAATAGAAAAGGTGAGGAAGGCCTCAGACCATTTGCCAGCCACAGTCATTCATCTGGCATTAGGGATTGTGGATTTAGAGGCTTTCTTTTAAATGGATTGTAACATAGTAAGGACTTTGCTGGATCTTTTCATTGATCTCCAGGCAGGCTGGGCAAGGTCTTGGTGGAAGGCAAATTTTGGCCTGCGGGTCAGTGCTGCTGGCAGGTGCCTGGCTGAATTACAGCTGGTAGAAAGACAGGGACGGAGGGATGTGTGGGTGCTGGGGAGAGTGGGAGGTCAGACACACTTCTGCTAAGGGAACACCCTTGCCAGCAACTGGGATTGCCAGTTTCCTGGGGAGGGTGAGGGGCTCCTGAGGAGGATGCTAAGGACCAAGTGCATGGCATCGGGAGCAGTCCCCGTTTCTGCCAAAGGGGCCGTGCCCCACAGCTGGGAGTGAGATGGGAACTACAGCGAAACAAGGGGAAACAGCCCCACCCCAGCCTCACAGCTGCTGGGGAAAGAGATCTCCCTCCCAGGCAACCCGATTCCCGGAGCCTGAATATTGAGCACCAGAACGAGACAAGACCTTTGTGCTTCTTGGGAGTTCACAGACCAGTGTGAGGACTCGAAAAGATGTCAGATGCTGGGTGCCGTGAATAAGGAAAACAAACGCTGGGTTGGAGAATGTGTGGTCAGGGCAGGCCTCGGTGAGTGAGACGTGGACGGAGGGAAGGAGCATTCCAAGGAGAGGAGCAGGGCTTGCAAAATTCCGGAGCCAGGAGCAGAAAAGCTGTTGCAGAAAAGCTGCCTGGTGCGGCCTGAGCAAAGACAGCGAGGGCCCGGTGGGCCTGGTGGGCTTGGGGCGAGAGAAGTGGGCGGCGGGCGGCCATGTAGAGCATTTTAGGCTCCGAGCTTGGATTTTAGGAGAGACGGTCCACCGTCCAAGGGTTTTGAGAACCGACGACCGCGGGGTCCCCGGAGAGTGCGGTTTGCGCTTGCTGGAGGGAGGCGGGGCCGGGAAGAGCAGCGGCGGACCCCGCCCCCGGGGCAGGAGCGTGTGCCGCTCCGCCCCCGGCTCCGCCCCCGCAGCCCGGAACCCGCGCGTCTGCGGCGGGAGGTCGGCGAGAAGTCTGGCGCTGTGTCCGCGTCCATGGCCGCCGCGCTGCTCTCCCGGGCCTGCGGCCTCAGCCGCGGAGGTGAGTGCGCTCCCGCTCCGCACAGCGGGGCGGCGGCGCGGGCCCGCCGGGCTCTCCCCGGTAACGGCTGGAGGGCTGGCGGCCCCACCTGCGGCAGCCCGCGCGGCCTTTGCCCGAGTTGGGCCCCTGCTGGCGCCTGCGCGGCCCCGGCTCCCGCCCCAACCCCCGCCTGCCGCCAGGCTCTCGCCGCCGTATCTGCACCCAGCCGGTCGTTACCCCGCCCGCGCAGGTCCGGGGCGCGTCCCTCCTCCCGGGCCAGGCCTGGGATTGAACCTTGACTCTGCGTCCCTGACCTTGGACAACACGCTCGGCCCCCCGCCGCATTTGGCGGGCGCGTGTGTAAAATGGGCCGGCCAATGTGTTCTTGTTCTCAGGGAGTTGTTACAAGGATTAAGTCACACACAGCCTGTGTAACACACTCAGTTCAGCGCCTGTCATGTGGTGCCCAGTGAGTGTGAGGTCTTGTTGATGATTTCACCGCGCACCTTTCCCGGCTTCTTTCTCTCTGTAGCAGCAGTGACACATGTGGCCAGGGCTTCCTTTGCCTGGCCGAGCGAGACCCAGCTCACCCTGCAGGACAGAAGGAGAGGACCCCCATTAATGTCTGTCTCTGCTAGGTCCTGTGCTGACTGCTGCAGTCAGCGTCTCTTTAGCCCCGTTTTCTAGGAACTGAGACCCAGTGAAGTTATGATCCTTGCCCGAGGACACAAAGCTGTAGTGTTCTTACCATTAGCGTCCTAATGGTCTACACGGGATAGTCCTGTGCAGAGTGTTTCGTAAGTGGAGTAAGCAATTCCGTTGGCGGGCATTTCTCAACAGCAGCACTAATTGACACGCTGGATCGATAATTCTTTTATTTTGTTTTTTTTTAAATGTTTTTATTTATTTCTAGGAGAGAGAGAGACAGCGTGAACAGGGGAGGGTCAGAGAGAGAGGGGGTCACAGACTGAAACAGGCTCCAGGCTCTGAGCTGGCAGTCAGCACAGAGCCCGACGCGGGGCTCGAACCCACGAACCGCGAGATCATGACCCAAGCGAAAGTCGGACGCTTAACCGACTAAGCCACCCAGGCGCCCCGATAATTCTTTTATTTTGAACGTTTTTTTTTAATTTTAGAGAGAGATAGTGAGTGAATGCAAGCTGAGGAGAGGGGCAGAGGGAGAGACAAACTTTTTTTTTTTACTTTTATTTTGAGAGTGTGTGAGTGGGGGAGGGGCAGAGAGAGCGAGAATCCCAAGCAGGCCCCTCACTGTTAGCACAGAGCCAGATGTGGAGCTCAGTCTCACCAACCGTGAGATCATGACTTAAGCTGAAATCAAGAGTCCCGGTGCTTAACCCACTGAGCCACCCAGGCGCCCTGAGCAACAGAATTTTTTTTTTTTTTTTGGGAGACAGACTCTGAAGCAGACTCTACACTCCGCACTCAGCGTGGAGCTGGATGCTGGGTTCCATCCCACAACCCTAGGATCATGACCTGAGCCAAAGTCAAGAGTCAGACGCTCAACCGACTGAGCCACCCAGGTGCCCCTGGGCAGATAATGCTTTGTTGTGGGATCTGTCCTGTACCTGGTAGGGTGTTAGGCAGCGTTGCTGGCCTCTACCCACTTCATAGCGATAGCATTTCACCCTTCAGTTGGAACAACCAGAACTGTTTCCAGACATTGCTGGGTGTCCTTTGGGGCATTCCTGGTGGAGGCCCACCAAGTCATTGGATTATCATGATGGTGGTGGTGGTGGTGCATTCCCTTTCCACCAGCACCTGTTCTTGCCGGCAGCTCTGTGTCCTCGGAAATGGCGTCAGTTGCATACTATCTACCAGTCTGTGGAACTGCCAGAGACGCACCGGATGCTGCGCCAGACATGCCGGGAATTTGCCGAGAAGGAGCTGCTTCCCATTGCCGCCCAGGTGGACAAGGAGCATCGCTTCCCGACGGCCCAGGTGAGAGTTCCAACCCCAGCAGCCCCTGACAGTGGTCTGCCAGCCGCTCCTGGAGGCATGGGGACAGTAACAGCCAGAGGCACGGAGACTCGCAGGCCAGGCACCCTAGGACCTGGAAAATGCTCTGGAGGTTTCCTTCCAGCATGGGGTCTGGATTGAACTTCTGAATAAAAGTAATGACGGTGGGTGGGCATCACGCTTACCGTGTGCCAGGCATCGTGCTGATAGTAAGAGTTAATGCTTGCTCTTACTCACGTGCTCAGCCCGGTTCCGAGGTGTGCCGCCCATCTGCATCTCCCAGTAGTCCCGTGAGGTGAGGGTACTGGTATTATACACGCGGTTATGTAGCTGGTGAACCCAGACTGACTCAAGGGCTAAACAAGGGGCCCCAGGTCACGGAGCTAACGAGCTGCAGAGCTAGGGCTGGGACCCAGCTCTCCGTCAGACCCCGAGCTCCCAGTGCCAGTGCTCTTTCCCTTGATGGCAGCTCGTCTGTAATTTCCTGTTTCAGACGTCCCTGCTGTAGGGGCGCCTGGGGTACTCGGGAGGTTGAGCGTCCGATTCTTGACTTCAGCTCAGGTCATGATCTCACGGTTCATGAGATCAAGCCCCACATCAGGCTCTGTGGTGACAGCGAGGGCCCTACCTGGGATTCTGTGTCTCTCTCTCTCTCTCCCCTCCCTCCTCCTCTCTCTCTCTCAAGAAATAAACTTTGAAAACAAAAAAAAACAAAAGCTCTTCCTGCTGTATCCCCAGACCTGGCAAGCCCTGTGGCACATGGTACAAATATCCAATAGCTGTTTGTTCAGTAAATAACTTGTGAAGAAGAAAATCCTCTGGCCTCTTCTCTTGGCCTTCCCTCCACCCTGACCCCCGCTAAGGAGTTCAGGAGTTGCCATTCATGTCTTCTGGGCTCTGGGGACACTTTTCCAGCTTTGAAAACACTGTGCTGGTCACAGCTTACTGGGCACTGCGCTTGGCACTGCGGCAGGTCCCCAGGGAGCTCTGGGGGTAGGGGAACCTGGCCTTCTGGGGCCCGGAAGGAGTTGGGTGACTCTGAGGTGTGGAGCACTTTGTGTGCGCCTCTTCTCCCGTCCTGAGGACATTCTCACTTGCAAGTCTAGTCTCCATTTAGCTTCTAGAATCCTTGTAAGGATTAGGTGGGGTAATGCATGCCAGGTTCTGGTGCCTCCTGGCCCTTGGGAAATGGTAGCTCGTAATACCAATACGTTGAGAAATTGGAGGCAGAGAGAGGTAACGTGATTTTCCAAGGTTACTCATCTGCGGCGCTGGACTTCATATCCCAAGTCTGGCTGCCTCCCAAGCCCTCCTCCATCCACTGGCCACGTGGGGAGCCCCATTCTAGTTGGGAATATTCTCGTCAAGGGCCTAAGCTGCCCTGCTGCCCTCTGTACCCACACGCACTGCTCTCAGTAACCTCATCTGGCCCTTTCCCTACATTTCTCGGTGCCGTTAATGGAGGTATTGGCAAATTCCATCTCTCTGTGACGGTGACCAGAGGCTGGGAGTAGGCAGACGGGCCATTGAAAAGCAGGAAGCTTTCCAGGGGGCTGTCCCCAGAGCGGTTGTGTGAGCGCGGCTGTGTGGTGGGGCTTTTCCTACCAAAAGACAGTCGGCTGGATTCACGTTTCCCTCAAATGCTTACTAAGATTACAGAGATTTGCTCTGGGCAAGAAAGCTGGCAGTAGAAACAGACTTTTTTTCATCAAGCTCCTCTGAACTAATCGTCTGGCTTTACCATCTCCTCCCCGCTTCCTGGTGCCGGGCAGTTTGCAAGCTAACCCCCCAGAGCAGGGGGCAAGCCGCAGCCAGGGAGGGCAGAGGCCCCGGCGGCAGCCTCCTTCCCACGGGCAGGTGGGAGCAGCGAACGCGCGGCCGTGGCTCAGAGCCGCGGCGGCATCTGTACTTGGGTCTGTGCTGGTCAGGGTGTTTTCACGTCTGCGATGTCCCTCAGTTGTCCCGAGTCCTGCTGTTATTATCCCTGTTCCGTAGACAACAGAGGAGCCGATGCTTGAATTGCCTGGGGTTGCAGAGCGAGGAGGGAGTTGTGCTGAATCTTTTTTGCCACCACCCCATGTGTCTCGGTGGCTGATGGGATTATGGAGGTTAATCAGTGGCTTCCTTGGCCACGGATTGAGGCCTGTGGGGTTTTCGCTTTCCTCCCTCTCTCTGTTTCTGTGGAAGGTGCTCAACTCCCAGTTGCAGCAAGGAAGCCGGGGCTTACACTGGCAGAGGGGACAGAGCATTTGCCACACAGAGGACATGGCAGGTCATGAAATTCAAAATAATCCCACTAGTGTTTCCAGATGAACGAGAGATAGGAACAGGAAGGCCTGTCCTGTGGGGGTTACATTCCATGTGCTTCTGCCTTACGTCTTCAGCACAACACCCTGGGGTAGGTACTTACATTATCTTCAGTTTTTAGGTGAAAACAGAAGCCACAGGTTAAGTTTCCTGCTTCCCAGTCACACACAGAGTCTATAAGAAAGAGTCCATAGGGCCGCCTGGGGGGCTCAGTTGGTTGAGCATCCGACTTTGGCTCAGGTCATGATCTCACGGTTTGTGGGTTTGAGCCCCGCGTTGGGCTCTGTGCTGACAGCTCAGAGCCTGGAGCCTGTTTCAGATTCTGTGTCTCCTTCTCCCTCTGCCCCTCCCCTGCTCATGCTGTCTCTCTCTCTCTCTCAGAAATAAATAAAACATTAAAAAAAAAAAAGAGCCCGTAGAGTCCTGAGCCCCCACCTGGCCTATAGTAGATGCTTAGTGATTTCTAATCTTTTTTTTCTTTTCTTTTTTTTTTTTAAATGTTTTATTTATTTCTAGGAGAGAGGGAGAGACAGTGTGATCAGGGGAGGGTCAGAGAGAGAGGGAGTCACAGATTGAAACAGGCTCCAGGCTCTGAGCCGGCAGTCAGCACAGAGCCTGACGCGGGGCTCGAACCCACGAACCGCGAGATCGTGACCCAAGCTAAAGTCGGACGCTTAACCGACTAAGCCACCCAGGCGCCCCTCTAATCTTTTTTCTTGAGGGACTTTTTCAGCACCTCCCCCGCCCCCAGATGTGTGGGAAAGGTCAAGGGGAGAAGAATTGAGGGAGGCAGACCAAGAACTAGGTGGAAGGCTAGTGCCAATTTCCTGCTTACTTGGCTGGTTTGGGAACCCAAGTTCAACTTCATTCTTCCTGAATCCAAACCAAAAAAAAAAAGAAAAAAGGTATAAACATAAACTTACAATGTTATTTTGTCATAAAGGGAAACAAGAAATAAAACGGTGTTTCAACTGATTTTGGATTCGCCAAACTGTATGTGTGGAAAACAGCCCCCGCGCCTGGCTGGCTCGGTCAGGAGAGCATGCGACTCTTGATTTCAGGGTCATGAATTCGACCTCCATGTTGGGTGTGGAGCCTACTAACCAAACCAAAACAGAACTGAGCCCCATTTCTTCTTCACTCAGTGACTGTTTATCGAGTAACTTTAAGAGACCAGGTGCAACACCTCGTCTTCCTCCTTGTGCCTCTCAGATGACCTGGGTAGCCACACACAAACCTCTAGGGCCATACCCCATTTTCCTCTTCCTCATGCCCACTAACTCCCGTCAGTCCCACCCTGGAATGTGTCCTGATGGCCGCCTCCCATTTGTCCCAAGCGGACTTCATCAATCTGTGTCCTGGGAACATCCTGTTCACAACCCGTGACTCCGGCTGTGCTCAGTGTATCACCGGGTGTGTGTATTTCCGCACCGATGTTGCAGGCGGCGAGCTCCAGTTTGTGTTCGCATGGCCCCGTGCACATGACACCCTGCTCTTAGTGAGTGCTCGACGTTCAGCAGGTGGTCGCTGAACTGAAGGAGGCTGTCGGGTCCCCCCGCAGGTCCTTGCTGCATCAGCACAGAGCACCCACTAGCCAACAACGGACCCAGAAGAGGCCTCTTTCCCGCAAGTAAACAGCTGATCTCCAACCAGCTGGGAGATACGATTCTTTTAAGGGAGATGGTTTGGACCCTAGTGAGCATACGCAAACCCAGGATCCATTTGATTTTGTAAAAATGTGAATTCTAGAGGCGACCTGAGGCATTGTTTTTATATGAAGTACCTGCTGAACGTTTCACAGGCTGAAGACAGCGGCGCAGAAAGCTTACTCTGTCGCAGCCAGGAAAGGGGTCTTGTTCTTTCTTGCATCTCGGGAGTTTGGAGACCAATGGGCTTGGCCTCCTCGGTGATGGTGTCTCACTTTGGGCTGCAGGTCTGGATTCCTGGCTCACAGACACAAGGGACCAAGAGTGGCCGTGTGGGTAGCTCTGGGAGGTTCCCCTTGAGGTGGCTCTGCTACCCAGGCCCCTCTGCTGGTTTGCTAGCATCTGCTCTTAGATCAGAAATGATTTCTACCACCGGCCACCTGTTCTTCACTTTTCTGCTGCTTTTCACCTCGGCCCTGGTTTCTTCCTCTTTTTGATGACACTGTCCATTGTCTCCACTGCCACGCTGCTTCTTTCCATTGCCGGGGGTCTCTTTTCCAGGAAACGCTTGGGTGAGCTTACATGGCGGCCATTATCGCTTCTGCCACCATGTTGATCCTGGAATGTTCCTGTGGCTGGCTGTAGCATCTTGCCAAGAGTTCTCACAGTCTGCTTCAGAAGAGAAAGATTGGGAAGAGCAGCCCCAGGCCCCAGGTGCCCCTGACCAAACTGGGTGAGCCTGATCGTGTGCAGGCTCTGGGCCTGGAGTGGGTGAGCGCCTGCCCTCAGCATCTTGTAGCTGGAGCTTTTTCAAGCAAACACTGACGGCAGGAAGTGGGGAAGGAGGGGACATGGGTGAGACTCTCAAGAGGAACGACCTGGTCACAGGTGCAGTGATCTCTTGCAGGGACAGCCGTCAGGATAGCCAGTGGGAGGCGCTGCCGAGGGAGAGTACCCGGAGCTCTGCCTTCCTTGTGTAGACTTGGCTTGACCCCTTGTGTCCTCGGAACCCCCGCCTGGGAATTTGGGTTCCCTTTCTGTTTCCTGGGATGAGGTGGAGTTGTGGGGTGTTGGACTAATCCGTTCTTTATTCCAGGGCTGGACCCAGAAGGGCTGCGGGCTGGGGAGGAGGTTGGGTGGCACTGGTAGTGTGGGGGCAGTTTTGCTGGTCGGCCAGAGGCGGCTTCCAGCAGGGTCCCCGGTCGAGGACCGTACATGCGTCCTGGAGGCCTGCGGGTTTCCAGCACCTGGCGGAGTGTGTCCGGGACTTCCAACCCAGCACCACGTGCCCTAACAAAATGCCGGCCCTCGCCCCCGGCACGGGTGAGTTGGCGACCTTAAAATGTGGGTCTGATGGTTTCTGTTTTGAGGTCACACTCGTGCTGGCCTAGGGCCCTGTGAGGCCCCACATGAATTCAGATACAGTGCTGCATAGATCAGTCTCCTTTCGACCCCTGCCCCGCCCTGGGTGCTTTACCCCTGCCGAAGCCCTACAGCGTCTGCGACGCCCCTCTCCGATGGCAGGTGTGCGGTCAGCACAGAATGTTTGTCTTTGCAGCGATTCTCGAAATGACACATCCCTGGCGCCTCTGGGTTCTTTATCACCATCTGTTAGTTTCCTCTTGCTGGTGTCCACAAACTAGTGGCTTGAAACAACACCACATTATTATCTGACAGCTCCCAGAGATCAAAAATCCAAAGTGGGACCCACTGGGCCCAGAGCAGCGTGCTGGCCAGGCTGCTTCTGGCGACTCTGGAGAAGCGTCTCTCTTCTCGCCTCTTCCAGCGCGTGGAGGCCGCCTGCACTGCCGGCTCATGACCCGCTTCCAGGGGCGCTCAGGTCCGAGTCTGCTTCCATTGTCACCTCCCCTTCTCTGACCCTCCTGTCTCTCTCTTTCCCTTGTAAGGACCCTCGAGATGACCTCGGGTCCCCCTGGGTAATCCAGGGTGACCCCCATCTCCTCATCCTTAATTTCACCTGCAGTTCATAGCAGCACTCTCCACAATAGCTAAAACATGGAAAGAGCCTAAGTGTCCATCAACGGACGAATGGATCAAGAAGATGTGGTTTATCTATACCATGGAATACTACATGGCAATAAGAAAGAATGAAATGTGGCCATGTGTAGCAACATGGATGGACCTTGAGGGTGTTATGCTGAGCGAAATAAGTCAGGCAGAGAAGGACAAATATATGTGTGCACGTATAGAAGGATTAGGAGGAACTTAACAGAGGACCAAGGGGGAGAAGAAGGGCGGAAATGGTGGGGGAAAGGGAGAGAGGCAAACCATGAGAGACTCTTGAATGCTGACAAAAACTGAGGACTGGTGGATGTGGGGGGCAGGAGGGGTGGGCATGGAGGAGGATACTTGTGGGGATGAGCACTGGGTGTTATGTGGAAACTAATTTGACAATAAACTATTTGAAAAAAAAATCAACTGCTAGAAATTAAAAAGAAAATAAACATTAAAAAATGAAAAGAAACATTAAAAAAAATAAAATGTAAGTTGGTCACCATAAAAAAAAAAATTTCACCTGCAGAGCCTCCCACCCGTGTCCGCCCCCCTGTGGCCGCAGAGCTTCATTGCAGTTGCGGGCTCTGCGGCTCAGTGCCTTTTGTGGGACCCTTGGGTTCTTTCCTTTCCTGAGAGGCCGAGGGGAGCAAGGCCACCTCAGGTGGAGTCTTACAGCAGAGTTTCCCCGGGAGCAGTTCAAGGCAGAATCTGGTAAGAAATTCAAAGAGAGGCACACAGATTATTATGGAAGTGCCCCTCCTCCTGTCCGTTCTTGTCCAGATGACAGCTTGTCAACCACTTAAGGTAGTAAGTGCTGTTCGCTGATCACCCAGCTTGTACCAGGCACTGGCTCAGTGTTTTATTGTCTCAGCCCTTAAACAGATCGGTGACAAAGGTTCTATTTGCAGAGGAAGTGAACCAATTTTATAATCACAGAAGTAATATTCTAGAAAAGTGAGACGATATTGTGAACATTCTTATGTTTGCTTCTTTTAAGTTAAAATAATGTAAAATCACGGTTGCAAGAATCTGGTGACATAGAGGGCTCATAGAAAGCAAAGGTGTCCTCCCCCCAGCCCCCGCCCCTGCCTCTGCTGCTCCCCATAGGCAGTTGATTTTATTTGCTGTTTTTTGAAGCTCGGTAGGTTCTGTGGTCCCCGTTGGGCAGGAGGAAAGCAGGCTTATGGAGGGTAGGCAGTCTGTCCCAGGTCAGAGGGGTGAAGCTGGGCAGTGTGCTGAGCTGGTTATGACCCGGGAGTCACGGCCCCCAGTGCAGTCCAGCTGTGCTGCTTATGAGCTCTGGCCCCGGGCACGTTGCTTCCTGTGTCTGAGCTCTGGAGAGACTCAGATGCGGAGTTGGGCACATAGTAGTCACTTGACGGTTGACCATTACTGGTATTGTTCCACCTCATAAATTCCAAGCTGTTACCATCCGTTTGCTCTTTCATGGGCACTGGAAATATTGCATTGAGCAAAAAACCGTCTCTGCCGTCATGGTCAGGGAGAAGGACCGTAACCCAAACCAGCAGAGTAATAGGTGTGAACTTGCAGCCACATAAGCACTGCACTGGAAAGGCATGGGTCCTGGGTGAGCGCGGTGAGAGGACAAAGAGATGGCAGCTGGAAGAAGTGAGGCTTGAGCTGAGGTCTGAAGGGAAGGAGGCGGCAACAACTAGTTTGTAAGTGATCAGAAACAGCATGTGCAAAGGCCCTGTGGTAGGGAGGCAGAATATGTGTGTGGGGCTGAGAAAAGGTCAGCATGACACTGCGCTGTCCTGCTCCTTACCTTGGAGGCCCCTGAGGGCTTCCCGTACCTTTTTCCTGCTCACTGGCTATGGCCGCAGACACAGAGGTGAGCCAGTGTGGAGTGTGGGGGCAGGTCAGCCTCTGTGCACAGTGCTGTCGTGCAGACCTCAGCTGAGGCTGGGCCTTCAGTGTCTGGGCTCGGGGATCACGGGGTGGATGGATGGGGTCCCATGGCCCGTTTCTGCAGACACTGGCTCAGGAGCGTAAGGCGTGGGCACTGGCCCCCAGCGGCCCTTGCCACGTCACCTTCCTTGGGGCCAGGTGAAGAAGATGGGCGAGCTGGGGCTTCTGGCCATGGATGTGCCCGAGGAGCTACGTGGTGCCGGCCTGGATTACCTGGCCTACGCCATTGCCATGGAGGAGATCAGTCGGGGCTGTGCCTCTACAGGAGTCATCATGAGCGTCAACAACGTGAGTTCCTGGGACCCAGGGACACACAGGTGGGGGGGAGGCGCCCATGGGCAGCTGGGCACTCTGGCCGTGTGTCCCGGCATACTGGGCCCAGCCAGGCCTTGGTGCCCCGCCCCCGACCCCCTCTGGGCTTGGTCCTTTCAGGTAGGGCCCTGGAGAGAACAGGTCCTGGGGCGGGGTCCCCAGGCAGGCAGGTGGCCTCTGACCACCTCCCCACCCGCACCCCCTCCAGTCCCTCTACTTGGGGCCTATCCTGAAGTTCGGCTCCAAGGAGCAGCAGCAGCAGTGGATCACCCCTTTTACCGGTGGCGACAAAATTGGCTGCTTTGCACTCAGTGAACCAGGTACCACGGTGGACGGTGGTTGGCCCCCATCCCCTCACCTCTGAGTCAGAGCTACAGACTCAGATTGGGGCGGGGTTGCCCGGCAGGGCGGAGGCAGGAGGGGGCCCTGTGGGAAGTCAGGGCACAGGCCTTCAGTGTGGGCTGCCTGGGAACGACCCAGGGGCACGCATGCAGCCGCCTCCATTGAGCCGGGAGGGATGCCTGGCTCTAGGGCCCCTTCGGGGTGAAGACGCCCTGCTGCGGCCCACGCACCTCCGCTCTCCTGGACTCGTCTCCGAGCGTGGGGAGCCCGTGCTGCCTGGGAGCTTTCATTAGGAGCCAGAGCCTTGATTCTTTGGAGGCCGGGCGGCAGGGCCTTTGTGCTCATGAGCCGGGTTGGGGGGGGTAGGGGAAGACGGAGGGGACCCTGCTTGCTGGTGGTAGTGCCCTTTGCGAGGTGGAGGCAGTGGATTCTGAGTCTGTGCATGCCGCAGGGAATGGCAGCGACGCGGGAGCCGCCTCCACCACCGCCCGAGCGGAGGGTGACTCGTGGGTCCTGAACGGCACCAAGGCCTGGATCACCAACTCGTGGGAGGCCTCCGCCACGGTGGTCTTTGCCAGCACAGACAGATCCTTGCACAACAAGGTGGGCACTCCAGGGAGAGGGCCGATGAGGCCTCTGGGATGCAGACCTTCACCCGAATCCCCTTGGCTCCATGGATCTGTTCTCTTGGGCACCTTGGGGCTGCCCTCCCCCTCCCCGGCCCTCTTGTGGGCCTGAAGCTGGAGTCTGCACCTACCCCAGGGTGGCCTGTGGTCCGAGGGAGATGGAGGGAAGGGGCTGTTTGGTGCCTGGTGGGGGTCAGTGGGTGTGGCCAAGGCCATCCTCTGAGAAGCAACCTGGGTGTGTCTGGGCCTCACAGGGCATCAGTGCCTTCTTGGTTCCCATGCCGACGCCTGGGCTCACGCTGGGGAAGAAGGAAGACAAGCTGGGCATCCGGGCCTCGTCCACGGCCAACCTCATCTTTGAGGACTGCCGCATCCCCAAGGACAACCTGCTGGGGGAGCCTGGGATGGGCTTCAAGATAGCCATGGTGAGCCTGGCAGTGGGGGCAGGGGCCCGGGGCCCCTCCGGCCAGCCACTGACCAGGGCCTTCCCCATAGCAAACCCTGGACATGGGGCGCATTGGCATTGCCGCCCAGGCCTTGGGCATCGCCCAGGCCGCCCTCGATTGTGCTGTGAACTACGCCGAGAATCGCAAGGCCTTCGGGGCGCCCCTCACCAAGCTCCAGAGCATCCAGGTAAGGAGTGGAGCCTGGACATCGGAGGGAGGGCGGCTTGGCCTTTCCCCTCTGGCTCCCAGGTGAGCTTTTGCCTGCTTGCAGGCTCTCCCTCCTCCTCTCTCCTGTCCTGGGAGGGAGCGGGGAGGGAGGGGTGGCCACTGACCGAGGCGGGGCTGGGTTCTTGCAGTTCAAGCTGGCGGACATGGCGCTGGCCCTGGAGAGCGCCCGGCTGCTGACCTGGCATGCTGCCATGTTGAAGGATAACAAGAAGCCTTTTACCAAGGTGCCTGTGGGGAAGGGGGTCCCCGGGCACGGCCCAGAGCTTTTGTGCGCTGAGGGAGAAGTCCAGGCGGGGTCTCTCTTCCTTGGGCCTTGTGGGCTTGCTGAAGGGCCGTGAGCTGGGGGCTCCTTGAGTCTCAGACCCCACGGTCCCCTGTGCTTAGGAAGCAGCAATGGCCAAGCTGGCTGCGTCAGAGGCTGCAACTGCCATCAGCCACCAGGTGAGTGTTCCAGGTGCATGAAGAGGTACCTGGGCGTGAGGTCCCCTGGGTTGAGTAGCCGAATGTGGGCCCGCTGCCCCTCCCCCGTTGGTCCCTTACTGTGGCCGGTCCCACCCCTGACGCAGCCTTTTCCCCCCTGATTCCCTGCTTTCCTCTGTAGGCCATCCAGATCCTGGGTGGCATGGGCTACGTGACAGAGATGCCGGCCGAGCGGCACTACCGTGACGCACGCATCACTGAGATTTATGAAGGCACCAGCGAGATCCAGAGGCTGGTGATCGCAGGGCACCTGCTCAGGAGCTACCGGAGCTGAGCGCCACTCTGCCAGGCTGGCTGAGGACCGAGGGGCGGGAGCCATGAGACCTTCACCCTGGCTCCCTGTCCGGGATACTGGGGGGGAGGGGGGAGGGGGGGCTGGACAGGCAGGGGGCAGGCCTGCCCTCTCTTGTGGACCCACCTGCTGCCCTCGCTCTGCCTGCCTCAGACCAGCCTGCCTGGGGCTTGAGTCTGGGAGAAGGGAGAGGTGAGGGGCGGGGCCAGCCCCCGGAGGACACGCATCTTCAGCTCAGTGTTTTGGCTTTGCTTCCTCGTCACAACCCACAACCGTGCCTTGTTTTCTTCACCCACATGGACCTGGCCTCCTGGCTGCAGGGCTGGGGAAGGGCTGAATTACCACTCTGGGACCCCCGTTTCCTTTCTTAGGTGGGACAGGCTCTTGGCAGTGTCTTCTCCTCTCCTTGAGGTTGGGGGTGGGAGCCAGAATGACCGGGCCTCATGGTAGCACAGTTGTGTTCTCCTGGGGGTTCCCAGGGTCGTCTCTGGGAGGCTGTGTGGCTGGGTCATTGTGAAGCACCCAGCGCTCCCCAAGCCTGTACTTTGTAAATTATAAATAAACGGGAAGGCTCTGAATCATTCTTTGGGACAGTCGAGCACAGAAGCTAATAAAGCATACCTGTGCTCTGGTCCTTGCGTCCTTATCTGGGTGCTGCTGGGGAGATGGCCTGCTGGTGTCCTCAGCCGCCCCCTGTGAGTGTGACTGCAGGGGCTGCCTTCTGCACGGGGAGCTCCAGCACCGGGCAGGGTTGACCCTGTTCAGGAAGATGCAGAGCTGGGGCTGGGGTGAGCGTAGTGGGTAGAGGGGGTGGGACAGTGACCTCAGGGTAGGGAAGGCAGGTCGGGGCCTCTGGGCCCAAGGGCGATGTCAGGAGGCTGTGATTAGTGCCCCCCCCCAACCCCCAGCAGGAGGAAGGAGGGTGCCTGATAGGTGGGGAGGGGACAGGGACACCATGGAAACCGGGCCTCAGCAGCACCCTTTGCTGGCCACCTGACTGCTCACAGCGGCCGTGCTGAACCTGCTGGTGACAGGGGCCCAGTGCCCCCAGCTTTTAACGACTGCTGCCCAACGTGATGCAGCAGCAGCCAGAGAAATGGAGCAAAGACAGATTTCAGAGAAGCCGGGGTCAGCCCTTCCCACAAAGTCTCTGGAGGGACCTGGAGGCGAAGCTGTGACCCATTTGGAGCCCCCATCCTGCGGGCGCGCCCGCTCCTCTTGGTGGAAGAAGCTGCCGGGAACCGGAGGCCCCACCTTCAGGCCCTCCCTTTGCTCGCACACAAGGGGCTGGGGGGGCACTGGGTGCTGCGGGGCCTGGAGGTCAGGTCAGCCCTGCGCTGCGGGGCACGTCTTCTCCGCACGCTTGGTCAGGCTGCGGCCCTGGCGCTCGCTAGGTCGGGTTGCTGCCTTGGCGGGTGGACGGACGGACGTTGGGCTGGGTGGGCCGACAGACGTCCGGGTGATCTTCGCCCCTTCCTGCTCCAGGTGAATGCCCCAGGGGCTTGGGTCCTAGCTCACACCCTCTTCGAGGCTCCCAGATCTGCCCCTGTCGCCGCCGTGGGCTCAGGTGCAAGCCTAAGGTGCCGGGTGCAGGTGGGATTCGAGGCTTCTCCCCAGGAGCGGCCAGGTCTGACCCACTTCAGTGGGAGCAGATGAAGGTCTGTCACTCCCGACACAGTGACCCCATGAACAGCTGGGAGGGGGTGTTCAGTGGCTCCATGACTCCTTCAGCCCAATGGCACTGGCCCCTGGCCTGGCTGAGGGGTGAGGGAACAGGCAGGTGGTTCATGTTGTCTGGGCTACTGTTCTAGGTAGGGGGTGGGGGGGCGATGTTGAGGCTCAGAGGGGAACAGGGGGAGTTGGAACTGAGCCTTAGCCCCAGGCAGGGGGGCCCAGCTGGAAACCTAGCCCTCCTCCTCGGACTCACCCCTCCTGGCTTGGCTTCAGGCCCACTTGCTCCAAAGCATGTGGGTCTCCAAGGGCTGATAGGACCCGGCTGGGGCCGCAGACACTGCTGCTGAGTCAAAGGGCTGGACGCCGGGGAACAGGCCTGTTTGCCAAGTCCCAGGCGGGTATCTGCTTCTCGGAACCGTGTGCGCCTCGCTGGGGAGACGGCGGGAAGAGCCTCACAGCGTCAGGAGGGGCCGGGCGCTGAGTGGGGGCCAGACTGTCCTCTAGCCCTGCAAGGAGCCGTCATGGAGGGATGGGTGGGGAGTTAGTCAACTCCCCAGCCCTTGACTTTGACAAGGAGCAGGCCTCTGTCAGATGAAGCCAGCTCACAAGTGCGCGCCGACCTCCACGCCTGCGTCCGTTTGGACCTGAACTGTCGGAGTAGGTCTCAGACCTCACGTCCCTTTGTGCCCAGCGTGTACTTCCTGGGAACGAGGACATTGGCTGGCGCGCCCGCCTGCAGGAGGGTTACCGAAGTGGGGCGGCTTCCCGGTGGTCACCGGTCACACAGAGACCTCGGTCACAAGTTGTCTGCTGTCCCTTTGTCTTTCTCATTTGTTCTCACGGTCCAGGGTCACTTGCGCCATTGAGAGGCCTCTTGTCTCCTTCGCCCCAGGACAGCTTCTCAGATGGTGTTTGTTTCTCAGGACCTTGGCAGCTTGAAGTGTCCGGGCCGGTGGTTCGCAGACGGCCCCTGAGTCCAGGTTAGTCTGACGGTTTCTTCAGGAATGGTTGTATGCTCTGGATTTGGGGCAGTGAGAATGTGGTAAAGCTATTTTCTTGCTGACTTCTTGGTTAGTACGCTTTCTTCTGAATTAACCTGAGGTTTATCAATGGTTTCAGTCTCTCTAAAGAAACAGCTTTTGGCTTTACTGAGTTTCACTCTTGGGTTTTTAACATTTTGCTTGATACTTTGTTTCCTTCTATTATTTCTGGATTTTTCCAGCTTCCTGGGCTCAATGTGCATTGGCTTTTCAATCTTTTTTCCAATTTAAAGTTGCACATTTCTCTTTAGGCATGGCTTTGGCTTCCCTTTATAAAGTTGTTTTTTTTTTTAACGTTCATTTTTGAGAGAGACAGAGACTGAGCATGAGTGGGGGAGGGGCAGGGAGAGGGAGGCACAGAATATGAAACAAGCTCCAGGCTCTGAGCTGTCAGCACAGAGCCCGACGCGGGGCTTGAACTCAGGAGCCATGAGATGATGACCTGAGCTGAAGTTGGATGCTTAACCGACTGAGCCCCCCAGGCGCCCTAGTTTCCCTTTGTAAATCTTGATACTGTGTTTTCATTATTTCAGTATTCTGAGTTCCATTGCGCACACATTCTCCTAGACTTACCAGTTATTGAGAAGAGTATTACTTTACTAGTATGCGATTTTCCTTGGAATTTTTTGGAATTAATTTTTTTGCATTTGTGGTAAAATACATATAATGTCAAATCTACCATTTTGCTTCAATGTGAGTCCAGTAGGATTTAGCACACGTACGGTGTATGTGCAGACCATCAACAAACACCATCTCGTTCCAGAATGTTTCCGTCACTCCAGAAGGAAACTCCATGCCCACTGGTATTGATCTTTACCTTAAATGCAGTTGTGGCCTCAGAACATTTCCTGATTACTTAAATTCTTCGAAATTTGTTGAGATTTACTTCATGGCCCTGAAGTCACTTTTCTGTAAGACCGATAGTGTTTAAGAGATTCTTTTTCCCACTTTGGTACATCAATGGTAGTTCATTTATTTTGATTCCTGCATGGTGTCCTATTGTATAAATACAGTTAGGAAGTTTCTAGTTTTTCACTGTCACAAACCGTGGTGCAGAGAACATTCTGGAATGCGTCTCCTTGTTCGTGTTTGACAACTTCTGAGTGTTTGCTGGGCTTTGGACTGTTTCTTCAGCCTTACCAGATATTGCCACATTGCCTTCCTCTGCAGTCGGATCAGTACGCAACCTTCTAACAGGGTGAGAGCATGTCCACCCCTTGGTACCATTAACTTTACACTATTTCTTCACCCTGATTGTGATTTTAACTTGCATCTCCTTGGTTATTATTGCACAGCTTTTTCACGTGTTTATCGACCCTTGTGGTTTCTGCTGTGAATGGCCATTCGCGTCCTTTGTCCACTTCTTCCCTTACTGATTTATAATTGTCTTACGGGTTATATTTTGGACGCTAATCATGCATCAGCTGTCTAGTTGCAAAAAAAGTTCATATGGTGTGTGGCTTCCACTTTTTAAAATGGTTTCACATTTTCATGTTCACTGTTTAAGCTTAAAAAATTGTTTTAGAACTAAGTTTTGTTCTCTGCGAACATTTCAGACACATGTTTTGTGGTAAAAATGACAGTCCCTTCTTGGGGATAGTTCCAGTGCATCGTGCCAGACCTTTCCCTGTGCGTCTGCGAACATCCCATTTACGTGTCCCCGCTCCCCACAAAATGCATACTCCATGCATCAGTTAGCTTTATTCACTTTATATTTTTTCATGTCAATACATTAAACATTTTTTTTAACATTTTAATTTTATTTTTGAGAGACAGAGCGTGAGCAGGGGAGGGGCACAGAGAGAGGGAGACATAGAATCCAAAGCAGGCTCCAGGCTCTGAGCTGTCATCACAGAGCCCAACGCGGGGCTCCCATAAACCATGAGATCCTGACGAGAGCTGAAGTCAGTCACTCAGCTGACTGAGCCACCCAGATGCCTCTGTCTGTTGTAATTATTTTATATTTTGACTTATTTCTATTATTTTATATTTCCCCCCTCTCCATTTTATTTTACTTTTCATTTTTCTCCCTTTCTGCCTCTGATTGCACGCATTGAATTTTCTTATTTGTTAAAGTCATGCATTCTAATTGTATTCTTCTGCTGGTTGAGGTAACTTAGGCCAGTAGTTAGGTTTAATTTTTCCTATCAATTTATTTAACTTCTTTTTTAAAGATTTTTAACATTTATATATTTTTGAGACAGAGAGAAGCAGAGTGAGAGCAGGGGAGGGTCAGAGAGAGAGGGAGACACAGAATCTGAAGCAGGCTCCAGGCACCGAGCTGTCAGTGCAGAGCCCGATGCGGGGCTTGAACCCACGAATTGTGAGATCATGACCTGAGCCAAAGTTGGACAGTCAACTGACTGAGCCACCCAGGCGCCCCAATCATACATTATTTTTTTGAAAATCGTTTATTGCTGATGTAGTCAAGGTTCTTTTATTTCTGTGCGTTTATCTGGTTATGCTGAAGGGCTTTCTTGTTTATTCTTTCAACAGATTGCCTCCTCAGAAAAGCTAGGTCATCACTGCCAATGGTCCTTTCTAGATTACGCCTCTCATTTCTTTTTCTGGCCATGTTGCATTCACACCTGCATGGCCACCCCTGCTTCATGGGAACACCTCAGAGGTGTCACTGTTAGGTATGACATCTCTTGCTTACACGTTTCTGGGGAGACACCCGTTAGTGACTTAAGGAAATTTCCATCTGTTTCTAGTTGGTGACCAGATTTTTTTTCTTTGTAATGAGGTAAGGGTTACAGATTTTTAAAATGTGTCTTGAAGGTGATGGCTTTTCTCCAGTCTGCAAATGTGTGGAATTACATTAACACTTTTCTCATGTTTGCTATGGATGTTCTGGTATGAAACTTAATTGGTTGTGGTTTATTATTTTAATGTAGTGCAAGATTTAGTTGGTTAATATGAGTAGTTTCGCATATATATTCAAAAGTAAGATTGATCTGTAAAGTTTTTAACTTTTTATTCTATTCTGATGTCAGGGTTATGCCAGGCTCAAAGGAGCGTTAGGTTGTTTACAACATTTTATATGCCCTGGACTAGCAATAAAAGTTTCCTTAGAACGCTCAGTAAGACCATCTGGGCCTGATACCTTTTTTTCTATTAAAAAGAAAAAGGAGGTGTAACTGGTAAGTTCCACAGTTTTAAGTGTATAGCTTTGTGAGTTTTCCTGCACGACTGTCCTGGATGGAATAACCACCATCTACAGAAAGGTATAGAAGGTTTTCGGCACCCCACACATTCCCTCGCACCTCCTGATGGGTGAGTGGCTCCCAAGGAAACCGCTAATCTGTTGCCATAGATTTGTTCTGCGTGCATTTCAACGTCACGTAATACTGTGATCCAGCAGGACATCTTCCGGTGTCTGACTTCTTCCCCTCAACATTATGTCAGTTTCCATGATACTGAATTATGGTCAGTAGTTCATTTTTTAAAAAAAAAATAGCTGTACATCCACCGTATGAATTTATTTGCCCATTTGTCCTACTATTGGGTTGTTGGGTTATTCCCAGTTTTTGTCTGTTGCAAAGCAAGCTGATAACGATCATTCTTGCCCATGGCTTCTGGGACATGAGCACTCAGTTCTGTCGGATGTGAGCAGGGGGCAGAACTGCTTGGTCACAGTGCGTGTTTAGTGGCTGCGGCCCAGCATTTCTCCACAGCACTGTGCTGACTTGCCCTCTCACCCACAGCGAGAGGGAGTCGCCGTTGCCCCAGATCCTCTCTGACGCCTGTTATGAGATGCCTTTTTAAGGGCAGGGGACAGATTTTTTTCACTCAGTTTTAAGACTTTACGCAGAAAAATGGGAAGGTACAGAGAGTTCCCATATGCCCTCTGCCCCGACACGTGCACAGCCTTCTCCGTTATCAGCACCCCCGCCAGAGCGCTAACGTTTGTTACAATCAACGAACCTCACTGACAAGTCATTATTACCCCAAGTCCATCGTTTACATTAGAATTCACTCTTGGTGGTACATTCTGTGGGTTTGGGTAAGTGTGTAATGACATGTATCCACTATCATAGTGTCTATCATGCAGAGTATTCTCACTCCGGACAGATGTTTAAGTGCTTTTTCAATTTGTTCTGGACTTTCTAGTCCATTTGTTGTTTTGATTTTTTCCCCTCTGTCTTCTCTAGGATCAATTTTGTTAATTTATGTTTTCCTAGACAACAGACCATTTCCATAGATTTTAAATTTAATCAGTGTAACTATTATAGGTTTTGATGTGTGATGTTTTCATTGTATATTGTTTTTCTTTAAAACATACAAAGATTAAAAAGTATTGCAGGCCTGTAACAGACACCTCAGTCCCCTGCCTCTCCCTTTTCACTTCTTGGCTCTTTTGGTATTTACATATTTTATGCTGTTCACTCTATTTCTTGATTTATAATTTGTGATTCTATAGGATTATGTCCTGGTTATAAAGGCTGCCATTTTAGCTTTTTACCCAGCCTGCCCTCCCACATCCCCTCCCCCGACATTCTCAGCCTGGTTATGTCATGATTTTTGGCTTAATCAGTATTCAGTGCTGACCTCATTATGACCATGTCACTACTGTTACCACCAGGCCAATAGTGACTTCTTTTTCTTAACAATGTTATTTTCTGGAGTTAGTAATTGCCTCATTTTTCTATTTGCTTATTTCTGTGGATCTGTCACTAATTTTTCCAGTCTCTCCAACAGAGTGAAAAACTCTTCTGATGATATTTTCTACATGTTTACTCACATCATGTCTTTAAATTTTTTTTAATGTTTTATTTATTTCTGAGAGGGAGAGCGTGAGCAGGGGAGCACCGAGAGAGAGGGAGATACAGAATCTGAAGGAGGCTCCAGGCTCCCCGAGCTGTCAGCACAGAGCGCGACGCGGGGCTCGAACTCACTAACCAAGAGATCATGACCTGAGCCCAAGTCAGACTCTTGACCCACTGAGCCACCCAGGCGCCCTCCTGCCCCCACATCATATGTCTTGTAAGTTTCCTGTTTTCCTCGGTGCCATCCTTTAGGAGGCTTCCTGTGTTGGTCTAGGACCTTTAAGGAGTGGCACCGAGATGGGATTACGTATGCAGGGATTTTGGGGGGAAATCCCCGCGTGGGAGAAAATGAGGTGGGGGGGGCGCTGGGACGGAACCACACCACGCGGAGGTGGCTGCATCCCAGCCTGCCGTGCGGCCTGAGGAAATTTCTGCAAAGCTGTCGGGAGTCCTACAGCTAAGCTTGGCTGTCACAGGAGTCCGCCCCCCGGGAATCACCTGCCTCAGTGACGCTGTTGTCCTGTGTCCTGGTCTGGGGGGGGCCCGTGGCAGGCGCGGCCTCGGCGCAAACTGGGCAGCGGGGGCTGGTGGTCAGCCGTGCGCCCGAGGCTGGAGGTGTGCGAGGCCCGCTGACAGTTGTTCGTCCGCGCGCGTGTGTAGGGGGGAGCAGTTCCCTGGTTTCGGGGGGCCTTTCTTCCGGGCAAACCCAGGAGGAAGTCGGTGAGGTGAACTACAGCTCCTCCTGCTGCGGCTGACCCGGGGGTTTGCAGTCGGCTCCTCCTCGCCCTCCTCCGCCGCGCGGTCTACGTTCGTTCGTCTTGCCCGGCAGCCCGCCTGTGCCGCTGCAGCCCGGCGGACGCGCCCAAACCTTCGTGTCCGCCAGTCAGACGCCCCCGGCCCGCGGCCGCTGCCCGGGTCCCAGGGCCGCCCGCAGAGGGTTCGGGCGAGAGAAGTCCGGGCGTCCGAGTGCGCCGCCCGCCCGGAGGCCCTACAGCTCGTTTCCCGTGCTCCGTCCTCGTCCTCGGGCCCATCTGTCGCCCCTGCGGGCACCGCGACTCACGCGCCCGCCGGCTGCCCTCCTGCAGGGCCCCGCCCCCCCTGCCCCCCACCCTCTCGCCCCGTCCCCCGCCCTCTGGCCCCCCGCCGCCCCCCTGTCCCGTCCCCCCCCCCTCCCCCGGCAGCGGCCGGAACGCGTAGTGAACCGGATTCTCGCTGCTCACCCCTCTGGTGCCCGGGACTTCCCAGCCTGCCGGGCGCAGAGCGGTGGCTCCGGAGGCACAAAAATGGCAAATGGGAGAACCCGTGTTCCCACGCCTTCCAGTCGAGAGCCGTGTATGCTTCCTACGAGGACTCGGAACCCGACAGGAGTCTCTGATTTAATAAACACACAGTGTCCTGATGGATGGCACCTATCCTTTGAGAACGTTTCCTTGGCTGGCGTTTCAGCTGTGCCCTTAGGCCACTGAAGCTTTCGGTGAGGCCTTCTGGAAGGCCTGGAGGGTGACACAGCCAGAGGCTCCCAGAATCGTGGGTGCGCTTCCACGCCTCCGAGCCGGCCACGTGCTGCGCTTGCAGTTCCCACCGCAGGCCCCGGCGTCAGGCTCTCTGTAGCCCCTGGACAGCGGTGCTGGCTGAGGCTCTGTAGCCATCGGTCCTCATGCGGACCAACCACTGGCCCTTCCAGGACGGAAAAGGATCAGTGATGACTTGCTACCAAGTGGTCTTCTCACGGAATTCTGCCCTAAGGGGAGCTCAGGGCTGGGCTCCTTGCTGACCAGTTGGACATGCTGGGGCAGGAGCAACTAGATCAGTTTTGGTTTTTTTTTTTTTAATGTTTCTTTATTTTTGAGAGACAGAACACGAGCAGGGGAGGGTCAGAGAGAGGGACACAGAATCTGAAGCAGACTCCAGGCCCCGAGCTGTCAGCACAGAGCCCGATGTGGGGCGCGAACTCACAGACTGCAAGATCGTGACCTGACCCGAAGTCGGATGCTCAACCGACTGAGCCACCCGGGTGCCCCTAGATCAGTGTTGATAAGTGTTGATAACAGTCCATGCTGTTGGGGGCACCTGTGGCCTCCGCCACTGTGGCCTTCCCATTCAGGCACCCATTCAGTTCTCTGGAGGCTGGTGGTGACACTGGCCGGTGTTGACCCACTGGGTCATTTTGTCTGCTTGCTTGTGCAGCACCTCTTCCTTGGTGGGTAGCTGGGTGTTGGTGTGTGGGTCAGAGTTTCAGAGGTTTCCGTGTGGCCTTCTCTACTATGACAGCCCTTACTCCTCACCCAGGGACCTAATAGGGGTATCGTTTCAACTACCAAGTTTATTAATGCTCATTATACATACAGGGACTCGAGCAGTGACCTGTAGGTGAAGCTACAGACCCACTGTACCCACTGTGAAGTGGATTTTAGTGAGGATCCCATCTGGGACCTGACCCTGTGAGCCCCCACTCTAAGGAGGGGGGACTTGGGGCCCCTGGGTGGCTCAGTCTGCTAAGCATCTGACTTCAGGTCATGATCTTGTGGTTCTTGGGTTCAAGCCCTGCATCATGCTTTGTGCTGACAGCTCAGAACCTGGAGCCTGCTTTAGATCCTGTGTCTCCCTCTCTCTGCCTCTCCCCTGCTCATGCTCTGTCTCTCTCTGTCTCTCAAAAATGAATAAACAAAAACGATGCTCAGCATCCCTCCTCATCAGGGAAATACAAATCAAAACCACACCGAGTTACCACCTCACACCAGTCAGAGTGGCTAAAATGAACAAATCAGAGAACTCTAGATGCTGGCAAGGATGTGAGATACGGGCACCCTCCTGCACTGTTGGTGGGAATGGAAACTGGTGCAGCCCCTCTGGAAAACAGTGTGGACGTTCCTCAAAAAAATTAACAATAGAACTCCCCTACGACCCAGCAATAGCACTGCTAGGAATTTACCCAAGGGACACAGGAGTGCTGATGCATAGGGGCACATGTACCCCAATGTTCATAGCAGCACTCTCCACAATAGCCAAATCATGGAAAGAGCCTAAGTGTCCATCAATGGACGAATGGATCAAGAAGATGTGGTTTATCTATACGATGGAATACTCCATGGCAATGAGAAAGAATGAAATCTGGCCTGTGTAGCAACATGGATGGAACTTGAGGGTGTTATGCTGAGCGAAATAAGTCAGGCAGAGAAGGACAGATACCATGTTTGCACGTAGAGGAGGATTAGGAGGAACTTAGCGGAGGACCGTGGGGGAGAAGAAGGGGGGAAATAGGGGAGAAGGAGGGAGGCAAACCATGAGAGACTCTTGAATGCTGAGAACAAACCCAGGGCTGATGGGGGTGGGGGGGAGGGGAAGGGGGATGATGGGTACTTGTGGGGATGAGCACTGGGTGTTATATGGAACCCACTTGACAATAAACTATTAAAAAATGAATAAACATTAAAAAAATTTTTTTAAATGAGGCAGGACCATGATGAAATATTGGGCCTCTGAACATCAGCATCAACTCAGTCCCTGTGTCCAGTGGTCCTTGAAATATCTGGTTAGTCCCTTTCCCTCCGGTCTTCATTCACCCAAGTACATGACCATCCTGCTTCTGGGGAATGACTGAGGGGGTTTGTCTTCTTGCTGTGATGTTACAGGGTCCCTGGTGAGCAGCCATCTCCTTAGGACCGAGGCACTTTTCAGTCTGTGGGTCCCAGACCAGGCCCCGCGAACAGATTAAATCTGTGACTCAGATCCCTGGAGTCACCTCAGCAGAAGCCAGAAATCGAGATGAGATTATCTAGGAAAGATCTTGTCCACCGGTGTGAATTCTTGTGCACATGGGTGACCCGCGGAGTTCTTGAGCATTTTATACCACCTCTGGCTTGGACTGATGGGACAGAGAGAGGGACAAAACGAAAGAAGTCTGTCTTTTAGAATTCTCCAGGCCAGAAACGACCCGAGCCAACGGCTCAGCGGCAAACGTGCTGCATTTCGTGGAAAAGGGAGGGCGGCGCCCAGGCCCTGGAACCGAAGGGGGTTTGCTCTGCTGGACGTCAGGATGGCTTGGGACTGCGGCTCCTCTTTTCTCCGTGCTCTTCCCTTTTGAAGGTCTATATACTTGTCATCCTACAGCTTCCTGCTGCTGGATTTTGGGAGAGGATAATTGGCTTGCAAGGGTCACAGGTACACTGTGCCCTGGGTGGGGTCTGCTTGGAGCCCGGCTCACAGCTGACCTGACTGTTGTAGAAGACGAGATTTGGGGCTTTGAGTTGCTGCTGCCGTGGGTTGAGACTCCTAGGGACCAAAGCGATGGGATGGATGTATTTTGTGTGTGGATGGATGTGACTCACTGGGCACCAGAGGGAGGACCATGGCAGGCAGGATAATCACCCCCCCCACCCCGCCACCCCAAAGACCTCCACATCCTCATTCCTGGAGCTGTGAGCACGTTACCCCGCCCGGAGAAAGGGATGTGGCTGGTGCGATGAAGGGTATGGACTGTGAGAGGGGAGAGGGTCCCGGATTCGGAGTGCCTTTCCAGGCTGCAGTTGGAGAGGGAGAGATGGGCGTGGAGGGGGTGAGCTGTCGGAGATTCACATCACTGGCTCTGAGGGTGGAGGAGGGGGGCCCGGAGCCCAGGAACACGAGTGGCTTCCATACATTAGAAAAGACAAGTGTTTGTCCCCTAGAGCCTCCAGGAGGGAATGTGGCCCCTACTCACTCCATGATTTTACCCAGTGAGACCAGTGTTGCACTTCTGGCCTCCAAAGTTGTAGGAAAACACATTTATATTCTTTTTTTTTTTTTTAATTTCTGAGAGAGAGAGAGAGAGAGAGAGAGAGAGAGACAGTGTGAACATGGGAGGGGCAGAGAGAGAGGGAGACACAGAATCCGAAACAGGCTCCAGGCTCTGGGCTGGCTGTCAGCACAGAGGCCGACGCAGGGCTTGAACCCACAACCCATGAGATCATGACCTGAGCTGAAGTCGGACGCTTAACCGACTGAGCCACCCAGGCGCCCCCACGTTTGTATTGTCTTAAACCACTAAGTTGGTTGGTGCAAGAGAAATAGGAAAATAATAAGGGCATCATATTCTCTTGACCCCCTCATGGGTCCCAGCTCCCCTGACTGCCTCACCAGCCCAGCTGGTCTTCCAGCCAGTCATGCTTTCTGGCTTCTAGCTGTCGGTGCCACCCCTGGACCATGTGACGGATCAGGAGGCCAGCTCTGTGATGGCCTCTCCTGTCATCGCTGGCCCGCAGAGGAGAGCCACCTTTGAACTTCTTAGTGACGCATGATCCGCAGCCCCCACCCCCCCACCCGGTGTGTTCCTGACGGCCTCCTCTGGCCCTGTGTAAAATGTCCATTCCAGCATGCCCACTTAACTTAGCCTCTTTATTTTCCTGCCCAATTGTTTCTGGTTTTTCCCAGGATTCTAAGAGCTAACCAAGCAGTAAGTTCACTCCAATTCCTGGGGCCTTGCTTGAGTGTTAGACCACATATTTCAAAAGAAGTGCCAGCAAGTCAATTAATTATTGCATATCTCACCTTACATTCCAGTTTTCTTCAAAGTCCACCCACCCCAGGGCCACTGTCCAGGCTCCTGCTGGTGCATGCCAGCTATTTCCTTAGTTGTTACAGAAGGCATAATTCTAATTTTTTAAAATGTTTATTTTTGCAAGAGAGCAAGCAGAGGCAGGGCAGAGAGAGGGGGAGACAGAGGATCTGAAATGGGCTCTGTGCTGACAGCAGAGAGCCTGATGTGGGGCTCAAACCCACGAACCGTGAGACCATGACTCAAGCTAAAGTTTGATGTTTAAACAACTGAGCCACCCAGGCGCCCCATGTAGTCATAATTCTAAAACGGTCCCAGAATTCCTGCCCCCACCATACACGTGCTCTGAATACCCGCCCTCCCCCCCACCCCCTTAGCGTGGGCTGGACCGGCGAATGTACCGGGACAGCACTGCGTAGTGAGGGCTCATTACCCTGGGAAGGGGAAGGGGTTTTGCAGGTGCAGTCAGGGTCTCAAATCATTTGCTATGAATTAATGAAAAGGGAGTTGATCCTGGGTGGGCTTTACCTAATCAGATGAGCTTTTAAATCGAAACTGCAGAGTTCATAGAAGTTCTTTTGCTGACTTGGAGCAATGGCCTGCTTGTGAGGGGAGGCGCTGTGTGAGGGCAGTATGTCCGGGGCTGCCGGGCCCCTAGGAGCCGAGAGGGGCCCCGGCCGTCAGCCAGCCAAAAAGCAGGGGCCTCACTCATATAACCGCGGAGGCAGAATTCTGCTGACCAGCATGTGAACTCGGGAGAGACCCCAGAGTCTCAGATGAGACTGCAGGCCCAGCTTACGCCTTGATCTCGTGAGGCCCCGAGCAGAGAATCCAGCATAAGCCGTGCCCGGACTCCTGAACCGTGGGGACTGAGAGAGAATAAATGGGCACTTTTAAAGCCATGGAGTCTGTGGTCGTTAGTTCACCATAGAGGTTTTCTACGCCTCGTCTGGGTGGCTCAGTTGGTTGAGCATCTGACTCTGTCTTGGTTCAGTTCACAATCTCACGATTTGTGGGATCAAGCCCTGTGTCAGGCTCTGTGCTGACCGCGCGGGGCCTCTCTTTCTCCCTCTGCCCCTCTCTCATTTGTGTGTGTGCACGCGCGTGCACTCTCTCTAAATAAATAAATATTAAATCGCAAGGCCAGCGTGTCCCCACTGGGTTGTGTTGGGGTCCGCCCCCAGTTAGCAGCCTGGCAGCCAGGAGAGGTGAGGGCAGCTCCCGAGGGGGCACCTACCGCCTTGTAGGGGAGGGGCTTCCACATCACCTTCCTGCCCCGTGGCAGCGCTGGCCCCCCATGAGGGTGAGCACCTCTGCACACCCAGAGTCTGGGCTGGAGGGCGTGGAAGCCACTTGGGGCACCCGTCCCAATGTCTCAGGGGTCAGGATCCCAGGCGCTCCCCATCGCTGCAGAGCAGACCCGCCCTGGCTGAACGTCCTGTCCCCGCACTCTGACTCCCTCAGGCAGGTCTTCCACAGACACTGCACTGTATCTGCCCTGCTGCTGCAGGGGACAAGAGCCTCTTTAGGAATGATAACCATGAGTGACAGAGGTGTCAGTGAATGTGGGGGTGGTAATCAGTGCAATGTGTAAATGTATCAAATCAATGCATTGTACACCTTAAACTTACACAATATCCTATGTTAATTATCTCTCAATAATGTTGCTCTGTACCAAGGCACTCTGGTGCCCATACTTGGCCACTAACTGGTTTTTTTAAATTTTTAAAAAAATTTTTAATGTTTTATTTATTTCTGGGGGGGAGAGAGAGAGAGAGAGAGCAAGCAGGGGAGGGTCAGAGAGAGAGGGAGACACAGAATCAGAAGCAGGCTCCAGGCTCTGAGCTGTCAGCACAGAGCCCGACACGGGGCCTGAACCCATGAACCATGAGATCATGACCTGAGCCGATGTCGGACGCTTAGCCGACTGAGCCACCCAGGTACCCCCTGGTTTATTTTTAATGTTTATTTATTTTGGGGGGGAAAGAGAGAGAGAGACAGAGTGTGAGCAGGGGAGGAGCAGAGAGAGAGGGAGACACAGAATCCGAAGCAGGCTCCAGGCTCCGAGCTGTCAGCACAGAGCCTGACGCGGGGCTCGAACTCACGAACTGTGAGATCATGACCCGAGCCAAAGTCAGACGCTTAACTGACTGAGCCACCCAGGTGCCCCTTGGTCACTAACTGTTAAGAGCTCTCAGTTTCTGTCTTTCCACAGGGCATCAGTACAATTATACAATTAATAATAACAATAATATTATTAGCCAACTCGGCTATTTTTGTAGGTGCTACCCCTCACGCTTGTGCTCATGGTATTTTTCAGATGCTTGCATCGTCACATCTGCCACAGCCTCCCCCTCCCCAGGCGACATTCCCAGGTCACCGTGGGGGAGATCTACCACCCTTGTGCCAGGATACATTCATGCCACCTGCCAGCCAGGGCCTGTCCTCTCCCTGCGCTGGTGGTGGGTGAGACGGTTCCAAATTCCCCATCTTCCCATCTGTTTCCTCTGACCATTCCTGCTTCCACTTGTGTTCATCCGAGTCCTCTGAGAAGTGGACGCCAAGGTGGGATTAAACCCGCGATAATTTATGAAGAGGGATGTCTCTGCAGTGGAGGACAGGGAGGGAGTCGGAGCAGGCTGGGTGGGCCACCCGCCCCGAGTGAAGGCGAGAAGTTTGGGCGGAAGCATCCCAGACTTCTGCAGAGGTGAGGAGCACAGCGTCGGGCGAGTTAGGCAAAGTCTGCAGGAAGTCTTCCAGCCAAACCGAGCCATCAGAGTCTCACGTGTCTGGGAATGGGACTCCCCGGCGGTGCCAGGCACTGACTGGCAGCGCCTTGTGGGATGTGGTCTTGCCCCGATTTTGAAGGAGATTAGCTAAGCCTTTGGTCACTTGGAACACACAAATGTTCCCTCTACTTGGGGGTCTGAGAGGTGCATTTTCATGGCCCCTCAACCTCCATCTTCATGTTAATCTGGCCCCACTACCCACAGTATCATTCTGGGACTTTCCTTGACATCTTTCTTGTGTTAGATTCCTTGTTTCTTGGATCCTGGGTCTTCTCTGTTTTATTACCTAGTTTTGATAGTGTTTTCTCCAGTACCTTCCTGAGAAAAGATGAATGGGAGGCAACTTTTTAAAGGCCTTGCATATCTGAAATATTTTTATTCTGTTATTAAGCCCTTGGTAGTGAGGCAGGGTATAAAATTCTAGTCTGGAATTACGGTTCTTCAGAATTTTGAAGGCATTTATTGTCTTTTAACTCCCAATGTTACCATTTAGAAGAGTCCAGAGCCATTTTGTTCTTGAGTAGGTGACCTGTATTTTCTGAGAGTCTATGACACCCTCCCTTTGTCTCCAGTGTTCTAAGATATTTTTAAAGATTTTTTAAAAAGTTCTTTTTGAGAGAGTGTGTGAGTGGGGGAGGGGCAGAGAAAGTGGGAGAGAGAGAGAATCCCAAGAAGGCTCTGAGCTGTCAGCGCAGAGCCTGATGATGCAGGACTTGAACTCATGAAATGTGAGAACATGACCTGAGCTGAAACCAAGAGCTGGAAGCTCAACCAACTGAGCCGGCGAGGCATCCCTGTTCTGAGATTTTTAAGGTAGTGCACCCTGGCATGGGTCATTTTTCATCCATTTAGCTGAGTGCTTGCTGGGCTCTCTCACTCTGGAGATTCATATTCTGAGCTTCTGAAATATGACATTATTTTTTTATTCATCTTATTCTTTTGGTTTTCTTTCTAAAACACCCATGAATCTAATGTGCAGCCTCTTGTTAACTGAATCTCTAATTTTCTTTTCTCTTTTTTTCCTTGTCTCTCTGCCCTACTTTTTGGGGGCCTTTAATTTCATCTTTCCATTCTTATTTGTTTGACAATGTATCAAGCACCTGGAAAAGGTGCTGGACAGCAGTGAATGAGACAGAGCCCTTGCTGGGTTTTGTTTTCCATACTTACTTCTAGTCCTACTGTGCAATAGTCAGTGAAAGCGGTCAGCTGTCTTCACTCTTCAGATTATGAGGTTTGTGAGGATTGTGACTTAGATCGACATTCTCTAAGAACGAAAACGGTTATGATTTCTAGGACAGCAAATAGATATTAATAAGATTGATCTAACAAATGTGAACAATTTGATTCAGATTTGTTTTACTAGTGTTTATTATAACATCCAATACATTTGAGATACTGTGTAAGCCACTGGGGAAAATAGTGAGGAAAAAACAAAAATTCCTTTTCTTACAGTCCTTATAGGATATTGGGGGTGGGGATGAGGAGCAGATAGTCAAGTAATAGCCTGGGGTAAGTACAGTGCAAGAAAGGAATGGAGTTCTATGAGAGCATAACAGAGGAATCAGAGCTAGAATGGTAGGTCACAGGCTTCCCTGACAAGGTGACAGATGAACTGAGATCTGAAAGATGAGATGGCATTAATGAGAAGAGAACCTGGAGGAGAACAGTCCCAGTCTAGGGAATGGCTTGTGCAAATGTCCTGTGGTGGGAGAGGAGCATGGATTTTAAGGAATTGAAGGCCATCTAGAGGATGGAGTAAGGGAGCATGGTGTGAAAGGAGGCTGGAGAGGCAGGGCAGACCATGTGGCCCCAGCACTTTGTGCCACATTACAGATTTGTGCCTTACCTTGAGAGCAACAGGAAGCCCTTGGCCCACTTGACTCAGAGGGGTATATGAGAATATTTCCATTTTGAAAAGATCACTCTGGCTGTGTTTTACAAAGCAGGTGACGGGAGATGGAAGGGGAGGTTGGTCAGAGTGAGTTAGAAGGCTCCTGTAATAATCTAGGGATGAGACGGTATTATCTTGGACCAGGGTGGATCTGCCTCAGACATTATGAGCCTTTCTGTATACAATCTTTTAAAATTTTTAAAAATGTTTTTTATTTCTGAGAGAGAGAGAGAGACAGAGACAGAGTGAGCAGGGGAGGATTAGAGAGAGAGGGAGATACAGAATCTGAAACAGACTCCAGGCTCTGAACTAGCTGACAGCACAGAGCCCGATGTGGGGCTCGAACCCATGAACCGTGAGATCATGACTTGAGCTGAAGTCAGATGCTTAACCGACTGAGCCACCCAGGTGCCCCAATAAAATTGTTTATTTTTGAGAAGGGGAGGGGCAGAGAGAGAGACACACACACACAGAATCTGAAGCAGGCTCCAGGCTCCCAGCTGTCTGCCCAGAGCCTGATGAGTTCACGGCTTGAACTCGTGAACCATGAGATCATGAGCGGAGCTGAAGCTGGATGTCTAACCAACTGAGTCACCCAGGTGCCCCTCGGTATACATACCATCTTCAACTACATTTTTATTTCTATCAATTTCTTGTGTTGCATTTTTGCCTGTATAATTTGATATGTTTGGCACTAAAATTTCATAACAATGTCAAATTTTCAGACTTTTATTTTTTACTTTTTTTTTTTTTTTTAAAGAGAGACCATGAGGGGTGGTGGGCAGAGGGAGAGAGAGAGAGACTCCCAAGCAGGCTTGGACACTCAGCGCAGAACCCAATGTGGGGCTCAGTCCCACAACCCTGGGATCATGACCTGAGCTGAAATCAAGGGTTGGATGCTCAACTGAGTCACCCAGGCATCCCATAATTTTTATTTTTAATTATTGAGATAAAAACTGAAAACACTGTCATGAAGCACTCAAAATTAGGGACAGTCCCTATTTGTGGCTCCCAGTCCTGTTTCCCCATCTTTAAAAGTAACCTTGGCTCACAGCTTGGGTTGGACAATGATAGATTCAGTGTGGATTAGTGTTTTCACCTTATGAAACACTTGTTTTGCTTAATTCACCGAAATTCAACTTTGCTGGAGCTATCATGTCCTTTCTTTTCTGTATATTTGTTTGCTACATCTTTGCTTGAACTCTGACTTTTGAAATTTTGAGTCACTTCTCAGTGGTTGGATTTATCTATTTGGTCAGATTTGAATTTTTTTCTTCTAACGAGTGACTTTATCCCACTTCTGTCAGTACCAGATTCTTGATTTTGCTTTCAAACCTTTTTCACATCATCCCCTTTTTTATGCTCCCTTATTGTTTTCTTTGTTCATCTTTTGCTGCAGTGTCTTCACCTGGGTAATTTGGAAAATTGACATTTTTAGTTCTCCTAGTTGCTATCATTTTTTTTTAAATTTTTTAATATTTTCAATGTTTATCTCTTTGTTTTGTGTTTTTTTTTTTAATTTTTTTAATGTTTTACTTATTTCTAGGAGAGAGAGAGAGACAGCGTGAGCAGGGGAGGGTCGGAGAGAGAGGGAGACACAGAATCCGAAACAGGCTCCAGGCTCTGAGCTGGCAGTCAGCATGGAGCCCGACGCGGGGCTTGAACCCACGAACCGCGAGATCATGACCTAAGGGAAAGTCGGACGCTTAACTGACTAAGCCACCCAGGTGCCCCTCCTAGTTGCCATCTTTAACTTTAATATATTTAGATGTATATTTCTAGTTTCTCATCTTCAGAAATGGGTCAGGATGCTGACTTCTCTGAGGAAGAAGAAATAAACGTGCGTTCCTGCTTTCTTCTCTGCCCTTTACCTCACACGTTTGTTGGTGCTTCGCAATAGATGATTACTGCATCATGTATCCGCTTTAGGAATGGTGACAGGGGACATCATTTTATGATCTTAATTCTCTTCTGTAGGAAGAAGGAGGACGCGGGTCTGTCTTGCTCTTCTTTTTCACCACAGGGAGTGACTGGCCTGAGGCATCTTCACCCCGAGAGGAGGGTGTTTGCGACGGGGACGGTGTATACAGCCTGGTTCAGCCAAGAGCCTGGCTTGAGGCCCAAGTCTGTGGTTAATAGCACATGAACACCACTTAGGACACACTTGGTGACCCGCTGGCTCTTTCCTGCCTCTGGGCTATGCACTGGCTGTTCCCGCTGTCTCACCAAATGTTCTTTCAGTGAAGCATTTTTTTAAAAATACTTAATATAGGCGCAAGTTAAAAAACTCCAACGGTACAAAAGTGCCCGCTGTAGTGAAGTCAGTCTCCTTGCCCTCCCGCGTCCCTGCAGAGCAGCGGCTCTTATCCACCCTCCCAGCTTACCCGGGACGTCTGTGTGCGGCTGACGGTGTCGGTCTGGATCACTTCGTGTGAACAGGCCCACACTGTTCTGCATCTTGCTCTCTCTAGCTAGTGATGTCTCTTGCAGATTACCAGATCTGTACTTGGAGATCTGCCTTGTGCTTTTTAATAGCTTCATGGTATTTGCTTTTATGGATGTACCATGATTTAAATCTCCTGGTCTGAGGACATTTTTGCCGGTTCTTAGCCACAGTGATTACTGTGCAGAACATCCTTTGCATGTAGTACACATGCAATGTTACGATGTTACAAACATGTACATGTTAGCTTTGATGATGGTCCTTGTTCTCAGAACAAACCTGAGTGGCAGGCACTGTCCTTTCCACCTGCAATCCCTGGTGGATGCAGTTCAGACCCTCTTATCCTGTTGTCTGTGTTTTGTAACCTCTTTCCACATTGTCATCTCTGTGCACTGCCTTCTGGAGAATTCGCTCAGCTCTTTTTAGGTTTAGTAATTCAGTCTCTGTATTTCAGTCCATCAATTAAATTATTTTGTTGTTGCTTTAGAATTTAGAAGTTTGTTTTCATATCTAAAAATTTTTAAGGATAATTATTAGCACAAGCATGTGCAAGATAAAAAAAAAAGTGATAGAATTATACAGTTGATTAAAGCAGTGCTTGGAGGGATCCAGAGCAAAGTTCGTAACTGACACTTCAGGAATTCCTGAATTTGCTTTTTTCCTCATACTTCTATTTTCTGCTGGTTTCTTTCAGTTTAAGTATGATGGTTTTGTTTGTTTTGTTTTTAGTCTATTGATATGAATGACATTGATTGCTCTTTGAATCTTAAGCTAAACTTGCATGCATTGAATACACCCATCTTGGTCATGATATATTGTTGGATCCAATTTGCTAAAATTTTGTTGAGAGTTTCTATGTCTGGTTTCATAAGGGATCTGTAGTTTTCGTATACTATCTTTCTGGTTGGGGTACAATACTGCCCTGCCCACCCCCCCACCCCGGAAATATATTTCCTTCTCTTCAATTTTCTGGAAGATTTTGGAGAATTAGTAATATTTCTTTCTGGAATGTTTGGTAAAACTCACTACTGAAGACATTGGGCCTGGAGTTTTCTTTGTGTGAAAGGTTTTAAGCTATAAATTGCATTTAGTAGATTCAGGGCTATTCATGTCATCTGTTACTTCTTCATTGGACTCTGGTAGTTTCTTATCTTTCAAGAAATTGTTCCATTTCCATTAAATTCTCAAATTTATAGGCATGAGGTTCACAATATTTATTAATATCCTTTTCAAAGCTATAGACTCTATGGGGATGTTCCCAGTCTCATTCCTGATATTAAATTTATGTCTCCATCAGTTTGGTTAAATGTTTATGAATTTTATCGATCTTCTCCAAGTATTAGCTTTGGCTTAATTGATTTTCTCTATTACTTTTCTGTATCTGATTTCATTGCTATTCCTGATTTTATCTTTATTATTTCCTCTTGAGCTTACTTAGGTTTAATTTGGTCTATACATTTTAGTTTATTAAAGTGAAAGCTTAGGTAATGTATTGGAGACTTTTATTCATTTCAAATATCAACATTAAATGCTATATATTCCCTCTAAGCACTGCTTTGGCAGTAAGCCCACAGGCTTGAAATGTTGTGTTTTCATTTCCTTTCCATCCAAAGTGTCTTTTTTCCCCCTAAATTTTCCTGTGATTGCTCCCTTTCCCCTTTTGAATCCATGGGTAATTCAAAAGTGAGTAATTTAAGGGACTCCTGGTTGGCTCAGTCAGTTAAGTGTCATACTCTTGATTTCAGCTCAGGCCATGATCTTGTGGTCATGAGATCAAGCCCCACACTGGGTGTTGTGCTGAGCATGGAGCCTACTTGGAAATCTCTCTGCCCCTCCCCCTGCTCACATGCTCTCTCTCAAAATAAACATTAAAAATAAAAGTGAGCTATTTAAGTTTCCAAATATTTGAGGATTTTTGGAGATCTTTGTTAATGATTTTTAATTTTGTTGTGTGCAGTGTTCTGTAAGTGTTAATAGGTCAAAGTGGTTGATTGTGTTGTTTGTCCTCATTTTCTGTTTACTTGCTCTGAATTAGTGAGAGGGATACTGAAATCTCAGCTACACTTGTGGATTAGACTACTTTTATTTCTACCAGTTTTGCTCCATGTATTTTGAAATTGTATTATTAGCTACATAAACACTTAGAATTTGGGCTTCTGATAAATTAATCACATTATTGTTATGGGGTAATTCTTGGTAATACCCTTTGTTCTGAAAACTTTTTTTAAAATGTTTTATTTCTGAGAGAGAGAGAGAGAGCATGAGTGAGCAGGGGAGGGTCAGAGAGAGGGAGACACAGACTTCGAAATAGGCTCCAGGCTCTGAGCTGGCAGTCAGCACAGAGCCCGTCGCGGGGCTCGAACCCACGAACCGTGAGATCATGACCTGAGCCGAAGTCGGACGCTTAACTGACTGAGCCATCCAGGTGCCCTCTGAAAACTATTTTGATATTAACATAGCTACTCCAGTTTTCTTATGATTTATGTTAGCATGATATATATTTTCCATTCTTTTTTTTTTTAATTTTTTTTTTAATGTTTTATTTTATTTCTAGGAGAGAGAGAGAGACAGCGTGAGCAGGGAGGGTCAGAGAGAGAGGGAGTCACAGACTCCGAAACAGGCTCCAGGCTCTGAGCTGGCAGTCAGCACAGAGCCCGACGCGGGCTCGAACCCACGAACCGCGAAATCATGACCTGAGCGAAAGTCGGAAGCTTAACCGACTAAGCCACCCAGGCGCCCCTTTTTTTTTTTTAATGTTTTATTTATTTCTAGGAGAGAGAGAGAGAGAGAGAGAGAGAGAGAGACAGCGTGAGCGGGGGAGGGTCAGAGAAAGAGGGAGAGGGACACACAGAATCTGAAACAGGCTCCAGGCTCTGAGCTGGCAGTCAGCACAGAGCCCGACGCAGGGCTTGAACCCACGAACCGTGAGATCATGACCTGAGCGAAAGTCGGACGCTTAACTGACTAAGCCACCCGGGCGCCCCTATTTTCCATTCTTTTACTTTTTATCTTTACGTGTCTTTATACTTAAAGTTGGTTTCTCAGAGTACATATAATTGGACCTTGATTTTAAAGTCCTGAGAATCTGCCTTTTAATTGTATGTTTAGACCACTTACATTTAATATGATTATTGATATTTGGTTTTAAATCTACCATCTTGCAACCGGTTTTCTACTTGCCTCGTCTCTTGTTTCTTCCCTTATTTTGGATTATTTTTATGATTCCATTTTATCTCATTCATTGGCTTACTTATTTTAGTGTTACTCTAGGTTACAGCATACCTTTTAAATTTATCTCAGTTTATGTTCAAATATTATACTACCTAACATATAAGAATATTAAAACAGTATATTTCCATTTTCCTTCTTTGTACTTTTGTATGATTGCTCTCATACATTTTACTTTTATATATTATATCTTGTTATAATCTTATATATATTGTATATATATCTTTTATATATTATATCTTATCCCTTTTGTTCCAAACAGTCTATTATCTTTTAAAGAGATTGAAAATTTGAACATCTTTTATATTTATCCACATATTTACTATTTCCAGTGCTTGTCATTCTTTGGTGTAGATAGTTTCCAACTGGTATCATTGTCCTGCCTGAAGAAATTCCCTTAACACTTCTTACAGTACTTCCTTTTGTTTCTGCATGCCTGAACTGAAAAAGTCATTATTTCACTTTAACTTAAAAAAATTATTTGTATATGTAAAACACACACAGCATAATGTTTATCATAATTATTCACAAGTATATAATTAGGTGGCATTAAATATATCCACAATGTTATATAACCAATACCAGTAGCTATACCCAAAACTTTTTCATCATCCCCAACAAAAACTCTGCAGTCATTAAACAAGAACTCTCCTCCTTTCCTTCCTCCAGCCTCTGATAACCTCTATTCTATCTCAATGAATCTGCTTATCTTAGATACCTCATATAAGAGGAATCATACACTATTTCTCCTTTTGTGAGAAATAGAGCCTCTTTTCAAGCTCTATTCATGTGGTAGCATATATCAAAATTTCATTCCCTTTCGTGGCTAAATAACATTCTGTTGTATATTTATACCACATTTTATTTATCCATTCATCTGCTGTTGGACACTTGGGTTGCTTTTACCTTTTGACTATTGTAAATAATGCTGCTATGAACACAGGTACACAAATAATCGGAGTCCAGGCTTTCAGTTCTTTTGGATGTATACCTGGGAGTGGGGTTGCTGGATCATATGGCAGTTCTATGTTTAACCTTCTGAGAAACTTCCACACTGTTTCCCACAGTGGCTTTACCATTTTACCTACCATTAGTGATGCACAAGGGTTCCAGTTTCTCCACATCCTCACCAACGCTCGTTTTCTGTGTGTGTGTGTGTGTGTGTGTGCTTTAATATAATAGCTATCCCAATGAGGGTATCTCATTATTGGTTTGATGTGTGTTTCTCTAATGACCAGTACGTTTGAGCGTCATTTCATGTGCTTACTGGCCATTTGTGTATCTTCTTTGGAGAAATGTCTATTAAAATCCTTTACTAAGTTTTTAGATTGGCTTGTTGTTGAGTGGTGGAGTATTTTATATATTCTAGATATTAACCTCTCATCAGATACATGATTTGAAAATATTTTCTCCTATTCAGTAAGTTGTCTTAAATTTTTTGAAAGTATCCTTTGATGCAATCTTAATTATGATGAAAACCTAATTTATCTATTTTTTTCTATTATTGCCTGTTTTTGGTGTCATATCCTCAAAGTTGTTGCCAAATCCAATGTCATGAAGATTTTTTCCAATGTTTTCTTCTAAGAGTTTTATACTTCTCTTTTTAAAAATGCATTTAAATTCAAGTTAGCATATAGTGTAGTATTGGTTTCAGGAGTAGAACCCAGTGATTCATCACTTACGTATATAACATCCAGTGCTCGTCCCAACAAGTGCCCTCCTTAATGCCCATCACCCATTTAGCCCATCCCACTCCACCCTCTCCCTTTCCCCTCCAACAACCCTCAGTCTGTTCTCTTTATTTAAGAGTCTCTTATGGTTTGCTCTAGTTTCAGTTTTTTTTTTTTTAATGTTTTATTTTTATTTCTAGGAGAGAGGAAGACAGCGTGAACAGGGGAGGGTCAGAGAGAGAGGGAGTCACAGACTGAAACAGGCTCCAGGCTCTGAGCTGGCAGTCAGCACAGAGCCCGACGCGGGGCTCGAACCCACGAACCGCGAGATCATGACCTAAGCGAAAGTCGGACGCTTAACCGACTAAGCCACCCAGGCGCCCCTCTAGTTTCAGTTCTTAAGTTTAAGACTTTAATCCATTTCCAGTTAATTTTGTAAATGGTATAATGTAAGGATCCAATTTCATTCTTTTGCATGTGGGTATTTAGTTTTCTTAGGATGGTTTATTAGAAAGACTGTCCTTTTCCCACTGAGTGACCTTGGCACCCTTGTTGAAAATCAACTTGCTATATATGTGAAGGTTTGTTACTGGACTCTCTGTACTACTCCATTGCTCTATATGTCTGTTCTGATGTCACTAGTATACTGCTTTAACTATTAAACTTTTTAGTAAATTTTCAAAGTTAGGAAGTGTGACTCCTCCAAATTTCTCTTTCAAAATTGTTTTGGCAATTCCATATAAGTTTGAGGACTGGCTTTCCTATTTCTACAAAGACTACTGGAATTTTGATAGGGATTGCATTGAATCTGTAGGTTGCTTTGGGTGGTGATAACATTTAACAATAGTATTATCCACGAACACGGGATGTCTATTTGTGTTTAATTTCTTCCAGCAATATTTTATAGTTTGTTTACATCTTTCATCTCCTTGGTTAACTATTTTATTATTTTTAATGCTATTTTAAATGGAATTACTTCCATAATTTCCTTTTCAGATTGTTCATTGCTAGTGTATAAAAACACAACTGGTTTTAATGTGTTGATCTTATACCTTGCAACTTCGCTGACTTTATTAGCTTATTTGTGGATTTTCTTCACATTTTCTTTCTATAGGATCATGTCATCTGTGAATAGAATTAGTGTTTCCTGTTCCTTTCCAATTTGGATGCCTTTTATTTCTTGCCTCATACATCTGGCTAGAACTTCCAGTACAAAGTTGAATAACAGCAGTCAAAGTGGGCATCCTTGTCTCATTCCTCATCCTAAAGCTTTCAGGCTTTAATCACTGCATATGAAGTTAACTGTGGAATTTTCATAAATATCATGTTGAGAATCCCCCCTCCCATTTCTAGTTTTCTAAGAGTCTTTATCATGAAAGGGTGTTGAATTGTCAAATGTCTTTTCTGTGCTAATGGAGATGATCATGTGGGGTTTTTTTTGCTTTCATTCTGTATGTGATGTATTACATTTATTGATTTTCTTATGCTAAACCACTCTTGCATTCCTGGGATGAGTCCCATTTGGTTATGGCAAGTAAGGCTTTTAATGTGCTGTTAGGTTTTATTTACTTTTTGTTGAGTATTTTTGCATCTACCTTCATAAGAAATAGCGGTCTGCAGGTTTCTTTTCTTGTGATGTCTTTACTTATTTACCTTTATAAAATTTTTAAAAGTTTATTTACTTTTTGAGAGAGACAGTGTATGAGCAGTGGAGAGGGAGAGAGAGACAGGGATAAAGGATCTGAAGTAGGTTCGGCAGAGAGCCCGGTGTGGGGCTCAAACCCAAGAACTGCAAGATCATGACCTGAGCTGCAGTCAGAAGTTTAACCAACTGAGCCACCCAGGTGCCCCTCTTATGATGTCTTTAATTGGCTTATCAGAGTAATGCTGGCTTCTTAGAATGAGATAAGAAGTGTTCCCTTTTCTTCAATTTTGGGGGAAAATTGGGAAGGATTTCATGTTTAATAGAATTCACTTGGTGAAGCCATCTTGTCCAGGCCCTTTCTCTGTTGGGAGCTTTTTCATTACTGATTACATCTCTTTACGTGTTAGCGGTCCATTGATTCTAGTTCTTCTTGAGTCTGTTTAAGTAATTTGTGTATTTTAAGAAATTTGTCCATTTTGTATAGATTATATAATTTGTTGGCATTTAGTTCTTCATAGTATTCACTTGTAATCCTTTTTATTTTGTGTAAGGCCATTATTTTATGTCTTTACTTTCATTTTCAATTTTAATTATTTGTCTTTTTTACTTTGTCAGTCCAATTAAAGTTTTGTCAATTTCACCTATCTTTTCAAAGAACTTTTGGTTTTATTGTTTGTTTTTCCATTTTCTGCTTTATATCCTAATTTTTATTTTCTTCCATATGCTAGCTTTGTGTTTAACTTGCTCTTCTTTTTCAAGTTGGTTAAGGTGTAAATTGTTACTTATTGGAGATCTTTCTTCATTTTTTAAAAAGATTATTGATTTATTATTTTGAGAGAGTGCACGAGTAGGGTAGGGGCAGAGAGAGAGAGAAGGAGAGAGAGAATCTCAAGCAGGCTATGTGCTGTCAGCAAAGAGCCTGGTGCAGGGCTCGATCCTCCAAACTGTGAGATATGACCTGAGCTAAGATCAAGAGCCGGACTCTTAACCGACTGAGCTACCCAGGTGCCCCAAGATCTTTCATTTTTAGTATAGGTATTTACAGTGATAAATTTCCCTCAAGTACTGCTTTTGTTGCTGCCCATAAGTTTTGTTTATGTGTATTTCATCTTCATTAGATTTAAAAATTTTTATTTTAGAGAGTGCACAAGTGGGGGAGAGGGGCAAAGGGGGAGAGAGAATCTTAAGCAGGCTCCATGCTCAGCACAGAGCCCAATGTGGGGTTTGATCCCATGACCCAGGGATCATGACCTGAGCTGAAATCAAGAGTCAGGTGCCCAAATGACTGAGCCACCCAGGTGCCCCTCATTTTCACTTTCGAAAGATTTTCTCTTAGAATTCTGAGAAAATTTGGAATTCCTTAGAATTCTGGTCTGGACCTTGTTTCTTTCAATACTTTAGAGATGTGCTTCCATCTCCTGGTTTGAATAGTTTCTGATGAGAATTTTTTTGTCATTCTCACTTTTGTTATATATTCTCCTCCCTCTCCCCATGTCCCCACTCCCATTATCACATGGCTATTTATATGTTTTTAAAACCATTTTCAGGAATTTGATATGGGTACCTTGGTATAGTTTTCCTTATGTTTCTTGTACTTGGGGTTAATTGAACTTCTTGGATTTTGGGGTTTATAGCTTTCTCCAAAATTGAAACAAACAAACATCCAAACAAACCTGGAGAATAATTTGGCCATTATTTTTTTAAATGTCTTTTCCTATTTTTCCATTTTTCAACTCTGACATTCTAATTACACACATATTACACTACTTAATGTTGTCTTATAATTCACTGATGCTGTTTTTTCCTAATCTTTTTTTTCTGTTTTTCATTTGTTGGTAGTTTCTATTGTAGGCTGTCTTTAAGTTTGCTGATGTTTTCTTCTGCAATATCCAATTTGCTGTTCATCCCATCCAGTGTATTTTGTATCTCAGACATCACAGTTTTCATTTTTGTAATTTTGGTTTAGGTCTTCCTTCTATCTTCTACCTTTTCTTTCAACATGCTCATGGTTTCCTTTACTTTTTTTTGGATATGTAGAATATCACTTTTTAAACATTCTTGTCTACTAATTCTATCACTTACATAATTTTTGGGTCTGTTCCTGTTGATATTTTTCTCTCCTTAACTTTGATAATTTTTCATACATATGTACTAAAATCAAAGGTGAACCCCTACAGATATTCAGTTATCTCTTGTTCTCTGAAATTCTCTTCTCTTTTACTGTATGCCACAATTCTAGGCATTTTGGTCTCAGTGAACCGTGCACTCTCTTCAACCCAAGGAAACTTCTGGGTTCTGTTTAAAAATTGTTTTTAAAACATTTTCATTTATATTTGAGAGACAGAGAGCATGAGCGGAGAGAGGCAGAGAGAGAGGAAGACACAGAATCTAAAGCAGGCTCCAGGCTCAAAGCTGTCAGCACAGAGCCCAATGTGGGACTTGGCCCATCAACTGTGAGATCATGACCTGAGCTGAAGTTGGATGCTCGAACATCTTTTCATGTACTTATTGACCATTTATATATCTTCTTTGGAGAAATGTGTATTCAAATCTTTTGCCTACACACAGTGTTGAATTACTTTTTTATTGTTGAGTTGTAAGAGTTCTTTAAATGTTCTGGATACTAAATTTTTATTTGTGATTTACAAATAATTTATCCTGTTCCTTGGGCTTTTTATATTCTTGGTTGTGTCTTTAAAGCACAAACATTTCAAATTTTGATGAAGTCCAATTATCTATTTTTTCCCTTGATTGTGTTTCTCTCTCTACCCCTCCCCTGCTCCCTCTCTCCCTCTCTCAAAAATAAACATTAAAAAAATATTAAAAGAGTCCTGCTGAATCCAAGGTTATGAAGATTTAAGCCTATGTCAATGTCTTTAATGACCTAGCTTTGGAAATCTTACACTGTCATTTCACATTCTGGTGGCCAAACAGATCAGTCCTGATAGTGTGGGAGGGGACTATATACAGAACATAAATACCGGGAAGAAAGGGTCACTGGAGACCATTTTGAGATTATTAGGCTGATTTATTAATTCCTGTTAAGTATGGATTCCCATCTGGTCTCATTTCCCTAGACCTGAAGAACTTTTTAGTAATTCTTATAAAGCAGGTCTGTTGCTGTGACTCCTCATTACAGTTTATCTGAAAATGTCAATATTTTACCTGCATTTTGAAGAATATTTCCACTTGGTATAGGATTCTGGGATGATATGTTTACTTTCACACCTTTAAAGATGTCACTGTGACTTCTGATGAGAAGTTTGCAGTATTTCATATAATTGGAATGTGGTTTCTCTTCGTAAAGTGTCATTTTTATTTTGTTGCCTTCAAGATCTTCTATTTTTAGCTTCCAGCAATTTGGCTACAAAGTCCTTGGGTGCAGCTTTCTATTTATTCTGTTTGGGGTTGGGATTCTTGAACTTTCTCCAAGTTTGGAAAATTTTGGCCATTTTAAAAAAATAAGCAAGAGACCTACAGCACGTGGTTGGTTCAGTCAGTAGAGCATGTGACTCTTGATCTCAGGGTCCGGAGTTCAAGCCTCACGTTGGGTGTGGAGCCTACTTTAAAACAAAGAAAAAAATCCTTTTTACCAAATTCTTTCCCTCTTCTCATTCCAATTATGTATTTACAGGTTAGACTGTTTGATGTTGTCCCACAGATCAAAGATGCTCTATTTTTTCAGTTTTTCCACCCCGCTCTGTTCTTCAAATTGGATGTCTATTGTTCTAGTTTAGGGGTGAGAAGCTGGATCACTCCAGGACCAATGTGTTTATCCCTATTTATTTACCATAGTTGTTTTCACACTACAATGGCAGAGATGAGTTGTTATGAAGACCTTTGACCCTCAGAGCCAAAAGTATTCACCATGATCTGTCACAGAAAAGGTTTATGGTTAACCCCTGCTCTTTTTCAAGCTTAATGATCCTTTAACATGTCACTTTTCAATGTGCTATTAATCCCACCTACTGCATTTACTTTCAGGTATTGTATTTTTCAGTTCTAGAATTTTTATTTGATTCCTTTTTCTTGCTGACAATTCCTACTTGTGCATTCATTATATTTCCTTTATATTTTTTGGCATTTTAATAGTTGATTTAAAAATCTTTTGAGTGTTCACTCTAACATCTGGGTCATCTCAAAGTCACTTTCCATGAATCACCTTTTCTCTTTGGTATGGATCATTTTCCTCCTTTTTTTTTTTTTTTATCGTGTGTAGTAATTTTGAATTCTATCCTAGATATTATAGACATTCTGAAAACTATTTTGAAACAGGCAGTTAAGTTGGCTGAACTCAGACTAAGAATTTGCTTCCTCTGTGCTGTGCAGCAGCTAATTCTTTTTAGGTCTTCTAGCTGGCTGGAGTCTGCTAAGTGCGTATTTAGAGATCAAAGATTTAGGCAGAGTTTCTGCACAGAACATGGGGCTCTCTCTCCTTTCTGAGACTTACTCCCTCACTTTTTAAGGTGCTAGGGTCATTCTAAACCATTTCCTTTGGCTATTAAAGCAATAACCGGGTCCTCTGGCAACTGGGACCTGACCTCAGGCAAAAAGCCAGAAACATGGAACTTACTCCATGACATTTCCAACTGTGAACTCCAGTTTCAAGTTTGGTTGCTCTTCACTGCCTTAAAGTGGTTCTTTTCTTCATTTGGTTGAGAATTTAGTTGCTATTTGTGGGAGGGTCGAATGAATAGTTCTACCATTTGCAGAAGCAGAACCCTTCTTTACTGCTTTGTAAAAGACACTTTCTAGATTTTAAAGTTATTTTTAGCAGGAGGTTGGTTTGAATTACAGCCCACCATTACTGGAGATCACAACAGCAGCTGACAGTTGTTTTCATTTATTTTTATGGTTTGTTGTTTTGTTTTAATGACAGGAATGGGGGATGCATTATTTTAACATTAAACTCTGGTTGCTTCAGATGCCTCAAAGAGATTGTTTGGTCCTGGCCCCTCCTAGGAACTCCTGATTTGTACAAGGCTGTACTCTCTTTTACTCAGTAGCAGTCCATACTGCCACAACTTCACTGGGAGGCTCTTCCCTGCCGAGTAGGGTTGGTGGTCCCCAACCTCCAACAGGACACGGTTTTCCGCTAGTCCACTGTTTACAGACCCTCCCATTCCCTTTGTGTAAGCCACACAAGTCATAGCTAAGAAACCTGGGTGTGACTACTTTCTGATAAGCTTGGCTAGGAGGCAGGAAGATCTGAGGCAAATTATCTGACCTTGAAACTCCTTCTTCTGGTGTACAAAATGGATAATCTGTCTTCCCTGAATCATGAGGTTTTATTAAAAATATGAGGGGATTACCATCTCGGCCCACAGATGTGGAATATGCACTGGATTTGGGAAGACTGGGGCAAAGGTGGTTGCAATAATCATCATTTGCTTTGGGCAGTGGTTGGATTTAAAATGTTTTGGACCTAGTAGGCCAGACAGTCCTCATAGAGCGTCCAATGACTTAGCGGTATTTTCGGAGGGTAGGGCCGATCTATAGTTCTGTGCTGGGGAGGAAGTACAGTGTCACAGGCCAGTGTGTAGAGCGAATTCTGCCACTTACCAGATCTTGGAGGCTTCCTCTGTAAAACTGGTGGTAGCAGTGGCACCCACCTCAGAGGACTCTTGTGAGGTGGTCCTCATTCACGTCTGCGGTCTGGCTAGCATTTGCCAAGGCTCTTCCACCCAATCTCCCCGTGTTTAACTGCCTGTCCTAGCCCGCTGAGCTCTTTGGATCATGGTTATACTTTTGCCTTGCTTCAGGTCCTCCTCCAATTCGCTAGGCTGGCGGTCGTGTTCTCAGCCACACTGGAAGAGAAGTGACGGGCAAAGCTCAAGACCAAGACCAGCGCTGTTCTTCCCGGTTACTGCCAGGCCATTCCTTTGCTCATTTGGAACATTCAGCCAGTTACTACTCCACTTCATCAATGATCCCTGAGCCCTGACTTCCCCACCTTGTCCCTGAGGAGAATTTTCCAGATGGTTGCTGAACCTATTCTATTCTCACTTTCTATTTACTCTGGCTCCTGTCCCCTTTCTATCCCGTAGACTGACTTCAGCCAAGTGGCTTAGGATGACACTGCTATTTTAAAATAGACTGGAAGTCTGGCCCACTGAGTCTTTTGTTCCAAGGGTGTTCAAGAGAAGCCTCCAGAGTTGGGAGCTGCTACGAGCTCACAGTGACTGCAGGGGTGGTCTTACAGCGCAGTGGGTTACCTTTTCCCTTCAATCGCCTCACACTCTTACCCATCACCCCTAGAGGTTTGTATCAAGTCCTTCAGTGCTTACAGGAAAATGCCAAGACCCTGGTCTAGCCTGGTTTTATGGTAAAGATCCTATTACACTATGCAGAATCCATTCTGTATTGAAAGCCTGGACTAGGATGCAAGTGCCAGCTCTGCCTTCATGCCTCAACAGTAGAAAGATAGACAGTTTCCTCAGCGATGAACTGAAAGCATTTATAGAAGCTGTGGTTATTTAGATAATGAAAGTGTGTCATCTGTTTAAATAGGATTATCTTAATTGTATTCTAACTCCATGAAGGCTGGTAAATTTGTGTAGTATACATGAAAACTCAATAGATCAGTATAGTGCCTAATATTTCATTTTTTAAATTTATTTTTTAAAGGCTAGATTCTTAAATGTTTATTTGTGAGAGAGGACACACGACTGGGGAAGGGGCAGAGAGAGATAGAGAGAGAGACAGAGAGAGAGAGAGACATAGAGGATCTGAAGCAGGCTCTGCACTGTCAGCACACAGCCTGGTGTGGGGCTCGAACTCATGAATGTGAGCTCATGACCTGAGCTGAGGTTGGACGCTCAACCGACTGAGCCACTCAGGTGCCCCTTTAATACTTTAAATAAGGCACTGTTATCCCCAAGGTTCAGAGGAGCTTTATCACCACCTCCAGGCCACATGTGGCGGAGCGAGGCTAACTGCTGACATGCGTTCCCACACAGAATGTCATGGGAGTCAGTTTCCAACCTCTTACTATTGCCCTCACCTTGGTATTTAAAGCCTTGGGGAATGCATGTTTCTATCTTTAAGACATCCCAGTTCTTTAGCTGTTCCACTGGCTAAACTAGAACTCCTCTTCCTCTATCTTTCCTTTCTCTCAGTTTCGGCAAATAACTTCAGGTCAAAAGCTGTGGGGTCCCCTTCCGGTCCCCACCCTCTCTATTCGGTGTGGCAGTGGGTTCTTCCCAACCCTTAGTGCCAGCCACCTTGCACCGGGACTGCATAGCGAGGGGGCCTGCTGGCAGAACAGCTCCGTGAAGACCGTGGTGAAGGCCGGACTGGGTGGCACCTAGTGTGACATCCAGTGGCACAGGCCCTGACTGCACCTGCAGCTGTTTAAAGGGCCAGAGCAGTGGAGGATGGGGAAGGGGGTCTCTCCATTCCCCGAGCTTCTGGGTAGGGCAGCACTGTTTCCACCGCTGTCATCCACACAGTGTTTTGTCATCTTAGAGGCCGGAGGGGCTCCCTCCTGTACTAGCAGGCCCTTATCCTCTCTTCTGAAATTAGCTGTCTGCCCTCCCCAGGAAGCCTGTATGAGTGGGCACAGCTGCCCAGGAGGTGCTGCTGTGTACCTGGGGAAAGCACCCCAAACCATCAAGCCACCCCTCCAACAGGAAGTGTGAGGAAGCCTGTGGTCTCTAAGGGAAAGGCTCTAAGCTAGTTGCATGTGCTCCTGCATCTCAGAGACCAGGCAAATTGAGTGACTGGTCTCACTAGAAGGTGGATGGGTGACTTGCTTGGAGCAAGTCTGCTCGGCAAGGCAGAGGGACTGGCACTCAGAATCCAGAGGCCGGAACGCTGGCATGTGGCCACCTTGCTGCCCTCTCTCCATCTCTTTGTTCTCCGGACACCCACTTCCTGTCTTTCATTCCTCACGAGGCAAAAGCCCACTGCTTGGCAGATTTCCCGACTCCCAGTCTCAAGCCTTGTTTCCTCTAACTTGGTTCCCATTCTTCAGTCTTCTGGATCTAGTGAGAACCCCAGGCCTCAGTGGGGGCTGGAGCAACCTCACGGACTCTATTTCAGCACCTCTCAGGGCCACTGTTCACCTAGGAACCAGTGGTAAGTTAACATAGTTTCTACTTAACAGGGCATAAGACTTCTTGCAACTTGAACAACTGACGAGGCAGCATCCAAACGAGAGGAGCCATAAACAGCCCGAGTCTACCACATGCATTTTTAATAATTCAAGGATCCAAGAAGCTCCTTGATCACCATTAGAAAGTGCTGCCTTAAGATACAATTGCCCCAACTGAACTGCTGGCTCTAAGCAGTAAGACTTCCAAACCATGCTGCATAGAGAGAAAGTGCTTGGTGCTGCTTTCAGCGGTTGTTTATATTTTTGGTCAGGAACACGGCTTCTCTGCACCTTTCAACTTTTGAGTGCATCCAGTCCCGCGAACAAGCATTCCCAGCATGCCTTTGCTATTTATGGGAAAGCCCAGAGTCCTGGACTGAAAGCCCTAGAATGTACTTATCAAAGGTGAAATAAAATGGGGTTGCTTATGTCCAGGGGTTTTAAAACGGACCCGGGAGGCCATTAAGGAGTATGGCCTCAGGCGCATCCTCACCAGGTGGAGCCATGAACTTGTGAATGAGCCTAAACTGCAGCTACTCCCAAGGGCTAAGCTGGGACCTGCAACTTGCTGCTGTAACAGGCTTTTGCCTTCCGGGGCACAGCCTTAACAGCCCATTATGTTCCGCCAACACCAATCAGAACTCTTCATAGATAATATACATTCCCTTATTTAAAAAAAAAACCCTCTGGTTTTTGCTCCCTAGTGGGACACTATTTGGGATGCCTCTCAAATCTGTGTACCCCGAACTGCAATTCTTTGATCCCAAATAAACATCCCTGCTTAATTATTGCCTCCTGACAATTTCTAGCTGATGCACTCTGGAACTCCAGGCTGGGTGACCTCGTGTGCGGGGACAGCATTCCATGGTTAAGCAGCCCTTGCAGGAGACCACCGGAGTAGGACATCGGCTGTTGGGTTTTGTTCCCCGGAGCAGCCAGTGCCTGACTTGGCTTAAGTTGAAACACGACTGAATTACTGCCAATGGATGGGAAAGGGCTTTGGGTTCGAAGGGAAAGGCCAAGCGGGAACCTGACTGTGGCTGATGCGGCCGGAAGGAGGAGCGGAGCACTGTTCTGGGAGAGGCATGAGACGTTAGATTCCGAACCTGCAGAAGTGAAGAGTTCTTTCAGGCTGGGAAACAGAAAGCAGTCTATAAATGCACTGGAATAGAAGTAACTACTGGGTAAGAAACCTCTTACCTAGCTTCTCCCTCCTGGAAGAGGGAAGAGCCCGGGGTCTGCGGCCACATCTGCAGGACGTCCTACAGACCCCACGGAGGGGCGGCCCCTGTGTTAACAGCCGCTGTTCTTGAAGTGATTTCACAGCTGGAAACCGCCAAGGCGATGTGACAGAGCGAAGCGGGGAGGCTGTGCAGGCCAGCGTGCGCTGGGACGCCCCGAGGAGGACGGCTGCTTTTCTGCAGAGCCTGTGCGGCCTGCCCGGCTTCATGAAGAACTGCAGTGGAGATTCCCGAGGAGCGTGCTTCACAGATCTACACAACGATTACATTCCGAGGCTCTGACGTAAATGTTGGCCTTTACCAAACACAAATGTCTACATACAACCCTGGATCTGGTCAGCGGTAACGTGAGAGCTGCCATGCAGAGTCTATTTTTAACACTTTGTTGACAAAACAGAACTCCCTTCCCTCCAGACTCACAGAGAACTAGCCTTTTTTCTTGTGGCTAACATTACCTGTTTACCCATGCTACAAACGTACCCCCTGAAACCCCCAGTTCTGATTTGCACTGTCCCCACACGAGGAGCTGTGCAGTTATCTCCTTCAGAAAAGCATAAGCTGTAATAACAGTAATGGAACATACAAGGCTTTGGATAAACTTTCCTGTCTTATCTTCCTTAGCTCAAATGGGAAGAAAGTTACTATGAGTGAGAGTTCCAAAGTGCAGTCTCTTTGGAGGTGGAAGAACCCCAGATCAGTGAGGAAGGAAGGGGGACTGGGCTAGAACTTTGTCAGCATGCCTTGCCTGATGCAGACAAGACTTCTTAGACAGAAAACACCAGAAGTCAGAGCATCTGAGAAAACAGAAGAAAATATGAGGAAGACAGAAGTCTGTATCGGTCAGGGGAGGGGAGAGGACTGTAAGGAGAAACTGAAATAATGTGCTGTAACTGTAGCAGGCCCTGCCCTCCCAGAGTCCTATCATTTCCAGAACCAGGGGAAATTCTAATGTGTCTTTTGTGGTTGATTTAAAACAAAGGGAATATTTGTGGTTCTTCTGCCAACGTTTTAAGGGCTTTAAGGACTAGCAGCTGGAGTCCAAATTACATTCGGGAGACCCGTGTGGGTGTTTCTCACCCTAAACCTGCACAGGAGCAAGGATGACAAAAATTTATAGTGTCTGGATTTTAGGCTTTTTATGAAAAGATAGTTAGAACAATAAAGCTAACCAACTGCCAGGAGTCTATCTCTAACCATTACTGGCACTTAGTCATTTTGGAAGCGTTCCCCCACCCCCTGCCCCATTTAATTAGCCATTAGCATCCTCGAGGGCTGAGGAAGAACACAGCTGATGAGCAGCGAGCACACGAGTGTACCTTTGGTCGTCACCAAATCCAGAGGCTGTTTTGAGTTCTGTGGACAACGGAAGCTTCAATTCTTTGACATCTCTAGGACTGACCCAGAGCCGCGGGTGACCTTGTCTGGAGACAGACAGGGTCTTCCGGAACAGGCACGGCACGCAGGAGGTCTGTGTGGTACCAACAACCAAAAGTGAGGATGAGGTGACAAAGGCTAGAAAGGAGTCATTTATTAAAAAAACAAAAACAAAACCAACACAACACAAAAAACGGAACAGCCCTCAGCAGGATTTGAAGACACAACAGAAGAACGCACCGACCATCCTGCTCGCTTCCCGCCCTCACGCCCTGTGACGCGCACCGCTACGAGCCCTGTCCGCCGAGGCTTCGGGCACTGGGAAGCCCAGCACACCGTTCATCACACAGGTTGAGGCAAGCCACCTGCTGAAGGAGAAACCAGGACACGTGGGCCCTCCTCCGACCTCTGTCGTCAGGTAGCCAGGATTCTCTGTGCCTGTACACCGGACAGTCTTTTACCGGGCTGGGGCTGGGGCTGCTGAGACAAAGGCGAGCTGACACTATCACACTTAGTTACTACCAGAATGCCAGCTCTCCAGCAAAGACCACAGACCACGGTCAGGTTCTAACGGGACAGAGCAGCTCGCTCCTTCTGCAACTCCTAGACTGCAGGGCCCAGCTCAGGGGAGGTGACATTTGTCCCCAATACCCAGTTGTCACCACAGGTAAACCAAGACCATAATCACAACAGCAAGGACAGGATTGTGTTGCTTTTTTCCTTTTTTTTTCTTAAAGGAGTGAGGGCATGGAAAATACAGCACACCAATGAAACAAAATGCCAAAAAAAAATACAAAAAAAAATAGAAAATAGAAAAATGTATTTACAAGTAGTACATTACTATGATCAGAAAGCACAAAGACACCTGCTGCTATATTACATGCATTGGTTCAAGAAGAAACTACTAAGAACCCTGCAAGAGAGAAGCCTGTAAAAACAAACAAAAAAAAGGGCCAAAAAGTTTTAACTTTTCATCCCTAATTTGCTACACTGATCAAAACCAAATGAGAGCCCCCTGAAGTCCATGAGTATATCAGTACAAATACTATACTGGTTTTTAACTGCATGTTCGGTTGTGGAGGGAAGGACAGCAGCTTATCCATATACAAGAAGCCAGAGTAAACTGCTCTACATGCTAAAAATTACAGCAAGTCCCTGTCTGCTACACAGCATGATCTTAGCAGGTTTTAATTTTTGTTTATTCATATATACCTATGTGCGTGTGTGTGTATGTATAAAAACCGTGCCCTCGTTCACTGCCAACACAACATCTGGGTGGACATGAACTCATTACAACAGATTCTTATGTGTATGTTGTAAGAAGTCACTCAATGTCTGTGGATTTAATAAGTCACTTCACACCACAGAAAATATTTAATAAATCCAAAAAAAAAGAAAGAATAGAACGACAGAAGAGCTTCTGTCTCAGTTCTCTGAAACTGAGTCCCCCATAGGAAACTGGTCCCAAAGTTCTTGAGGGTTCACTGAAGAAACTTCGGTTTGCTAATATTTTTCATCCTTTTAGTGTTCAAAAGGTATAGAACGAATCCTTGCCGTTGTCAGTTTTAATCAGTCACATCTCCGTCCCCCACAGGTAACAGTCTGGTGCAGATTCATAAAAACGGGGGAGGAAGGGGCGCTGGGGAGGGCCTGTCACTTCGGCAGGGGCTCCGCCTCTACAACGGCAGGAAGAGAAAGAACCAAGCAAGGCTCCAGCACCTCGCTCCTGCAGACAAGCTCCCTGCAAACGCAAAATCCAGTCCCATGTCAGTTCCTTAAACAGGTACATCTCCGAGTACCAGGCCAGCTCTAAGAGGAAACAAAACCACGCGTTGACAGAAAAGGACTAAGATGGCCATTCTGGTCACTCTCTGGGATCCATCATACTTCCAGGAATCGGGAGCTGCTGGACTTGGAGTGGAATGGCTCAGACCACATCCGCCGAAGGTCACCCTGGGGAAGAAGGAACTTTACTAAGTTACAGGTTTAAATGTGAGCCACACACACCTACAAGTCCTTTTTGATTCTTGATCTCAGATCAAACTGCTTCTGTGGAGAATCAATGAACATTCTAGTTTCATGCACTGAAAGATAACCACCATTCTTTGATGAACTCACTAGAAGAGCTCTTAGGCCCCTTAAGCTAAGAAGGGTGTAAGTTCTATCATTTCTGAGTGAGATGCTAAAGGCAAGTTAATTTACCTCTCTGCTTCCTCCTCTGTAAAACGGGGATAATGCAACTCTTATAAGGTAATGCTCCAAGTCTAGCTGTAACCATACATTTCTTAATTATTTCCAAACTTTAATACAGAGTATTAAAAAAGCTGTTAAGTGACAATAGGATTTTTTTAAGGGAAACAGGAAGTCTCTGCAGCTGAGCTCTAGGGATTTCAGTTAATTCATCCATGACCAGGTGGCATGAGCAGTCTAATTCATTAGCATTTTCTGCCAGTGGCTGCAACAGTCTGGAAGAGGCTCCTAATACTAGGTTGGCAAAAACCCATCAACCCACTGTTAAGATCAAGAGCTCTGGGGCTTAAGGAGAACCACCTCTGGCAAGGAGAATATACACCAAGTTATTACTTTCACATGTTTTTAACTGCTTCTCTCACCTTTAAATAGGCCATCGTGAGGAGTGGCAATAAGGTAAATGGCACCAAATAGAGAAGGGCAGGCTGGGCTGCTCGGTGAATGCGAGATGCCACAGTAGCAGTGAGTAGACCTATAAGGAGAGAAAAACATTCGTGAATAACGCAAGGGGCCAGCCCTGAGAGAAGAGGACCTGTGACCTGGCTGCTGCTCGCCAGGGTCTTCACAGTGGACAGCTCTACTGTGACACATTCTGTCCAACAGGCAGGGTGTGAAACGCCCAGCTCTCACAGTTAAAGAAGCATGGAACGGTATGGCTTTAAAAATGTCAGAACTGCAAGGACCCGTGAGTGGCCCAAGCCCCGCTCTGTGCTCAGGTTCCTGGTTCAAGCCTTCCCTTCTGCCCTGAGCGTGCCTGGTCTTCCTCAGTCTTATATCGTATGTGATGCCAGACTCAGAGACAGAAGACCTGGGTTCAAATTCCAACTGTGCTACTTACAAAAGCTATGTAACCCTGGCTATGTACGGCACGTTACCTCTCTGAGCCTCAGTCTCCTCTACGTTTCAGTGGGGCTAACACCACTTGCCGTGCCCGTCTAGGAGTTTTTGTACTGAAACGAACCACTCTGCTGTAGCCATTGTAGGTGCAGATGGGTTACCGCTTTTCCTAGCCCAGTAACACACGTCTCTTCCTGTCGGTCCGTAAGTGAGCTGCCTAGAGAAAAACTAGCCTAGTAAGAATCTAAGATTAGAGACGACAGACATGTTAGAACAAATGCAGGGAAATCCCTGTTTAATAAAATGGGAAATAAGCATGACATGGATTAACTTCAAGCTGAAGAATTAATTAAGCACACAGACTGATCCACGATCACTGTGAGGCAGAACTGACCATACTCCTCCTCCAGTGCTCTTCAGAGATACTGCTGGACAGAGAACGGGGCTGGCCAGTATGGACAGCACCTGTCACTTCACAGGCCACTGTTATTTGTCCTTCGTGGTTGTCTGTAACAGCAACCACAGTCACGGCTCTCCTTCCATCCAGCGTCTGCAGCTAGAGGACCTGATTTCACTCCAGGGGTTGGAGGACAGTTAGTGGATCACATGCCTCTCCGCTCTCTCTTACCTACAAAGTATCCAATGAGGGTGCAGTGAAAGTAGGAGACCTTCTGCATGCGTCCAGAGATATTGGCGGGTCCAGAGGCACCACAGGAGTCACCGTTGGCTTGTTTTTTGTAGTTGTCGTAACGAAGGACAAAGCACAACAGGAGTCCAGGCATCACAATGTCCCCAATGCCCAACATAGAGAAATGGCTGCCGGTGGAGCTGGAATGCAGTGTCATAGGTCAGGGATGCCACCCTCAACAATCCCATTTCTCCTCCTGTGTGGAGTCATCTGTCAGCTTTTTAAGAAGCTGGACTTACCTGAATGGGAGAAGGAAATCTCTAGAGGTGGAACAGCACTAGTTTGTAAGAGTTTAAAGATTACAAGCCACAACAGTATTGGCAATGGGTGTCTTCAGCCCGGCTCCTCACTGCTTTAAGAGAGTACCTCTAAAGTGACTGCTAAAGTCATCTGTTTAAGTACTATTTCCTCTAGAAATGTCAAGCAATTCAGTATTTGTCACACGTCCGCTACTGTGACTTCAAATAAGCACCTGACTACTACCAGACACGGATATTAAAGTAACACAGTTTTTTCCAAGATTATATTACCAGCAACTGTATAATTTTAGCATTAGGACATGTTTTTACAAACATCTTAGAAGTAAAAAAGATTCAGATTCTCCTGTGAGTTCCCTCCAGCCAACTCTAAAATACGGTTAACAGTAGTAACATCTGGTTATTTGAGAACATTAATCAATAATAAAAGCAGCACCTGTATCATTTAATGACAAATCTTTGCAAGTCAAATCAATATTCTCTTCCTCATCTGTAAAATGGACAGATGACTCACAACTGTTTTCCAGTCTAGGATAAGAGCGCTGATGACAAAGACCAATCGAGGAGCACAGAGGCACAGGGAGAAGACAGTGTTAACCATCACAAGACAAGGCCCAACACACTAGTCCTACCTGGGAAAGACCAGTTTTCCAGGCAGAGACAGGCGAGGAACATCACGCCCAACATTAGGCCCGAGGTGGAGCTTCCGGGATAGAACGTCAAGGGGATTGTCAGCTGGCTGTGTGGCCACCTTCACCATGACATTGCTATTGAAGATGTAGGCAGAGAAAAACACCTGCCGAACGGAGAGACATGTTCAACAGGAGCTAGAAGCAATTCGATTTCAGCATCAGCCCTCCTTGTTCTTAAGAGCCAAGTCTCAGAATACTGCAATATCAAGCTTTTTTGACTGCATGCTTTTGGGGCAGAAGAAAGATCTTTACTCCCAGGGCAGAGAACTTTGCCTGCCTGCTCTCTCCCCCACCCCAGGAGACATACACATACTATCCAGTTAACACATCTCAACAAGCAAAGGCGTGGACAGATGGCTGCTCACCTTTAACATGTACAGTTCTGGACTGGAAGGAGTGGTCTGAGGAGGTACTCCAGCCAACCAGAATTTGGATACTTAGAAATTCTGAGGAGTGAACACTCCCATTAAACACAAAAGAGTGTGGTGGCTTCAGGGAAAAAGACACTTACCCAAAAGACATCATAGATTAGAAGCCCTGAGAGAAGCAGGCAGGAGACCTTGAGGCTGGGCAGGCGGACAAAGGCGATCATGGCAACACAGAGACCCATGGCCAGGGCTGGGGAGGAGGCCATAGACATTGGTTAGTGTGGAGTACAGACTCATTCTCTTTCCACAAGCTTCCACAAGGTATTCTGCTTATAAAGCTAACAATCCGTAAGCCCCCTCAAAAGTCAAGCAGCCCAGTTTAAGCTCCAGGTTAAGACATTTACACCCTACTTGTACAAAGTGCCCACATTAGCCCATTTTGACCAGCTGGTCTTTGGGGACATCCCTTTCCTCATGCTCTGGGATAGTGCTCAACTGTGTAAGACCCAGGAGATAAGGTTTTGAATGATATAGCTCTGGGGCGCCTGGATGGTTCAGTCAGTCTAGTGTCCAACTCTTCATTTCAGCTCAGGTCATGAACCCAGAGTTGTGGGACATGGTCCTGTGTCGATCTCCGTGCTGAGCATGGAGTCTGCTTAAGATTCTCCCTCTTTCTCTCCTCTCTCTCTTTCCCTCTCTCCTTCCCTGCCTCTGCCACTCAACCCTGGGCATGCGCTCTTTAAAAAAAATTTTTTTTTGAATGATAAAGCTCTAAGCCAGGCCCACTTCAGGACTTGTTAGCTCTGTTTCCTGCCTTCCCCACCCCTGAGGATACTTCCTCCTTGCTCCTGACTTTACCATCTGCCCACACCTGAGATTAAGCCCTCTTTTACTTACTCAGCAATTCATTCTTCTATCCTGACCTTACTTTTTCTCTTGTACCTCAAAATCTGACATATGCTGTATGTGTATTACACACACACACACACACACATATGTATATATAATTTTTTTTTCATTCTCTCTCCTCTCAACTAAAATGTCAGGTCCTTGAGGGCCTGGTTCCCTGCTGCACTCCGGGAGTCTAGAACAGGTCTGGCAGATGAATGGTCTCTCCCTGTCTTCAGCTCTCCTCCTCCATTCTTCTGAAACATGGGTCTGATCAGGTCACATAGCTGCTTACGCACTTCCAGTGGGATGAGAGTCAAACAACATGGCCTGGCACTGACAGAGGTGTACAGGAGGGCACTTGCTGTCCACTGTGTGCCCCCTATCCCCACTCAGTGTGCACTGATCACACCTCTCAACACCACTGTGTTCCTTCCCATTCACCACAGAAGGTCCTGTCCCAAGCCTCTGTACCTGGAAAATTTATCCTCATTCTTAAACAGCCAGGTCAGAAAGCTCTTCTTCAGGGAGTCTTTCCTGATCTAATCGGATAAAGTAGGGTTTTTTTTTTCTTCGTGACACCACAGAACCTGAAATCAATCTCAACTTGTTCATCCATTCTGTAACAGTGTGATTATTTATATACAAGCCAATTTATTCCTGAAACTCGGTGCTCCTGGTAGACCAAAGCCATGCCTTATTCTTTCTGTGAGGCCCCAGCACTTGATAAGAGTAGACATTCAATAAGTATTTGCAGAATGAATGAAAAATTATGTACCATCTACTTTAAATTTTAAAATTAATCTAAGGAAAGTAAGAAAAGCAAGTAAGGCCAGATTACAGATGCATATCATTTAAATAGAACTGGTGGTAAACTGTCAATACATGTTGCTAAGTGGGCAAATACAGCAGTCAGGCAGACTCCAGACATGTTAATTCAACGAATGTTTGGGGAGCTCCTACCATGGGAATGGTGTTGCACAAACAAAAGAGGAGAAAAACCATTCACATCCCTGGAAGACGGTGCTAACACTGGGAAGAAGAACAAACTATCTTTATTCTTCCTCTGTCATACTGTTATCAGGCACTCAGTGATCGCCACGTTGTGTACTGCAGTATGTGTTTTGGAGAGATGTGGTCATAATTTCGGATTTTATAATAATTTAGGACGTGCTTGTTTTACTAGGGTCTCCTTTAATTTTTTATAAATTTATAAAAACAGAACCAAGGCTGATGATATAATCAACCCATATGCATTTTTTAACAGGATTTCCCATTATAATTAGTTGGCCATGCTGTGAATCAATAAACAGGGCACTGGCAGGAACAACAGTGGCCAGTGGAGGGTGGGAAGTCCCTGGGGCAAAGGAAGGGGTGATGGTGGGAGGGTAGCAAGTGATCTGTTCAGGAACTTACAAGTGCATCAAGGGAACAAAGGAAGAGATGAAAGCCTAAGATGGACAGACCCAGGGGCGGGTGTGTGGGCAGTGAAGGTCAGAGGGCTGAATGAGAACTGAAAGAGGGGTATGGTAACCAAAGGGGCAGGTTCCCAAGGTTAAATGTATATGCTTCTGTGACACATGCAGGTGACTGGTCCGTTTTAGAACTTTTCAATTTACCATACAGTTCTTTAACCCTAAAGTGGCAGAAGCCTTTACAGGCCACAGGGTCTAAGCATCCACTTGTTGCTTTGTTGCTCCGCTTCCGCTAATCCGGCCCCACCTGAGTCAAAACCAAACGAGGACGTGACAGAACTGCTCAGGGACGGTGTCATTCTCCCTCTAATCTTCCACACAAGAAACTTTGGGTTCATGTTCAGTTTATCAGTGTTTCATCACGCGCACTCCATCTGCAGCCGCTCTGTGTCACATCGTACCTCAGTCACACTTCCCTAAGTTGATATGCGTCCTTCCTCACTTTCCCGCTTAACTCTTCTCTGTCTCTGTAAACAATCACTGTGCATTACTTCCCGCCGTTCAGTCACTAGGCTCCCTACTCTGATGGGTCAAGTCTAATTACAAGTCCTAGAGCAGGCACAACTCAAAGGATGGTGTGTCCTCAGAGTCTGTCTTCCTTTGATCCTATTCCTCTCCAGCTAAGCTGAGCAATACTCTCTTCCCAGACATGCCCACCAAGTGTGCCCAACCGGGCTGGGAGTTCCACATCTGAAGCAGAATGCATCCCTTCTGACGGTTTCGGACAGTAAGTTTCACTCCTACCGGCCAAAGGAACACTGCCGCAATCTGTCACATCAGAGGAACATGCCCTCAAGTGTTCATCTAGTTTGCCTCTCTTCTGCTCCATTCTTTCATTCAAGTAACCCTTCATAATCTTACCTCCTTAGGACTTTTCCAAGAGAGGTGATAACTTTCCCTCATTCCATATTGCTTGAGAAACTCAAGATTCTCCCAAATAAATTTACCAACACTCTTTGCTTTTGGTTAATTTTAAATGTAAATTATAAATATAAATTTTAAATATAAATATGAATTAACCAAAAACATTAAGAGTAGTAAATTATTAATCTTAGCCACTTGTCTAGAATTAAACTTATTATTGATATAATCTTTGTGTCATTTTGTCTTCCGCAACCAGTAGGGCCAGGGACAAAGACAACCACACCAAACTGAGCCAAAATGTTCTTGAAAAGCAACGTGTACCCTGGAAGGTCTTCAGCAGTGTTCAGTTCTAAGCTAAAGGATATGTAAGACAGCTAAGCCCTATGTGGACTAAATGCCAGTGTCTAGCATTTTAAAACAAGAAAACAAATCAACTGCTAGCTTTTTGGCACTGAACATTTTCTAATCATAGATTAGCAGCAAGTGTATTAAATAAGGGGGCTGGACTAGACATTTGTTCAACACTCTTCTAGTCCCTGAGCTGGTCAGTGGATCCACACTATGACCCTGGTTTAACAATCCCTGAACAGTAAATGTGTGTGCACAAGATTCATCAGCTTTTAACTAATGCACCATACCACCTATTGGTCAAATTCTCTCAAGGCTTCGTGAGTTTAAAAGGTTAATTTGCCAGATGAAATGGAAAGTAGATAAAAATCTAGATTTAGTTCAAGAACACACTGAAATGTTTTCTTACTTTAGATGCTTCTTAGTATATAAGCCTGAAAACATACTGCATGCCGGGGCACCTGGGTGGCTCAGCTGGTTGAGTGTCTGACTTTGGCTCAGGTTATGATCTCACGGTTTGTGAGTTTGAGCCCCATGTCAGGCTCTGTGCTGACAGCTCAGAGTCTGGAGCCTGCTTCCGATTCTGAGTCCCTCTCTCTCTGCCCCTCCCCCACTAACACTGTCTCTTTGTCAAAAATAAACATTAAAAAATAAAAATACTTCATGTCTTGCCTTAAAACAACCACATTTATCATTATGTTTTCATTCTAAATTAACTTCAAAGAACAGGCTTTAATTAAGAAACGTTCATTTAAAAAAAGTTCTACTACCAAATTATCACCGCCTACAAGATGATTTCTGATTGTGCAGAGAAGTCTGTCAAGATAATTTCCATGTCAGAGTTAAGAACATATTTCAAAACATTAAAGACCATGGCTAGAAAGCTACATTTTCTGTCATAGCAGAAAAAAACGTCAAACACTAGAATCCGAGAAACAATAATTGTAAAAAGAAGCTCAAGGGCGTCTGAGTGGCTCAGTCAGTTAAGCACCCGACTCTTGGTATTGGTTCAGGATATGATCTCAAGGTTTGTGGGTTTGAGCCCTGTGGGCTTGGGATTCTCTCTCCCCTAGTCTCTGTCCCTCACCCACGTGAATGAGCTCTCTCTCTCTCAAAGAGTGAGTTTTGTCCCTGCGTCAGGCTCTGCTGTCATCGCGGAGCCCACTTTATATCTTCTGTCTCCATCTGTCTCTGCCCCTCCCCTGCTCTTTCTCTAAAAAAATAAGTATTAAAAAAAAAACCACACCTGTCACCAAAATAAATAACTTAAAAAGCTCAAAAGTTCTATTTTTGGGGGCTGGTGGGGAGGACTCTAGGTCACAAGGGCAGTTCAACCAGTGCAAATGGGTAGGGAAAACAGACCTCCGGATCAGTAAATATTGAGGAACAGCAATAATGACAGAAGGTGATGGAAATGTCTACATGTTAGGATTGATTAGGGTTTGGGGAACCTCAGTGAACACTCAGAATTTTAGCTATCAGATGAATTTCATGATGGAAATGTATTTCTGACAGTGGTCACTGGGAAGATAAAGTTGTCTTTTATGGGCAGCTTTCTATCAACTCTACAGTCCAGAGGAACTGCTGCAGTGACCCGGCCTCTGCAGTGTACCTTAGACAGCGCTTACCCCATTCTTCTGTCAGTGAGTCTAGTAAGCCTGGCCCCTGCCCCTGCCTGTAAAAGTACAATGCAGAAAATTCTGCTGACTTGTTCTCAAGTATGTGTTTCAGATGGCTGTGTAAATCAGTGTATCTTAAAAAGAACGTCACCTTCCATTATGCCAATTTTTTCTTTTTTAGTGACATACTACAAAAAATAGGTATTTTTCTGTTCTTTGCAATGCTTGGGAAGAGTAGAGATGAGAGTATAAAGAACATTGCTTGCTGTTTTGAGAGGTATCTAATCTTTTTTGGGTCAGCAGCTTGGTAAATTTAAAACCCTTAGTGAAACCTATAAATAGTATCATGTGTGTCTGGACACACAAATAAAGAGTTCCACGAAAGCAGAAACACCAAAAGTTAGTGGGATTACAGAGAACCTCAGACCACAGAGGGGGCTGAGAGACTTCAAGGTAATTAAATTTTTTAATGTTTGTTTATTTTTGAGAGAGAGAGAGAGGGAGGGGGAGAGGGAGAGAGAGAGAGAGAGGGAGAGAGGGAGGGAGAGGGAGAGAGAGAAAGAGAGAGAGAGAGAAAGAGAGAGAGAGAGAGGGAGGGAATCTGAAGCAGGCTCCAGGCTCTGAGCTATCAGCACAGAGCCTGATGCAGGGGTTGAACTCCCAGACTGGACCGTGAGATCATGACCTAAGCTGAAGTCTAATGCTTAACTGACAGAGCCACCCAGGCACCCCAGGACTTCAAGGTAATTTAAATACCATTTGTCATCAGAAGGACTTTGTGAATGAATCAGTGTGGTGGTGATTCAGGTGATGACTGCCTTATATTACTCTAGTCAAAGCAGTGGCACCTGAAGCTTTTATCATCTCAGTTCACATATTTGTGCAGGGAGATCATTTATGTGTAACATTTATAGAAGTGGACTCTTTCATTTAAGAACATTAGCATAAAACAGTTTCTTTTCAGAATATATAGTCATTTTATACGGACTGAAATAATCTGGTTTAGGTATTAACCAACTAACCAGCATTTCTAAATAGTTTTTGTTCAAAAGTAGTAGAGGAGTAATGTCTGTGCTGCCCGCTTCCTCATCAGGAAGCACTGGTTTAGGTGAGATTGAAGGATATAATCATAAAAGCAGCTATGAGACTGATTTGGACTAATATTTACTATCTCTACTCCAATCATTATCATGATTAAGACTCCTTAATTTTCTGTAACACTGGTTTAAAAAGAGATTAAGCTCTATGAAAGTCTTTCAAAATCACCTACATGCTTGTAAGGTTAACAAGTCATTCTTCTGCAGAAATCAAGAGTTAACCTTAGGAAAAGTCAAACACACACACCTACTACTTCAATACTCTTAATACCTAGTATATAAAAATACGCATTTACTCTTCTATGATAAGCTGGGCAAGCAATTTGTGTGACTTTAGATGTAATTTCTTTTTCTCAACTTATTCTTTATCTACCTCCACAAGCACTGAAGTGTCAAACACCAATCCGTAAGAACACTGCAAGCACTGTTACCAGATTTGGGAAATTTAACAGTTCTGGTAACTACTTAAAAATCCTAAACCACAGGGCTTCTGGGTAGCTCAGTCAGTTAAGTGTCCAACTCCTTGGCTCAGATCATGATCTCACGGTCGGTCCTGAGATCAAACCCACACATGGAATCTGTTTAAGATTCTCTCTCTCCCTCTCAAAAACAAAAAACAAAAAACAAAAACAAATAAAACCCAATTAAAAATCCTAAACATTGCACTTCAGGATGCTTATATACATTTCAAAGCAAATGATCACAGAAATATTTTTTACAAGGCAATTTAAGATGCTATAACAAGAGATCAAACCAGTCATAAATTAGCAAATGTGAATTATCACATGGTCAGGCATAGATTTTGACACTGTTTTCCATTCTGACTCATTAAGGGCCTCTATATAAATCTAAGGGATAATCTGGTCTGCAACCTCATGGAACTTTTTAAAGTTTATTTTGAGAGAGAGAGACAGAGAGAGAGATCATGCACAATGGGGGGGGGGGCAGGGGGTAGGGAGAGAGGGAGGGAGGGAGAGAGAATGAGAAAGAGTCTCAAGCAGGCTCTGCACTGTGAGCGTGGAGCCAGATGCAGGGCTCGATCCCACAAACCATGAGACCATGACCTGAGCCAAAACTAAGAGTCAGATGCTTAACCGACTGAGCCACCCAGGTGCCCCAGGAACTACTATTGAGTTTCAACAGCTTGGTATATGGTTGCCACTCAATAAAAGCAATGGACAACAAATATGTACAAATTATGTACTTATAAAGTTATATTTTATATAATATTTAAGTATTAAATATTTTATGAATGTGTGTAACATTTGAAGATTAACAAACAGTAATACAGGTAGCTTTTTATATAGCTATAAATTATAGCTATACTATAATTTATGTAGTTCAGTGAATTTTAACACATTCATAGATTTATATAACCACCATCACCCTCAGTGTGCAGAATACTTGTATCATCCCAATAAAACCCATGAGCTATTTCTTTACAGTCACACCCTCTTCCCCACACAGCCACTTGCCTATTCTCCATCACCATGGTTTTATCTTACTGTTTTTAAAAATATTTTTTGCTGAAGAAGTATACCGGATATTTGTATGATTTATAAGTTAAAAAACACTTTCTCTATAATTATCACCTATGATTAAAATCACATGTGTCGTTTACCTATAGCTTTACAGAGCTCTCAACCCACTCTATAGCTTGTTCCCTCATAATATTCAGTGTTTTAGAGTTTTTCCATGGTTAACTTGGCACACATAAATTTCAAATCCTTGAACTAGTTAAAGTAAATTATGAGGGAAAAAAAATCCTTGAAACAAAAGGATAAGTTTTTAGTTTTCCTCAAGGTTTAAAATTTCTTCCTTATCAAGATTATATCACTGATTCTGGATCACACATGTGCATAGTTTAATATCCTTTTTGTCAAGTTCTATCTGATTTGACCATGAGTAGAACATTGTGATACAAGGGGTGCCTGGGTGGTTCAGTCAGTTAAGTGTCTGACTTCGGCTCAGGTCATGTCAGGCTCTGTGCTGACAGCTAGCTCAGAGCCTGGAGCCTGCTTCAGATTCTGTGTCTCCCTCTCTCTCTGACCCTCCCCTGTTCACGCTGTTTCTCTCTCTCAGAAATAAATAAAACATTTAAAAATTTTTTTAAAAATTAAAAGAACATTGTGCTACAAGTGTGAGCTACTCCTGAACTTGAGGCGTGGACAGTAACCATCACTCTGGCTGGCTCTGTGCTTAGACAACCCTGAATGACAGTTCCATAGCTATACCATCCTCAGAGCTGCAGAGACAGTGCCTTAGCGGAGAGGAGCCTCTCAGACCCGGCCGTTGCCTCCAAAGAGCTCTTTCCAAAGTCTTGATTAGTCTTGTGGTTTTTTGGAATGGATAACGGAAGTAAGTGTAATCCATACCCATAATCTCTGATTTTTATATTTCTCCTTTAAAAATTCTTTAGATAGGGGCGCCTGGGTGGCTTAGTCGGTTAAGCATCCGACTTTCGCTTAGGTCATGATCTTGCGGTTCGTGGGTTCGAGCCCCGCGTCGGGCTCTGTGCTGACTACCAGCTCAGAGCCTGAGCCTGTTTCAGAGTCTGTGACTCCCTCTCTCTGACCCTCCCCTGCTCATGCTGTCTCTCTCTCTCTCCTAGAAATAAATAAAACATTAAAAAAATTAAAAAAAAATTCTTTAGATAGTATTACAAACAGTATAAAGTCATCTTTTGTATTTTTACTTCCTTCCCTTCTGAAATACCAGAGGAAAGGAGAAAGTGAACAGACTTTGCGGGGCAGACCAACGGTTAGATAAAGTTTGAGATCAGGAAAGTGAACTGTGAAAACTAGAGTCAGGACTGGATGAGCCCTTAAAGAGGTGGAGGTGCTTAAATGGTTTTAAAGAAAAAGTGAAAAATGTCTTAGGGGAGAGAAAGGGGTAAGGGGGGGATTTTGGGAACTGTCCTTCTAAGATATTTTGATAAGTATCAGGTATACACAGGAGTTCTGTGACTGGGTAAGTGACTTCTCTGAACTTTGTTTCCTTGTCTGTAAAATGAGAATAACAGTACCTACTTCAAAGACCTTCCAGGATTAAATGAGATAATCCATGTAATCACCCAGGAAACTGCCCAATGCGTAAGAAGCACTCAATAATGTTAGCTATTACTGCCATTATTATTTCATCATTATCATCACCAATGAAAGGAAAGCCTCATGTGCTATGGATAGGAGTGTAAACTGCCACAGGCTTTCTGGAAGGCAGTATAATAACAGATAAAAATTTCAATACAAAAACCCTTTAACCTAGAAATTTAATATCTAGGAACTCATCCATAGAAAAATAATCTTATTAAGTAATCTGACATGTGTACCATGAGATGGAACAAGAATGTTTATGTGAGGGTTATTTATAAGAGAAGATTAAAAGAGAAGAACCAGCAATAAACAACATCCAACGGAATACTCTGAAATTATTAAAAAGGATAGGATACACTTTCATGTAATGATACATGAATTTATACCATTACACAAATGAGTCTATTATATATAATACATAATATGACATATATTCCACATATATATTTAATATAGAGTATTATTCCATTCATATAATAAAGTATATAGTCTACACAAAAACTTGTATATGAATGTTCAAAGCAGCATTACTCATAATAGCTAAAAAAGTGGAAACTGATGAATGAACAAATAAAACTGGCATAGCTATACAACTGAATAGTATTTGGCCATAAAAATAAATTAAATACTGATTCAGGTTACAACATGATGAGAACCTTGAAAACATCATGCTAAGTGAAAGAAGGCAGACACAAAGGTCATATAACGTTATGATTTTACTCTCTGAATATACTAAAAGCCACTAAATTGTACACTTCAAGTAGGTAAAAAGTACATGGTATGTGGACTATTTCTCAAAAAGCTAAATTATTAAAAATATCTTAAGAATGTGGGTAAAAATAGTAACAATATGTAACACCACCTAATACTCATGGTAATCAGAGGAAATATTACTGAAACACAAAAAGTAGAGGAAGGGAGGACAAATTTAGCTCTATCAACTATATTAAAACTTCAACTTGTTACATGTTACTCACCATCCATGAGAAGCCAATGGCCAGTGAGAACCCAGATAAGGACGAGCATGACAGACAGAGAGAATGACAGTAACTCAGCAGCAGTAAAACGCCCACAGCAACCAAAGGAAATCCTGGAAAACACATGATATTTATTGGACTAACAGATGATACATTACATTCAATAATCAAACTCTCCCTTGGTTCTTCATGATCAGAGTTCATCATTGGCCAGATTAGAATAGCAGGCAATACCTAGACTCCCAGAAATTGAAAACACCCAAACCTCTTTGGAGTAGGCTAAAGAAAATGCAGAAGAATTAATTATCCTTCTGCATCCCTCTGATAATGTAGTTTTTATCCCAAATTATCAACATGGGTGTTTAGAATTTAAAATGACAATACCAATCTTTGGAGAATGAAGAAGACTATAGGAGAAATTCTGTTCTTGTGAGGAAAGCAAAATGAAGAAGGTCAACAGTTCAATCCACTGGGCGATGGATCCACAATATTTATAAAATGGTGATAACTCTATTTCGTTATTACAAATTCTTTGGAAAGTCAGCTGCTCCTAGAGACTGGTTTTGTTAGCATCTCTATTAACACAGCACTTGGTATCCATGAAGCAATGACTTTAGGAGTTAAGGTGTGAAAGGTGTGCACATTGGGTTTAAACATAAGTGGTTAGTATATATTCTAGGTCACCAAATATGAAAGACAAAGAATGTTTGAGTCAATCACATCCCATTAACTCACTAGTCAAGGGACAAAAGCATTGCTTTAAAATGAAACTACTCATCTTTCAATAATCTAAGCAGGAAGCATGTTTCAACAACTCTGACTTCCTGAGATTTGTTTATATTTCCTCTCCTATGAAAAGGTACAAAAGGAAGTACTATCTTCTAGTCTTAAAGATCAAACATCTTCCTTCCCAGTCTTCTAGCATTCGTGTGCTCTGGTCCATACCATAAATTTAGACTCCTAACAATGCTATCAAGTATGAGATAAAATCATTTATAATTTACAGAAAAATCCCAAGTCCTTACTTGTTCTGAGGTGAACAGGGTCTTGTTAAATACTGGCACATCGGGAGAAGGAGAAAAGCAAAAGCTATTGTTGCAAGAACTAGAAAAAGAAAATATATGGTTAAGTTTTTTGTTTATTTTTAACACCAATAAGAAAAATGGCATGACTTATGGAAACACTGACCAGAATACTTTTCTCAGTAAGTAGATACAATTAATAACTAGAGAAGAAGAATATCTTCCTTTAGCACTGCACAGATAAAGTCTTGAAAAACAAAAAGTACTTCATTTGAAGGAATGGGAAGTGTAGATAGGTTTCCTTATTCTTTTCTATCTTAACATGGAAAGACAGTAAGCCAGGGGATGATCTAACATGACTAGCCTTTTGTTGATGTTCTATACATTTCCATCATCTCTTGGTTTAAAAACTGATCAGAGGGTTGACAAATTATTTTGATTAGTTATCAGTGTGTCTGTCTACAGAAACACTGGTGAGGGTTGCCAATGACTGTTCCACCATAATGGACCTTCTGGATACTTTGACTCCAGATAAGCAGTTAAAGCCGTCTTGTTCTGTTATCATAAAGCTCGCAAGTTTTCTTTTTCTTTTCTTTTTTTTTTTAATGTTTTATTTATTTCTGAGAGAGAGATAGAGAGAGAGAGACAGCATGAGCAGGGGAGGGTCAGAGAGAGAGGGAGACACAGAATCTGAAGCAGGCTCTGGGTTCTGAGCTAGCCGTCAGCACAGAGCCTGACGCGGGGCTCGAACCCACGAACCGTGAGATCATGACCTGAGCTGAAGTCAGATGCTTAACCGACTGAGCCATCCAGGCGTCCCAAGCTCACACATTTTCTAACCCCTGGCCTTTTATTCACACTGTGCTGGCAAGTCCTGAACTGATGATGTGGGTATCCAAGGAGAAGTTGGGGAGGAAAAGCCAGACTTATGAAGAAAAACTTGCATGGCGTGTTGTATAGATCTTAAGTTTTGAATGATGATTAAAAAGAAGTACACAGAAGATCCTAGGTTCAATTCCCAGTGGAACCACAAAGTTACCTTGGCTTCCACTCAAAAGTAAAAAAAAAAAAGAAGTGAGGGGATGCCTGGATGGCTCAACTGGTTAAGTGTCCAACTTAGCTCAGGTCATGATCTCACAGTTCTTGAGTTCGAGCCCTGTATCAAGCTCTGTGCTGACAGCTCAGAGCCTGGAGCCTGTTTTGGGTTCTGTGTCTCCCTCTCTCTCTCTGCCCCTCCCCAACTCATACTCTGCCTCTCTCTCTCTCTCTCTCTAAAAAAATAAACATTTAAAAAAAAAGTGAAAAAAATTTCCTTTTAGGTTAATGCTTAAGAATAGAGAAACATGGGGTACCCTCGTGGCTCAGTCGGTTAAGCATCTGACTCTTGATTTCAGCTCAGGTCATGATCTCAAGATTTGTGATACTGAGCCCCAAGTTGTTGGGCTCTGCACTGACAGGGTGGAAAACCTGCTTGGGATTCTCTCTCTCACTTGTGTGTCCATGCTCTCACTGTCAAAAATAAGTAAACTTAAAAAAGAATAGAGAAACTCATTTACCTGCTGTACATATTGTAAAAACTACTTGAACTGAGTCAAAGAAGAAGAACATTACTAGGAGGGAGACAGATGCTCCAATTGGAAGGAACAGGGCCTGGGTAGAGTCAATAGTTTGGATACCTGAAAGAGAAAAAGGGACATATTAATGACTTATATGATAGCTACTGTGCCTGCGTACTTCAGAGACATTAACCCATTAAAATGCAGAGAGTCTATGGGGCGCCAGGGTGGCTCAGTCGGTTAAACATCTGATGCTTAATTTTGGCTGAGGTCAGGATCTCACAGTTGGTGAGATTGAGCCCTGAGTGGGGCTCTGTGCTAACAGCATGAAGCCTGCTTGGGACTCTCTTTCCTTCTCTGTCTCAAAATAAACAAACAAACTTAAAAAGCAAAGTGCACACAGTTCTAGGAGTTAGTATATAAGATATAGATTATCTAGGACCTCTGATTCTTTCCTTCCCACTGAGATTATGAGCTCCTTGCTCTCCTCCTGGTGCATTCATTACAGCAGGTACTTAAATACTTGCTGAACTGAACTATTACCTCCTGGTGCTAACAATCTGGTTGACAGGCTGAAGAAAGAGAGAGAGAGGGAAGGAGAGGGGGAGAGGGAGGGAAGGAAGGAAAACAACCCAAGAACATCAACAGGAAGTAAAAATTCAGATTAGTCAATCTGAGTACCTTTGTAGTCTCATGTACAGGTTTGGTAAAAGGTATTTTAAACCCTGACTAAAATCAATTCTCATCTCCAGATTTACTCATGTTCACTCTTCCTCACTGTTGCTGAGGACTGACTCTGGATGGAGCAGGGGAGTGGAGGGAACAAGACATCTGAAAACCAAAAATCAGAAAAATTATTCTATGGGAACATTTTAAGGAACGGGAGATAAGTGGGGGAAAAATTACCTGGGATACAGTAGGATTTACCACAGTGGTTTTCAATTCTTGGTTACTCATTAGAATCACCTGGAGAGCTCTGAAATTTCTGGGTGTTATTAGGCCCAGCTGAAAACTCCCCACAAAATTTTACTTTGCATATAGAGTTGAGGAACATTAAGTATTTGGTAGAGAAGAGAAACATGGCACAATCTGGTAACTACTGAATGAAAAGAAAAAAAATATTACTAATCGTGAGTGCTATCTATTTCCAGATTAACACGGCTGAGACAAAAAGTTCTTGAGTCAAAGAAAAAATATTCATACGAGCTATTATAAAGAAATATCAGGGACGGCTCAGTTGGTTAAGTGTCAGACTTCGGCTCAGGTCATGGTTTCATGGTTCATGAATTCGAGCCCTGAGTCAGGCTATGGGCTGTCAGCTCAGAGACTGGAGCCTGTTTCAGATTCTGTGTCTCCTCTCTCTCTCTGCCCCTCTCTCAAAAATAAACATTAAAAAAAATATATTAGAAGTAAACATCTCTCTTCATTAAATTAAGGTAATGAATAAAATATAATGTGATCAGGATGAACATAACTAGGCACAAAGGGTTGTAATTATCAACCAATGTTTAAAAATGGCTCTTTGGTATTGGAATTTACCTGTCCCAAGAAAACTATTCAGGGATTTGAGTTAAATAAACCATTAAATATTTCTACAAAACAAAATTGCTTCTTATTGGCTAGACAGATGAGTGAAATAATTCACTTAGGAACAGGGCATTTCGTTTAGGAGTGACCTCTGTATCAAGACAAACAGAGATGCTCTTGAGAAGACAGCTGGCCCAAACTGCAGTCAAACTTCCCTTCCTGGCCGCGTGATCGTGTGTGCGTGCGCCCGTGTGCATGTGAGTGCACATATCTTACTTAAAGTGTCTTATGGACATTTACAAAGTAAAACTATGAAATTTCTAACTGAATTTCACCTAGTTTTTTATCTGAGTGCTCTGCACTAATTCAAAGAATTACTAGAGGAAACTACAGGTCTCAGGTGCCTTTCACAACAGAAAATAATGGTTTCTCATAATTGTTATATGATAAAAAACAAATCTTTTTTAAAAAGCTATGAATTTTAAAATACCCCCTCTTTTGTAAAATAAAGCATCACATAGTCTATAGTAACATTGGTTTAAAATATGAACACAGGTGCGCCTGGGTGGCTCAGTCAATTGAGCATCCAACTCTTGATTTCAGCTCAGGTCATGATCTCGCAGGTCATGATCTCACAGTTCATGAGATCGAGCCCCTTGTCAGGCTCTGCGCTGACAGCGCATGGAAAAATTAAATGGCTGGCTAGAACCTAAACTGTTTAGTAAGTCAGGTATATGAGCAGTATTTGTTTATAATAAATCTAAATTTTCGAAGTTTAGTCTGCAATTATAATGCAAAGCTGAATACAAAGAGCCTTTCTAGAATATTAGATAAGAACACATAGATTTTTGTTGTTTGAAAGCATAGATTTTAAACCAAGAGGTATCAGACACTGCTTCCATTAGTTTATAGAAGAAAGACTCCGGGGCTTTACCAAACAGCAGTGTCACAGGGGAAGTGAAGTTCCTTTAGTTGCTGACAATATGCTTCCAAAAAAAATACACAATTTCAATATCGCACTTCCTAAAGGTCTGGAGACAATGGTCCTGAAGGAGATGGAGCTAATTAATTAGAAATTTTAGTCACTTCAAAACAAAACAAAATAAAAATCTCCATCAGTATTCTAGCTTTATATTAGATGCTTGGTATTCCCTCCCTCTTGGGTGGTGACTTTAATCTGTCCTGTCAGTCACTCCTCATAATTAGGAGTTACTCAAATGCAGAGGGCATTATCTTTAACGCCAAAATTATCATAAGGTAGGCATGGGTTTCTTTTCAAGGCAGACCCTAGAGATAAGGCGCTTTAGGACAAAGGCAAGGAGCTGCTGGAGCACAGACAGATGGCGGGAGTCTCAAAACAAAGAAACAGGCATGGTGACAGAAAAAATTATGTACAGAGAAATTATTTTTAGCATTCAGTGAGCAAGGCTACAGGCTAAATATATGGTCAAGAAATAGATACAATACACCAATGACTGATAATCATTAAGAAAGTTACTGATTTAGTACCTCCATGAGAGAGGCATGTTTGTTTTCTTTTTTTTTTTAATGTTTTATTTATTTCTGAGAGAGAGAGAGAGAGAGAGAGAGAGAGAGAGAGAGAGAGACAGCGTGAGCAGGGGAGGGTCAGAGAGAGGGAGACATAGAATCTGAAGGAGGCTCCAGGCTCTGAGCTATCTGTCAGCACAGAGCCCGACGTGGGGCTTGAACTCACGAACCGTGAGATCATGACCTGGGCCGAAGTCGGACGCTTAACCGACTGAGCCACCCAGGCACCCCGAGAGAGGCATGTTTTGACTATTTACTGTATTACACAGTAGGGAACATGAGGGATTTAAAAAACCGCACAATCTTCACAGTTCAGATAAATCACATGGCAAGCCTGGTAAAGGACTCCAAGATGTCAGATAATGGGGGTGAGGGTGGGAGTTGTCTTTTTTAAACCACCTAATACTGATTCAATGAAGGACTGGGGTGCCAGGGGGAAAAATATCTACCTAGGGTTCTTGAAGCAGATGTAGGGATGAAACAGGATTTAGAACAAGGGTAGGGAAGATCAGAGAGTCTCTGGAGGGCAGTCCCTCTCCTCAACTTTCTTTCTCTTTTTATTGCAAAACAATATGCATACATCAAAGTACATAAAACAAAAATGCAGAGTTCAGTCAACCATCAAATGGCTACTACCCCCAGGACAGGAAACAGAACCTTGCCAAGCCCAGAAGCCTTTCTTGTGCCTCCTAGTCACTACTTTCCCCCAAAGGGAACTATTACCCTGGCTTTTATACTTCCTTCTTTGCCCTATTTGATACGTTTCCTACCCAAGCACACATCCTAAAATACTAATATTTACTTTGCTTGTTTTCTGAGCTTATTACATGCACTGAATTACTAGGATTTTTTTGCATCTGGCTTCTTTTGCTCAACACTGTGAGCAACATTTATGCTACTTATGTAGCTGTACATCACTCACTTTCCTGTCTTTTTCACAAATTCCTGAATTCTTACTTATTCTGGGAGTAAGCAACTACAACCTTTATTCACTTATTTTTAATTCTGCAGCCTTTAAAAACCACCTCATCTATCTACACTCTTCCCTTCAATCAGTTCACAACACTCTTGACAAAATCTGAACACTAAATTCATACCTTAGTTTCCTGAGAACTGCCCCTTAATTGTTATCATTCAGGACTTCAATCTCTTTAGCACCTATACAATCTCTTGTATTTTGTTGTTCATCTTTCAGGCTATTATTATTTCTTTGATTTTGATAAATGTACCCCATTTTCCATGCCATCCCTTTAATCTGGAATGGTGTTTTCCATGATCAAGTACTGGCCTTCCTTGCTGCAGCAGCCATTTCTTTATGTTTCTCCTGATTAAGCGGAAGTGGAGGGCATCCTCTCCTAATCTGTTTATCCCTTTTGGTATTCATGAACCAGATAAGTCACTGAGGAAATACATTTATGAGGATAATTTAACATAACACAAGAGGTAGATTTAAGAAAATGATTATTTAAATAAGCATCTATTGCTCTTCAGATGCTGGTAATGACAAATAAAAAACTGATGTCACCAGGTAACCTCCTTTCACTGCATGCACTGACCCAGACATTTATTTGAGGGTAAAATTATACTTAGACACAGTGTCAATTTCTCTTTGGTTTCTGTGATGGAATGTACAACGGATTTATAATTTATAATCTGGTTTAAGTACATCATTTGCATATAGGCTATGTAACACATGACTTGTAACAGTTTCAATTGTGTAGGTGATTTGGCTTAAAATGTTGATAGAAGATACGTGCTCTATAATAATTTAACCTGAAAATCGGATATTGACACTGGGTTTTATGTGGTTCTCAGTAAGTTGGTGGTTACTGGAGGTAACTTGTTACCTCATACAAGAATCTATGTCCTAAAAAAAGCCTCATTATATTTCACTGCTTCTACTTACTAAATGTATAATGCCCACTTTACACTGCTGGGGTCAACAAACACATTTAACTGGGTGAAAACTGGGCAAGTATAATTTGGCTGATGGGGTAGTATCTGGAGAAACTGAAAGTGATCTCTTAAAAAGTTAACTTCTAAAATTCTCCATCAGTATTCTAGCTTTATATTAGATCCTTGGTATTTCCTCCCTCTTAGGTGGTGACTTTAATCTGTCCTGTCAGTCATGCTCATTCTCTCCTCTGTGCCTGTTATTATAAGCTCTTCCCATCCAGAATGCCTTCTTCTCCAGCAATCCAAGTTCACAGTTTCAAATTTCAAGTCAAACTTACCTTGTCTGGGAGGAAGTCCCTTATTAAAATGGCCCACTGTGGCTCACCCTGACTTGCCTCTTTCCTTTCTTTGTACATGGATATCAAAATGACATTATCTCTGGTGCTTACTCTGATCTACTAAGAGTAGATGCTGGCTCAGAAGTATTCTGAGGCTATGGTAAGGGTCTGTGAGAGAGAGTACCTGTTTTAGGGACAGGAAGTGGGATCTGCTATCTGTCTCAGAACTTATATTAACACTTGAGAAAGTACTTTGGCCACACTGCCTATGTGACAGCTTGGGGACAATCTCTTGTACTTCTGCAGCTTTCAAAATATCTAGCAGAATATCCAGGGGCGCCTTGGTGGCTCAGTTGGTAAATGATCCAACTTCAGCTCAGGTTATGATTTCACAGTTCGTGGGTTCGAGACCCCTGTCAGTCTCTGCACTGACAGCTGTCAGAGCCTGGAGCCTGCTTCCGATTCTCTCTCTCTCTCTCTCTCTCTCTCTCTCTCTCTCTCTGTGCTCCCCCACTTGTGTTCTCTCTTTCTCAAAAGTAAATAAACATTAAAAAAATATATCTAACAGAATATCTAAAAATATTATACATCTAATAGAGTACATGATGGGAATCCAGCATCAAGCTCTTGATTAACAAATCAAGTCTCCTTATTTATAATTCAATTCTCTTTATAATAAATGTCACCAATTTTATATAACTCTGAGGCACAACTTATATATTCATCCATATAACTGTACAGTACTTGCCACATAACTACATATCTGCTTTCTGTCTCTCCATATTTGCCTTGTTGGAAATTTCATATATGGACTCACATGATATGTAATCTTTCCTGTACGGCTTCTTTAATAATGTTTTCAAGTGCATCCATGTTATGGCATGTATCAGGATGTGGTTAATGACGAACAGTATTTCATCGTGTGGATACTGTATTCATCCACGAGTTTATTGAACTTTGAGTTGTTTTTACATTTTAGCCATTATAAACAATGTTGCCAAACATTGGCCATGTAGCACCCTTCTATTTTTTATAAAACAAGTATTCTTATAAAATCTTTACTATCAGGTTGTCACAATACTTAATTTTACAGGTATTTCAAGTAACTATATTCAAGAATCACTGAATGAATTCATGATCAACATGTACAAAATTATCAACCTCACCAAAGGATTTAAATGAAGTCTTAAGCAAGCAGGTACCTATGTATCCTACTTATTTTTAAGACAATAAAGAATCTTAGCAGAAAGCTTTTAGGCATGAGTTAAAAGGAGCACACAAGAAATCCATGGTTCAGATTCAGAACATAAGAATTTTTACAGATTATACCATACAGATTAGATTTTATTATTATACCAAATATAAATCCTTAAACCCAGGAAATTAAGTCAGGTTACAGAAACAATCGAATTAAGAGCAATGCATGTATGAAAGTTAGTGGACATAAAAGGCCTTACTATTACTGGTGCTGTTGCCATTGAAAGGCCCAGTAGAACTGCTATTGTCTTTCTCCTTATCTTGATTTTCAAAGTCCATATTAAGGGACCTGTGGAAAAATGTATAGGTTAAGTTTTAATTCTGCTTAAGAAACGAGCTCAGGAAAGTCTGTAATGAGACACTATTTTAACATGGCGGCATTAGGAAAGACAGAAAGGTCTCTTTTGAACAACTCTGCAAAACAGTTCTTGGTACATTTTGGAAAAACATTCTACACCCCTTCCAATGTCAGTTTGAGCTCCCCTGACTGAAGATAAAAGCATTCCACCGTGGCTGAATCTTCCAGCCATATCTCCGTGCACATCCTTAACTACTTCCTTATGATAAATACCTAGAAAGGGAAATGCTGGGTCAAAGGGCAAGCACAATTTTGAGACTTTAACATACTACACGACTGCTTCAACAAGGTTATACCAATTTTCTCGGTAGCCATGTGTGACAGCATCTTCTCTATGCCTTGCCAGCTTTCACTCAGCAACAGCATAAACTTGAGTTTCTGCTATACACAGGACTGCTCTGAGCAGTGTAGGGACAATAAACAGTAAATAAAACAAGGTTTCACGGACTGTACACTCAAAGAGGGGGGATGCCAACAAAAAACAAGAAAAGTAAGTTAAGTGGATATTAATGGTAACAGCTAATGAGAAAATTCAAGAAATGAAAAGACTAGGTTTGAAATTTAAAAGAGGGTGGGCTGGGACATCATCACTGGCATGGCTTCTACGTCAAGACCTGAAGGAAGAAGTCATTGCCCAGCTGGGGAATGAACAATGCAATCTAAGTTAGCAGTCTTTAACTACTTGAACAACTTTGTGTACGTGGGCTCATTCATTTCTTTCCTTTTTTGTAAACTATTTAAATCCTTAGCTCATCTCCAACTATTAGGTTACTACAGAGTGTTTGTGTCCTAAAGAACTTCCTGCAATGATGGAAATGTTCTGTATCTGAACTGGGTGGACATTAGCCACATGAGCATTTAATATGTAGGAGTTCAACAGGAGGTGAATTCCACATTTAATTTTAATTAATTTAAATTTAAATAATTTGGGGCTAAAACTTTAAATTCTTAGATGAAACATAAGAATAAACCTTCATAATCTTGGATTGGGAAGTGGATTCTTACACATGATGCCAAAGATATAAGCAAAAAAATTGATAAATTGGACTTCATCAAAATTTAAAACTTGTGCTTCAAAGGATACTATCAAAAAAGTCTCTAACCCAAAGGATGGGAGAAAATATCTGCTGCTATATGTCTGGTAAAGGCCTTGTATATAGAACATATAAAGGACTCCTACAGTTAAATAAAGAATCTGAATAAATACTTCTCCAAAGAAGCTATGCAAATGTCGAATAAGCACATGAAAAGATTTTTCACATCGTTGGTTATCAGGGAAATGCAAATCAAAACAATATGAGATACCACTTCATAACCATGAGAATAGCTGTAAAGCAGAAAGCCAGATAATTAACCAAGTGTTGGCAAGGACATCACTGGTGGGAATGTAAGTTGGTGCAGATACTTTGGAAACCAGATTAATTTTCAATTTCTTTAATAAATATAAGGCTATTCAGGTTATTGATTTCTTCCTGAGTGAGCTTTAGCAGACTGTGTCTTTCAAAGAATCGGTCCATTTCATCTAAGTTGTCATATTTACTGGCATTAAGTTGTTGATAGTAGGCCCTTATTATCTTTGCAATACCTGGAGGCTTTAGTATTATCACCTGTCTCATTCCTGATACTGGTTTTAGGTCTTCTCTTTTTCCTGATTAGTTTGGCTAGAGGTTTAAAAAAAAATTTTTTTTTAAGTTTATTGATTTTGAGAAAGGCAGAGAGTATGAGTGGGGGGGGGAGAGAGAGAGAGAGAGAGAGAGAGAGAGAGAGAGAGAGAGAGAGAGAGAGAGAGAGAGAGAAAGAGAGAATCCCAAGCAGTTTCAGTGCAGAGCCCAATGCAGGGCTTGAACTCATGAAACTGTGAGGTCAGGAGCTGAGCCAAAACCAAGAGTCAGACACTTAACTGACTGAACCACTCAGGCGCCCCGTAGTCTGGCTAGAGGTTTGCCAACTTTTATTGGTCTTTAAAAATTAGCTTTTAGGGGCGCCTGGGTGTCTTGGTCGGTTAAGCGACCGACTTTGGCTCAGGTCATGATCTCACGGTTCGTGGGTTTGAGCCCCGCATTGGGCTCTATGCTGACAGCTCAGAGCCTGGAGCTTGCTTCAGATTCTGTGTGTGTCTCTCTCTCTGACACTACCCTGCTCATGTTGGCTCTCTCTCTCAGAAATAAATAAAGCATTAAAGAATTAAAAAGTAAATAAAAATTAGCTTTAAGTTTCACTGATTTTTCTCAACCCCCAGAGAAAATAATTCACTTATTTTGGCTTTGATCTTCATTCTTACCTTTTGTCCGTTTACTAAATTGGTTTTAATTTGCTTCCCCCACCCCACCTAATTTATTAAGTTTAAAGTTTAGATCACTGGTACCTTTTTCTTCTATTTTAATCTAGGCATTTAGAGCTATAATCCCTCCCCTAAGTACTGTTTTTGCAGCATTCCATAAATTTAGTGTTTTTCACTTTCTTTTCATTCACCATATTTTCCATTTTCCTACATGGCTTCTTTTTTGATGCACGGAAGTGTTATTTTTGTTTTAAAATATCTGGGAATTTTCTAGACATCTTTCTGCTATTGATTTCAAATCTGATTCAACTGTGATCTATTAGGGACTGAATGTGTCATTCTCTAACCCCCCAAAGTTCATTCGTTGAAGCCCTAACCCCCAGCATGACGGTATTTAGTGACTGGGTTGTTGGGATGGAATTCTGTTGAGGCTATGAAGGTGGGACCTGCAAGATGGAATTAGTATCCTTCTAAGAAGAAACACCAGAAAGCTTGCTGAGTGTGCACAGTCTGAGGAAAGACCACATGAACAGCAAGAACGTGTCTGTCTGCAAGCCAGGAAGAGTGCTCACCCAAACCCAACCATGTGGCACCCTAAACTTGGATTTCCAGCCTCCAAAACTATATAAAAAAGTAATTTTCTGCTGTTTAAGCCATCCAGCTTGTAGTATTTTGTTACGGCAGCCCCAGCTAATTAACATAGATCAGAGATCATACTTCGTATGCCTTGTATCCACTTACTGAGACTTGTTTTATGTCCCCAAATATGTTCTATCTTGGTAAATGTTCCATGTGCACTGGAGAAGAATGCATATTCTCCTGTTGGATGGAGTGTTCTATGAATGCCAATCAGGTCAAGCTGGTGGAGAATACTGTTCAAGCCACTATATTCTTACTGATTTCCTGACAACTTGTTTTTTTGAATACTGGGAGAGAGAGGTACTGAAATCCTCAGCTACACTTGTGGATTTTTTTAAATTAAATTAAATTTTATTTTTATAGTTTATTTTTGGGACAGACAGAGACAGAGCATGAGTGGGGGAGGGGCAGAGAGAGAGGAAGGCACAGAATCCAAAACAGGCTCCCGGCTCTGAGATGCCAGCACAGAACCCAACGTGGGGCTCGAACCCAACGAACTGTGAGATCATGACCTGAGCCGAAGTCGGATGCTCAACGAACTGAGCCACCCAGATGCCCCCCCTTTTAAAAAAACATTTATTTTGGGGATAACACAAGTGGGGGAGGGATGAGAGGGGGAGACAGAGGATCCAAAGTGGGCTCTGCGTTGACAGGCTGACAAAAGCGAGCCTGATGTGGGACCTGAATTCATAAACTGCAAGATCACAACCTGAGCCAAAGTCAGACGCTCAACTGACGACTGAGCCACCCCAGCTGCCTGTTTTATTTCTCCTTGAAGTTCTATCAGTTTTTGCTTCATGAACTTTGAAGATCTTTTATGAGATGCATAAACATTTAGGATTATTATGCTTGTTGCTTAATTGACCCCTTTATCATTATGAAATAGCCTTCTTTGTCTGTAAATATTCCTTGCTCTGAAAGCAGCTTTTGTCTGGTATTAATATAGTCACTCTAGCTTTCTTTTGACGATTATATCTTTCTCTAACCTTTTACTTTAAATCTTTTTCTGGCTCCAAATCTATAATGTGCTCCTTGTAAGTACCATGTAATTGGATCATGCATTTTAATTCAATCTGACAAGTGCTGCCTTTTGATTGTAGTGTTTCAGCCTATTTCATTTACAGTGATTATTGTCATGATTAGGTTTGAGACTATTATGTTGCTATTTGTCCTTTTTTTTGCTGTTCTCCTTTATCTCACTTCTTTTGGATTAATACAGTATTTTTAATGATTCTGTTTTATCACTTTTGTTGTCTTATTATCTGTACTCCTTCTTTTATTTTAGTAGTTTCTATACAGTTTAAACATCTTTAACCAATACATTGTACCTTCAAGTTATATTATAGTACTTCACGTATAGTATAAAAACCTGACAACAGTTTACATTTATTACTCACTCAACCTTTATACTATTACCATGCATCTTACTTTTACCTGTTTCGCTACAACTCCACAATATATTATTTTTGTCAATTATATTCTAAAAAGTTTTAAATAATAAGAAAAAATTTTATACTTATCAATGTTGTTACCACTTCTGGTGATCTTTATTCCTTTTGTGTAAAACCAGATTTCCAGCTGGTACAATTTTTAATCTGCTTCAAATACTTCCTTTCACATTTCTTATAATGCAAAGTGGTTGGGAATCAACGTTTCAGGTTTTGGGTATCTGAAAACATCTTTATTTTGCCTTCATTTTTGAAAGATATTTTTGTCAACAGAATTTGTCAACACAGAATTTTATGTTGATGGTTTTTCCTTTCTGTACTTTAAAGCTGTTGTTCCACTGTCTTCTCACTTATATTATTTTCAATGAGAAATCCGGTGTTCATCCTGAGTTTTCTTCCTTTCTATGTAACATGTTCTTCTGCCCACTCCCTCTCTCCATCCTCCTCTGGTTCCTTTGGATTTCTCTTTTATGACTGGTTTTGAGTGACTTGATTATGATGGGCCTTCAAGTAGTTTTTTTCATGTTCCCTGTGCTATGAGTTTATTAAGCTCCTCAGAGCTGTGAATTATAGTTGTCTTCAAGTTTGAAAAAATGTTCGTCACTAATTCAAGTATTTTACTTTTTTTTTTAAATGTTTATTTATTTTTGAGAGAGAGAGAGGTAGAGTGTGAGTGGAGAAGTGGGACAGAGGATTTGAAGTGGCTGTGCTGATAGCAGAGAGCCCAATGCAGGGCTCGAAGCCACCAACTGTGAGATCATGACCCAAACCAAAGTTGGATGCTTAGCTAACTGAGCCACCCAGGCACCACTTCAAGTATTTTTCTTTCCTTCTCTTTCTTCTCTCTCATAGAGATTCCAATTACCCATATATTAGCCCACTGGAGATTGTTCTTTGATGTTCAATGATAGGTCAAAGACACTCTTTCTGTTAAAAAAAATTTCCCCCTAGGGGCGCCTGGGTGGCTTAGTCGGTTAAGCGTCCGACTTTCGCTTAGGTCATGATCTCGCGGTTCGTGGGTTCGAGCCCCGCATCGGGCTCTGTGCTGACTGCCAGCTCAGAGCCTGGAGCCTGTTTCAGTCTGTGACTCCCTCTCTCTCTGACCCTCCCCTGCTCATGCTGTCTCTCTCTCTCCTAGAAATAAATAAAACATTAAAAAAAAAAATTTCCCCCTCTTTTCTCCATTTCATTTTGGATATTTTCTGTCACTGTGACTTCAAGTTCACTAATCTTTTCTTCTGTAATGTCTAATGCTGTTAATCCCAACCAGTCTATTTTTGGGGGGTCTTAAAACTTTTTATTTACATGTTAAAAAAATTGTGCTTTCCAGTAATTAAAATCATTTTAACAAAAAATAATGCTGTGATTAAACTCCATTTTACAGCCTGTGGGACATCTTGGGACAGCCTGAATTTTACTCTAGAGTTCACTGTTGTCCCAGCTAGTTTCTTCCTTCACCAACATGCAAGTTCTTTTCCTTTCCTGCCAACCAGACAGGCAGATAGGAGGTGTGGCCTTTGTTGTCAGTAGTCCTCGATTCCTTTTTTTTTTTTTATTTATTTTTTTATTTATTTTTATTTATTTATTTTTTTTTAAGAGAGACAGAGCGCAAGCAGGGGAGTGACAGAGAAAGAAGGAGACACAGAATCAGAAGCAGGCTCCAGGCTCTATGCTTATAAGCACAGACATGGGGCTCAAACCTACAGACTGTGAGATCATAACCTGAGCTGAAGTCAGATACTCAACTGACTGAGCCACCCAGGTGCCCCAGTCCTCGATTCTTTGATGTGAAAAGGGGCAGGAGTCACTTAAACTTGGTCCAAATTCTTTGCATCTTACAGAGTTAAACAGCTAGAAGCAGTAAAATAAGTAGGTAATGCTTGTGGTATGTACAGTGCATACTGTTAGTACATACCTCATTACATTCTGTCTGCTTGTTTCTTCTAATTAGTTGTTTCTTTTGAAGGCAGTAGATTTTCCTCTTGCCATTTCTATCTTCTTCAGTTTGACTTGCTGAATTTCTCCCTATCAGCCATATCGGGTTTGTAAGACACAGTTACAAAGGAAGCAGAGTGAGGTGTGTGAACACGCAGAGTCTGGTTTGAGCAGTGGCTGCCGCTGAGTGCCCACTCTGGGTATTGTTGGTCTCAGACATTGTTGTTTTCCTCTCCAGAGCCTTGATTTGGGTATTTTAAAACATCTTCCATCTATCTACCTAACTTTTTGCACAGATGGAATATAACTTATAATATCAGTTTTGATGTATTTCTCTGCTAATTCCAACATACATGTATCAGTTCTAGGTTGGTTCTGATTATTTTCATCATTGGTGGTATTTTCCTGGTCATCTTTGTTTGTACTCCAGATATTGTGAGTTTTACTTTGTCTCAATATTTTTATATTCCTATTGGCTGTCTGGTATTTTTATATTGCTATAAATCTTCTTGAACTTTGTTCTGGGATGCTGTTAGTTACTTGGATATAGTTTAGTTTGTCTAGGTATTGTTTTTACAATTTATTAGTACCCAATCTAGAGCAATTATTTTTTTCTACTTTTTATTTTGCAGTTATTATTTTATTATATTTAATATAATTTATTGTCAAACTGGTTTCCATACAACACCCAGTGCTCATCCCAACAAGTGCCCTCCTCAATGTAGGGCGATTATTTTCTACCAACTAAGGCAAAGCCTTTCTGAGTACTCTACTCAATGCCATGTAAATCCTAACAGTTTTCCAATCTGGCTGATGGGAGCCAGGTACTCTTCTAACCCTTTGACACTATTCTTTCCTTAGCCTTAGGTGACTGCCTCACATGCATGCACTGATCAATACTCTGATGAATGCTCAAGGAGTGCATCTGTATATCTCTGAGACTTTCTCTGTTGCTCTTGTCTTTCATACTCTGCCTGCCTGAGGCTTTCTGTACTCCCAGCTCTGTCTCCGGCAGGCAGGAGATGCTTCTCCTAGAAATTGTCTTTAATGTTTTCTCTTTTTCTTAAATTTGTTTCTGAGTAGCAAAAATTGTACGTATTTGTGGTATACAACATGATGTTTTGGTATGTGTATACACTGTGAAATGATTACCAAACTAAAACTTATTTATATATCCACTGTCCCCCATAATTACCTTTTTTTCATGGTCAGAAATCTGAGATCTACTCTCTAAGCAAATTTTAAGTATACAAACACATTATTGTGACTATAGTCACCACAATGTACATTAGGGCTTCAGAACTTATTCATCATATACCTTTTATCAGTCTCTCCCTTTCCCCCAACCCTCCATCCTCTGGTACTACCATTCAACTCTCTATTACTATCACTTCAACTTTTCTAGAGGTGAAGAAGACAGAGAGGACTAGCTTTTTTTTTTTTTTGTCAGCTATTACATCTTTTATTTATTTTTTAATTTTTAATTTTTTTTTTTACAAATAGTTTATTGTCAAATTAGTTTCCACATAACACCCAGTGCTCATCCCCACAAGTGCCCTCCTCCATGCCCCTCCCCCCTCCCCTCCACATCCATCAGTCCTCAGTTTTTGTCAGCATTCAAGAGTCTCTCATGGTTTGCCTCTCTCCCTTTCCCCCACCATTTCCCTCTTTCTTCTCCCCCTTGTTCCTCAGTTAAGTTCCTACTAATCCTCCTATACGTGCAAACATATGATATTTGTCCTTCTCTGCCTGACTGATTTTCCTCAGCATAACATCCCAGAGAGGACTATCTTAATTACTGTCCTTTGTTGTCTGATAAAGTGTCTTTTTTTTTTCAGTTTTTTTAAATTTTTAAATTTTTTATTTCTAGGAGAGAGAGAGACATAGCGTGAGCAGGGGAGGGTCAGAGAGAGAGGGAGACACAGACTCCGAAATAGGCTCCAGGCTCTGAGCTGGCAGTCAGCACAGAGCCCGACGCAGGGCTCGAACCCACAAACGGCGAGATCATGACCTAAGCAAAAGTCGGACGCTTAACCGACTAAGCCACCCAGGCGCCCCTAAACAGTGTCTTAAAAATCATTATTTCAGGTAGGACAGTAAGTCCAGTTTCTGTTACTCCATCTTGGCTAGAAGTAAAAGTGCTTCTAGGTAGTTCTTTTAAATATCCAGGTTCCAAACTGAGCAGATTTTGAAGTGAAGGAGAGGTCCCCTTTTATTCTTATTCATGCTGTTTTTTGCTCCTAGGGGTACTAGCACATTGTTGAGTTTTATCCTTCTCTTTAGGAAGAGTACAGGACGCTATCTTGGAGAGGTCAGAATTCTTCCTGGAAGGGACTCTTAACCAAACCATGAGGCTCAGGTCCTACTCACAATGTTCTTCACTTTATAGTTTCTGACCCTTACAACTCAAAATCTGTTAGATACAAGAAATTTGGCCCTCTGCTGTAACAGCTTGATTTTGTCATTTGGCCTCATGTTCTATCAACCACTGTCTAAAACTCCCTTATCTGTTACTGGTGCTGAAGAAGCTTCAATTGGTTATGACTTCAGTTAGAATTGGTGACCTGCCTGTGGAGTATTGACTGTTTTGGAAACTTTCACCCAGGTCCTCTGTAAACTTGGCTAATTACTTGTTTAGCAAACTGTTCCACTGGAAGGGCAGCCCTAATGGGTGACAAATTCTCCAACAAGACTAAAGGATAGGTATGTATATATATAGATGTGATAGACCTGAATCTGGCTAACACTCCTCTTCTGAATATGGTGAGGACTCTGATAACTTCCTGGGAGTTTCTAATTTTTGAAAAAAAAAAGGCCCTGTATTTTAGAACATTCATCTTCTCCTATCTAATACTGGGGGTTTCTAGTTCTCTAGCAGTCAGAGGAAAACACTTTAACAGAGATTAGCAAGTATACAGGTGGTTCTCATCTCAGTCAGCCCTAGTCATTGCTATAAGCCTGGCTCTGGGGACAAACTTTACCCTGTCAATTTTGTTTAGTTCCACAACAACAAACTAGACACAATATTTTAAATATATGTCCTCTGCTAAGACACCTGCCCTAGTTTTCAGTATATGGTTTCGTTTCTATGGTTTTTAAACTTTAATTCATGTTTCTCATGGAAGTGCTAACCATTTGTGGCGAGTTAAACCCTAAGACTGGTGGTGAAAGTCACGAGGGCCTGTCTGGAGCCACGGGGATGTGAAGACTGTTTCTTCCTTGTGTGGGCGTGTTTTGGAAAAAAACTGTAATAATTTAAATTGCATTTTTCAGATTCACTTACGAACGGAATAACGACAACATTTACTATGCACAATCTGGCTCTCAGAATCCTGGAGACGGCACAGTAAATTTACAAAAAATTGTTAACACCCATCTCTACCACTGAGGCTGGCTATTAGGCATTGTTAGCTTCTCCTGTGCTTTCTGCTGGCATTATATTGACGTCTGGACTGAAAAGTTGCCAGTCATCTCTGGTTTGACCCTAGGCACCGTTGTCATAGAGCCTCTGACTTAAGACTGGGTAAATGAGACAGGCTGCTGCGAGTACTGCCAGATAGGCTTAACTCTAGTTCAATTTTTATTAACTGAGGACTATTTAAGACTATCCTGGCTGGTTTTTGTTTTTTTTTGTTTGTTTGTTTTTTAATGTTTATTTATTTTTGAGAGTGAGCACAAGTTGGGGGAGAGGCAGAGAGAGAGAGAGGAAGACACAGAATCCGAAGCAGGTTCCAGCCATCAGTACAGACACCAATGTGGGGCTCAAACCCACGAACTGTGAGATCATGACTTGAGCTGCAGTTGGATGCTTAACTGACTGAGCCACCCAGGCACCCCTATCCTGGCTGTTTTAAGATAAGGATTTCCCTTCTTTTCAAACACTGGTAGGTTGTGGTTAACTTAAAGCCAGTTTTAGCTGTTCTATTTTCTTAGAACCTAATTTAAGAATTGTTGCAAGGGACATAAGAGCTTTAGATAGGCTAATGAGGTACTGGAATGGTGGCATGGTGGGGTACAGAGTCAGCAAGCTGTCATATAATTTGAAGCTCGCTTTGAATTTCTTATTGCCTCAAACAAGTTTAGCGAAAATCAAGCCCTGCCCGATCCTTAGTGGCAGACCACTTCTACACAAAACAGAATGAAGCTGGTTAAATGAAGTTGTGGGGCCCCACATATTTGTTCAAACAGGAAGATTCATATATTGTAGCTTTACAAAACAAGATCAATGAATCCAAGTTTAACAGACTCCAAGCCACTGTGACTGGGGTCCAGTAAGAATTACCCATGCCGCATAGCTGAGAGTCAACTTAAGCAGCTTACATAGTCTTTGCTGAAGACTCTGTCTCCTGAGCTACCCAGGGATCATTCTGAATTATAGGCCTTTATCCCACTTACTTGGTAACCTTTATTAACTCTACAGACACTGAAACTACTTGGCTGGACCTAGAACAGCTTGTTCCATCTTCATAAAAGACTATCTTTCACTTTTCTCTCCTCCCCCTGGCATCCCAATTTTATTGTTATTACTACACAATAACATACATTAATTCATCACGATGTAATTACTAGACATTCCAACCAAACTGTATCTGGACTATTTGCTTAACGTAAGTCTGGGTTACTGAAATCAGTGTTTAAATACTCACCGCAAGACTTGAGCTATGGCTGTTTCATCACAGACAACCACCTACCACCACAGAAAAAGCCATCTAAATTATAGCACATTATTTGCTATTGTTAGTTGCCTTGTTATCAACTATGACTGAACAGGAAATAGTTACGGGTCAAGCTGTGGGAGGCAGACAAATTTCCAATTACTGATGCTTGCCAAGAACCTACACCAAGAATCTATTACTAAGAATCCAGGTCGAAGAGATGGCCTTCTGACTAAGAGACAGAAAAGTTCCTAAAGGATAAAGTAATGATAATAGTTAACTTTTACTGAACTTATACTGTCAGGCATCATGCTAACCGCTTTATAGGCAAGATTTCTTTTGTTTCACAGAATAAGTGTAATTAGTAATGTTGACTGTTTTTGGAGACAGAGCATTTAAAAAGGTAATTAAATTAAAATGGGGGTAGATAGGCAGGACCCTAATTGAATATGACTGGGATTTTTATAAGAGGAGGACATTAGGTGAAGGACACACACATACACACACACACACACCAGAACATGCACACACAGAAGGCCAGGTGAAGTGCACTATATACACACAGTAATCTATAAGCTGTTTCAGAATGAAACCAACTCTGCTGACACCTTGATCTTGGACTTCTAGCCTCCAGAAATAAACTTCTGTTTTGTTATGGCAAACTAATACAAAGATGCCCCATTATTATCCCTAGATGGTAAGGAAACCACGGCTCTCACTGTGCACCCTGCCTTGGCTATGTATTATCTTCCCTTCCAAAACAAATGAACATCTATTTCTTTGGAAAAAAAGTAATATATGTGATTCCAATAAAAACCCCAAACAATAGAAGAGGTACAAAATAACAACTCCCATAATCTCTATTTCTAGAAATATATGCATTTGGTATAAAACTGCCTTTTTTGAAAATGAGGATTAATATTATTTCACAAATTACCTTTTCATTCAATAGTACAAGGACATCCTTTTACATCAATATATATTTCTTTTTCTCATTAAAAAAATAATAACTACACAGTATTTCTCCTTAAGTTAACTTGATCCAATACCATTTTTGGATGAACTACATATATCCTGCCTTATTACAGAGAAATATTAAGACAAGCAACCTTTTATAAGCAGATGATATGGTTTTATCTTGAACTGGGTGGAGTTCAACTGACAACTGAGCCTGCCAGTTAATTAAGTGTCAGAAAGAACAACTGATCAACATTCTTCAAATTTAGTGTATAAATCCTAAGTGTGCCTTTCTGGGGTCACTTTGATGTACAACACAATATATCACAGACACTAACTATATCAGGAAGTGGTTTAATATTCTCTGAGAGCTTTAAAGAGATTTTATTTTCGCTGAGGTGGAGATCTGGTCATATTTGCTCTCATTTTTTTCAGACTAAAACTTATTCAGCTGTGAGGAAGAGAACTTTAGGAAATCAACCACTCACATCTTTGTGTACTGGACTGGATTATACAGGATTTTCTGAGCAAAGTCCTAGGCCTGTGGGGACTTCCACTGCTTGCCCAGCACAAGCGGAAAGATGGGCTTATCATTAAGCCTTTCTAGGTTCCTTGTTCTGATGAAAATACAAATGTGCTGTGGGCAGTGTTAAGACAAAGAAGTCTGTATTCAGCTGGCAACAGACTACATGTCTAGACTGCTGCCAACATTTAGCAAGAGATCAATATTCAGGAGTAATCAGTTGAAGAACTAACAACCCATGTGTACCTCTAGATACTCTTTTTTTTTTTTTTTTTTTTAAATATTTTTATTTATTTCTAGGAGAGATAGAGACAGCGTGAGCAGGGGAGGGTCAGAGAGAGAGGGAGAACAGACTCTGAAACAGGCTCCAGGCTCTGAGCTGGCAGTCAGCACAGAGCCCGACACGGGGCTCAAACCCACGAACCGCGAGATCATGACCTAAGCGAAAGTCGGACGCTTAACCGACTAAGCCACCCAGGCGCCCCTACTCTTTTTTTTTTTTTAATAGTTTATTGTCAAGCTGGTTTCCATATAACACCCAGTGCTCATCCCCACAAGTGCCCTCCACCATGCCCATCACCCCCCTTCCCCTCTCCTCCATACCCATCAGTCCTCAAGTTTCTCTAGATATTCTAAAACACAGTATTAGACTAGAGTAAGCTAGCAGTCTGGACCACCACTTTCTGCTGCTGGCTGTGTGCCTCTAATTTTGGCAAAATTACTGTTGCTGAAATGTATTTTCATGAAATGCCACTAGCTTTTATGGAAAGGCACTATATAATTCATTCAACAAACATTTGAGTGCTTACTATGAAATGCTACAAAACTCAAAGCTGGATCCTCTTTTTGAGGATCTTTCAAGACAAAGGTCTGCCTGATCTTAAGACCAAGAACAGATGCGATTCACTTAAACTGGGCTCTTTTTATCCAAGTTTTAATTTCTTTTTTTCTTCTGAAACTTGGCTGCTAGAAAGCTTACTGTGGTATTTGTGGACAACCAGTAGTGAAGGTGTTGGCCAGTATGGTTTGCATTATTAGAATTATTTCTGGCTCTCTGTCTCCACCCATATTTTTCTTTTCTTTGGCCTCATTTTAATTTACCTTATCTCATCACAACTTGGAAAACTTAGTGAATGGTCTGAAATTCTTTTGAACAGGGCAGAGCAAAAATAGACAATTGCAGGAAGCAAAATGGAGCTGAGAACATATTTACTGAGTTACATTTGTTCATTCATTTGAATTCTGATAACAGAGTACACTGTGAATACTGGAGAAGAAAACTGGAATTTTTATTTTAATATCTTACTTTAAGAATACCATGTTTTTTGATCATCCTAATATTAGAAGCAGGTGCTTGGTCAGGGTTACCCTTGGTGCTCCTAAGCCCATCTGGCAGGGCACGTTCCCTAGTAAGTCAGATTTCTTTCTGTATATGATGTCTTCTTAAAGTAGGACAGGTTATGAGATGGAAACAAAAGCAGCTCAGAAGGTAACACATCACACACTACTGTGTGATAAACACACATCCTGACACTGTCAACCAGGTGGGACTTGTTTTTGTTTTAACTTGGTCTGATTTTATAATTATACACATTTAATTTGAAGGGTAACATAATCACAGAAAGTACATTTCTCATTATCTCTGCAGTCTCATCAACTTGATGACATTGTCTTCCTAGACTAGGTTAGGGCATAATCAAATAAAATGTCTTTGCCATTAAAGAAAGCACAAGTATAGGGCGCCTGGGTGGCTTAGTTGGTTAAGTGTCCAACTTTGGTTCAGGTCATGATCTCACAGTTCATGGGTTTGAGCCCTGCATTGGGCTCTGCTGACAGCTCCGAGCCTAGAGCCTGCTGCAAGTTTTGTTTCTCCCTCTCTCTGCCCCTCCCTTGCTCACGCCTCTGTCTCTCTCTCTCTCTCTCTCAAAAATAAATAAGCATTAAATTTTTTTTTAAAGAAAGCACAGGTAAGTACTGGTCTTTAAAAAGATAGTTATAACCCTATAACCCTGCAGTTATAAAAGTTTCATTACTCCTTCATATAGCAACTATATACATAGATTATAGATAAATATATATTTATTTTTCTATTTAGAAAGAGAGGATATAAAGTATATTTCCCTTCTGATTTTTTTATATCTATCTCAAACTTGTTATTTTTCTGTCTATGATTCCTGATGGGACAGAACTCAGTGTCTTACCAGTAATGAGCTGCAGTTAGAAGTTTGTTCTCACTCTCCTTCTGTGTGTTTTTTTAAAAATTTTTTTTTAATGTTTTTATTTATTTCTAGGAGAGAGAGAGACAGTGTGAGCAGGGGAGGGTCAGAGAGAGAGGGAGTCACAGACTGAAACAGGCTCCAGGCTCCGAGCTGGCAGTCAGCACAGAGCCCGACGCGGGCTCGAACCCACGAACCGCGAGATCATGACCTAAGCGAAAGTCGGACGCTTAACCGACTAAGCCACCCAGGCGCCCCTCTCTCTCTCCTTCTGTTAATGCTCTTCTATAGTTTGTCAAATTCTTCAGGGACATACTGATTAGATTTAATTATGCTATTTTTTCGGAGTAGCTGGAAAGACTAAGGAGGGACAGGTGTCAGTTGAAGTAGTTTAGGAACTCCAGCAGACTCAGCCATGGGATGGCAAACATATGGCTTCCTAAACTGAGGATTTATTTTTGCTTTTAGAATCTAGTTTTCTGTGGTATAGTTTTCTCCTCTGTACTTAAAAACATGAAAGCCTGGTGGGAAATAACCAGTACAATTCACAAATCTTTTATCCTAAATTTTATCATATTCACCATGTCTTTACAGCTTTAATAAATAAAATGTGGGGACGCCTGGGTGGCTCAGTTGGTTGAGTATCCAATTCTTGATTTTGGTTCAGGTCATGATCCCAGGGTTGTGGGATTAAGCCTTGTGTCGATCCCTGCTTAAGATTCTCTCAACTCTCTCCCTTTGCCCTTTTCCTGGGCTCACACAAACATTCTCTAAAATAAAAGTTAAAAAACAATAAAATGTGGTAATTTAAATGAGTAAGTAATATATTTTTACGGTCTCAGGAGAGATAGGAACAATGTTTGGGTAGCTGGGGGCAAGAGACACAGTTCTATTCAAATTCAAGAATCATTTTTTGTGCATGTCCTATATAGAGGGCAGTATTAAAGTGAATCACAGAAGCTAAGAGAGAAAAAACTTTCAAGAGTAGGTGGGTGGTATACTATCAAGGACAGCTCAAGAATGAAGCCTGGAGGGGAATTTTTTTTTCTTTAATTTAGCAAAAGGGGGAAACTCTGAGGACATCTGGAGAGTTTCAAATAGATCTATAAAGGGTAAATAACATATTAATGAATGGGCCCTGAAAATGCCATCAGCGATTAAGAACTAACAACTTAGAAAGTCAAGAAAGAGTTTCCACAAAGTGTTCTGTGCAGGCCACTTGAATAAGGCCTGGGTCCTGGGCCCCTATCCAAAGCCAGTGAAGCAATCTTCTCCAGGTGATTAAAAAAAACATTTTTTAAAAATGTTTATTTATTTTTGACAGAGAGAGAGTGCACGAGGAAGGGGCGGAGAGAGAGGGAGACACAGAATCTGAAGCAGCTCCAGGAGCCGAGCTGTCAGCACAGAGACGGATGTGGGGCACAAATTCAAAACCTGTGAGATGATGACCTGAGCCGAAGTCGGACGCTTAACTGACTGGGCCACCCAGGCGCCCCTTCTCCAGGTGATTCTGATGCATCATAAAGCCTGAAGACCACTGCTGAAGAAAAAAAAATCACCAAAAAGGGATTTATAAAAAAGCTTCTCATTCCTTTGGATTTTACTACCAGATCAATGTATTTGGTTCAGAAATGAAATTTTGTTATTGTTCTCAATGGCCAGAGAAGCGAGGTACTTAAATTCCAGCTCCATCACTTATTACACTTCAGTACTTAACATTTCTGGGACCAGTTTCCTCATCTATAAAATGGGAATAACAATATCTATCTTGTGGGACCTGGATGGCTCAGTCAGTTAAGATCCAACTCTTGATTTCAGCTCAGGTCATGATCTCATGGTTTCTGAGTTCAAGCCCCAGGGAGGGCTCTGTACTGATGGAGCCTGCTTGGGATTCTGTCTTCCTCTCTCTGCCCCTCTCGCTCTCATGTGGGTGCTCTCGCTCTCTCTCTCTCTTAAAAATAAACGTTAAAAAAAAAACCCAATATCTATCTTGTTGAATTAATGTGAGGATTAAATAAGACTTTATGGAACACATTTAGCACTGTACCTGTCACATAAATGGTCAGTAAAATATTAGCTATTTTCTTCATCTTCATCAGATTTAATATAGTCAATGTCAAAGTAAAAAATTTATAACAGCCAACAGAAACCATACATCTCCACCCAATCTCCTCATACAAGCAAAAGACATCAACTCACAACAACTAAAAAGCATGTAAGCAGTAGAAAATCCAAATGGTAGAAGTGAGACAGCAAGTAGGCTACAAGGCATCATGCAGAACCCCTAGGGTACCCAACTGGTTCTGCCTCAAAGGAGAACTCCGTAAATATTTTCATCAAGGAATCTATATTGAAATAAGTCACAGGCCAGTTCTTCAACCAGCTATCCTGCGTTTCTGTGAAAGCAAATATCAAGGAAATTATTCTGCTACTAATTTTACCTCACTACTTCAATTTTCACTTCTGTTATCACAAAGAGATATTTTTGAGAAGAGCCATCTATAAAAACCCCTGTGTGATCCTAGGTCAGTGAGTAAAAAGAATCTATTAGGTTGAACTACATGAAACTGCTAATATTTGACAAGTTTTGAGCTACCAAAGCAGTAATTATAGTATTGCTTATTTATTAAATACTTAGAAAGAGATGTGAAATTTTATTGTAAAAATATGTTTGGTTAAGCACTGCTAAAATATACTTTCAACCCGACCTGGAAAGCTTAAAGAGAGATAGCATTACACTCAGAACATAGTTAATATGACACTACTATTGTTATAAATTCGAGTAATGCTTACAATTAATCAAGTAACAATTTTCCAGATAGGGGTCTGCAGAGGTTAGGTTTAATTTGCTCCAAATTAAATAGTTTGGGAAGAGCCAAACTAAAACCAACATCAGTCTCTTGACAAATTTTATCTGCTTGGTGGATCAAGTTTCCACGAAAAATCCGCTTCTCTGGCAGAGCTTTCCATCTCAGAAACTGCATCATTCTTGGATCCAGTTGTTTAGGCCATAAACCTTGGAGTCTCCTTTGCCTCCTCTCTCTCACACACTATGGATTCTATATCCGCAATTATGTCCTAAGCCCACTGGCACTTCACTCAACCACTATTAACCTCGTTAAAGCCATCATCATTTCTTGGGGCGCCTGGGTGGCTCAGTCACTCAAGCATCCAACTTCAGCTCAGGTCATGATCTCACGGTTTGTGAGTTTGAGTCCTGCGTCAGGTTCTGTGTTGACAGCTCAGAGCTTACAGCCTGCTTCAGATTCTAGGTCTCCCTTTCTCTCTGCCCCTCCTCCACTCGTTCCCCCTTGCCCCAAACAAATCAACATTAAAACAAACAAACAAACAAACCTTAAAGCCATCATCGTTTCTTGTCTGTACTAGGGCAAGTCTCCCTGCTTCCCTTATGTCACTTTCCCCCCTTATCCAACAAGCTATTTCTCATAGAGAATCCAGAACAATCTTTCTAAGAAACAAACCAGATTATGGCACTTTCTTCTTTCAATCCTCTATTGAAGGTTAATTTTTCCAATTGCACATGGAACATTCTTCAGGAGAGATCATATGTTAGGCCATAAAACAAGTCTCAATAAATTCAAAAGAACTGAAATCATAAAAAGTGTATCTCTGACCACAATGGAATTGAATTAGGCTCTTAAAATTCTTTTCAGAGAGAATTTTGAGATATCCCCAAATAGTAGGAAAGTAACCAACACCCTTATAAAGAACCCATGAGTCACAGGAAAAAAAAAATCACCAGGGAAATTACAAAGTATCTTTAATTGAATGATATGAAAATACAACATAATAAAATGTATGGGATGCAGTTAAAGCAATGCTTAGAGGGAAATTTGCAGCTTTAATTGCCTGATTTAAAAAAGAAGAAGAAAGGTTTCAAATTAGTAACTTCAGCTTCCACCTTAAGGAACTAGGAAAAGAATCACAAACTAAAACCAAAGTAAGCAGGAGGAAGGAAATAATAAAAATTAGAGTAGAAATCAGTGAAATGAGAAAACAGAAAAAAAATAAAGAAAAATTAATGAAACCAAAAGTTGTTTCTTTGAAAAGATCAGCAAAATTGAGAGCCTTCAGCTATACTGACCAAGAAAAAAGGACAAAAGATCAAAATGACTACAATTAAAAAAATGAAAGAGGGAACTACTGACCAATAAAAATTAATTATACATGAACAATGTGAACAAACTAATGCCAACAAATGAGATTATTTAGAAAAGATGAACAAAACCCAGAAAGACACAAAATACCAAAACTGAGTCAAGAAGAAACAAAAAAATCCAAGTAGACTTACAGGAAATAAAATTAGTAATTAAAAATCTTCCCACACACAACCATAAGAGAGCTTGAATGGTTATACTAACATCAGATAATATAAGACTTTTAAGACAAAAATTGTTGCTAACGGGTGACATTTTATCTCAATCTATCAGGAAAATAAAAAAAATTGTAAACATACAGAGAGTGAAAAGACAAACCCACAGGATAAGAGAAACTCTTTGCAAGCATTTATCTGATAAAGGACTTGTACCCACAATATGTAAAGAACTCTCAAAACAACAAGAAGACAAAATAATTTTAAAACGGGCAAAAGATTTAAAGAGACACTTCACTAAAGAGGACACACATATGGTAAATAAGTACATGAAAAGATGCTCAACATCATGAGTCACTAAGGAAATGCAAATCAAAACCACAGTGAAATATACTTCATATCCACCAAAACAGAATATGTATCTATAATCAAAACAGATAATAACAGAAATTGGGGCCTTCATACATTGTTGGTAGGAATGCAAAATGATTCAGCTGCTTTGAAAAACAGTGGCAGTTTCTCAAACTGTTAAAAAAAATTGAGCTGCCATATAACCCAGTAATTCCAGTCTTAGGTATCTACCCAAGAGAGAGGGAAACTTATGTCCCCACACGAACTTAAACTTGTACATGAATGCTCATAGCAGCCCAATGTGGAAACAACCTAAATGTCTGTCAACTGAAGTGTGGATTAGCAAAAGGGAGCATTACTGGGCAGTAAAAAGGAATGAAATACTGACAATTGCTACAACATGAATAAACCTTAAAACATAATGCTAAATGAAAGAAGCCAGTCACAAAAGGTCACGTACCGCATGATTCTACTTAAATTGAAATTTCCACCTTTTAAAAAGGTGGAGGAAGGGAGAGGAATAAACTAGTGAACCAACCAGGAAAAAACAAAACCAAAAAAATCTTCCCACAAAGAAAAGCCTGGCTAGAGATAAACTCTTATCAAATACTTAAAGAAACAATACAGTTCTACACAATCTTTTCAAGGAATAGAAGACAAAACAGTTGCCGTCTCATTCAATGAGGCCAATCCAGGTACTAAAGTCATAAGAAGACATAACAAGTACAGACCAATATCCCTCATGAATACAGACACAAAAATCTTAACAAAATACAAGTAACATATAGAAAGAATTATATACCATGACTAGGCTGAGATTTACCACAGGAATACAAGGTTGGTTCAACATTAAAAAACATAATTTTTTATTTTTGTCCACTTTGTCATTCTATTTATTTATATATTTTCTATTTATAGATTTACTCTATTTATATCTACTTATTGTCATTCTATTTATTTATATATTTATTCTATTTATATCTATTTATTATTTTTCATTCTATTAATAAAATGGACAAAAGCCATGTGATTATCTTAAAAAATGCATAAAAATACATAACAAGGGGCACCTAGGTAGCTTACTTGATTAAGTATCCGACTCCTGATTTGATTTTGACTCAGGTCATGATCTTAGTCGTGAGAATGAGCCTCATGTCAGGCTCAGTGGACAGTGTGGAGTTTGCCCTGGATTCATTCACTCCCTCTCCATTTGCCCCTCCTCTGCTTGCCTGCGTGTGTGCATGCACATGACACATGTGTGCAAGCTCTCTCTCTCAAAAAAAAAAAAAAAAAAAGGCCATGTGTGTCTTCCAGATACCTTGGTTTCTAATGCTCTTGTAACAAGAATGATGTACTAATTCATTCTGTATCTTCTTTAAATATACACACACATCATATATATACACACATGACATATGTATATATCACATATGCGCGCGCGCGCACACACACACACACACACATATATGACAAAATCCATTCATGATAAAAACTTTCCACAAACTAGAAACAGGAGGAAATTTCCTCAACCTGATAAAGAACATTTATGAAAACCTTCAGCAAACACTATACTTAATGGTGAACAATTAAATGCTTTCCCCTTACAATTAGGAACAAGGCAAAGATGGATGTGTGCTCTTGTCACTTTTTATTCAACACTGTACTGGAGGTTCCATCCTATACAAGAAGGGGAAAAAAGGAGGAGGAAAAATTAAAGGCATTCAGATATGAAAAGAAGCAAAACTGTCTTTCTCTGCAGAGGATGTTATCCTGTGTGTAGAAAACCCTAAGGAGTCTGTACACAGGAACTACTGGCACTAACACAGGAGTTCATCAAAGATACAGGATACCACGTCAATAGACACAAAGTCAACTGCAGTTCTACATGCTTAGCAATTAAAAATCTGAAAATGAATCCAAGAAAAGGAATACTCAGGAACATCAAAAGAATGAAATATTTAACGAAAGAAGTGCAAGCCTTGTACACTGAAAATGACCGAACATTACTAAGAAAAATTAAAGACCTAATAATAAATGGAGAGACTCAGGTCCTGAACTAGAAGACTCAATATTATGAAGACAGCCATTCTTCTAAAACTGATCTGTAGATCCACAATACCTACAAAATTCCAGCAGAATATGTTTATGGTAGAAATTAGTATGAAGATGATTAAGGAAAGTATATTTTGTTATGTAAAAATAATCAGAATATAAATGAGTTAAATTAAGAAAATGTACACCGTATATAAATATACACCAAAAAGTCATTTCTACCAAAAAAAAAAGTATTTAAATTTTGAGTCTAAAAGATTTTGGTTTTAATTACAAAGTTTTTGAAATATTGATACAGGGAGGTGCCTGGGTGGCTCAGTCAGTTGAGCGTCCGACTTTGGCTCAGGTCATGATCTCACAGTTTGTGGGTTTAAGCCCCGCATCGGGTTCTGTGCCAACAGCTAGCTCACAGCCTGAAGCCTGTTTCAGATTCTGTGTCTCCCTCTCTTTCTGACCCTTCCCTGCCTGCGCTGTTTCTCTCTCTCTCTCAGAAATAAAGAAAACATTTAAAAAATGAAAAAAAAAAAAGAAATATTGATGCATGATATGCTCAAAGGAAAAAAAAATCAGAAACGCTTCCAAAGGATAGATATGAAATATCAAGATTATGTTGACAAGGTTCTAAATTGCTCTGGCTTGATTAATGCTTTCTCAGAGTGGTTATGAACCTAGAGCTCTCAGTAGAAGTCTCAATGATTAAAACTTTCACCAGCTGATACTGGAATTATCAATGTATTTTACCTATTCTACCCAGTATTGAGATAAAAGTCCAGAGGTCTCATTTTATCAAGTACTCATTCAAATCCAGATATAATACCGGACAGTTCAAAATTCTTATACTTGATCATTTATCACTGTCACCCCCTTTCAAGTTTTGAATTTAAAATTCTCACACAGCCTTAATTTGTAAATATATAAGCCACAAAACATCTGTGTAATATAACGACTAAAGCTCCTCTCTCAAGTAAGGAGTGTGAAAAGAAGGGAGCTCTTTTCTAGCTTCCTGATTTTCCTTTGTATTCCTATGGCTGCTTCCTAGGACAGGAATTTCAAGAGGATGCAGTCTCAGTATTTCCAAGGTCAGCAGACAGAATACTTGAGGAACGATACCAGGCACAATCGTAATAACAGTAGATTGAACCATAGGAAATCATTGGTAATTGCTCAATATGGCTCAACCTAAGTCAATGCCTTTGCATTAAGAACAACGTTCTGTTCCCTTTGAGACTGTAGAATTACTGTCAAGGATTCTCTCTTTGATCTTTTCAATGAGTACACTTATATGAGTCATTATTTTCAGAACCAGACTTTAAGCAAAATTTTAATTTTCAAGCAATATTTACATGTCTACATTAAAATGAAGTGTTTTAATGCCAGCCAACCAAAGATTAAATTTCAGAATTATCCCACTCTAACTCCATTCTTATCAAAGTCATGTTTCTCTTCCCAGAGCAGTTAAGTTTTCATACTTCCCGCACAATGCTGCCTCCACCTCCAACTGAAATGTCCCATACTGAGAGCATCTTACCTGAAACTACCATAGACTATAAGCAGAATGGAAATCAGAAATGTAGACACTTGACTGGAATCCACCAAGGAATAGGCCCTAGAGAAATAAGAAGAAAAAAAATTAAATCATATGGCAGCAAGTCCTCATGGAGTTAACAGTCTGTCGGAGTTCTATCCCACTAAGTTTCATTATTATCTTTAAGTTAAAAAAAATAGGTGTAAATTAGCATTAACAAAATAAGATAACTAAAATGAGACCTGGTAATTTAACATAAAGAATACATGTGTATGTTAACAGCTATTAGTTATCACTCACAGGATGTTAAATGGTATCAATATAAAAATCCCATCTCTGTATGTTACATTGTGCTTACAACATCCACTCCCAATTTAAGAAGGGCCAAGATCTCTACCATTACTGTACCAAAGATAAAAACTCTGGGATTAAACTCTTTTATCAGTTTACACTTGAAATATCAATAGTACTTTACTGCTTTTCCTCAGTGATGAGGTGAAGCCTGTATCTCTCTCCTGAATTCCATTTCAATTTTTTCATCACCCATCACTTCTCCCCATTGGGGCCTACAGGGGCTTCTTCCAAGTCAGCAGGTCCAAAACTAAAGTCTATATTCCTCCCTTCATACCTGATCCTCTCAAGGAGTGGAATCATCATGATCCCTTCAGTTCAAAGCTAGAAATCTGTTGCATCCTTGACACCCCCTTGTCACTTCAAACACATAATGACAGCCACCGAGTCTTACAACTGCCACATCCCCAACTACCCCACTTCTCTCAAACTTCCTGGCAATTCTTCAGCTCCTTTCTACAGCTTGACTATCAGAAACTTCGTGTGCAAGTCTGTCCCCAGGAGTTCACCCTTCACACTAATTATTCTTGTGAGGGGTGTTTTCCTAAAACAAAATTTTCTTCATGTTTTCATTTAGTAAATATTTAAAGATGCCTCTGTGCCAGGCACCCTGCTAGCAACTGGAAGTATAATAACAAACAAGTCTGTCTTGGTCCCTCCCTGAATGTTCTAAAGGAATAAAAAATTAAACTCTATTTTTTAATGGAATGAAAACAAAAAAGTTAACACAAGCAAGTGAATATAATTGTGGAAAATGTTGTAAAGGATAGAGGGACAAGTACAGGGTCTTCCGAGAATATATAATAGGTGGATCCTGTCAAAGAATTGGATGGGAAGAGGTAGGGGGCTTTCCTTAGGGGAGTCATTGAATGAGATACACAAGACTCTAGAGCTTAGAAGCAGCTCTAAGCCAAAGATATATACTGGGAGCTCATCATCTTCAACATGGTCACTGAAACCACAGGTGTGTGTGAGACTGCCTAGCAGCAGTGAGAAAAGGACCAAGGAGGAAAAGCCTGAGAATCTTCTAAAATTTCAAGATCAGGAAGGAGAAACTGCAACACACACACACACACACACGCACGCACGCACGCACGCACGCACGAAATAGAAAGAGGAAAGCCCAGAAAATCTAGGACAGAAGGGTAAGTGATGAGAGTGTTTAACAAAGGCAGCACGGGGAGCTCATGCCTGAATTAAATCCTTGCTCTACTCTTATCAGCAGTGACTCAACCTCTCCACGCTCAGCTTCTTTACCTACAAAATGGGAATAATGACAATACTTAGCTTAAAGAGCTTATTAAAGAATCAAGTGAGACAATTCCTACAATGAGCAGAACACATTGGGTACTCAATTAACAATCACTGTTAGTATTAGGAGGGAGAAGTCACCTGTCCTGAAGGCTGCTGAGATGGTACAGTAAAAAGTGCAATGTCCCTTTGATTTAGTGAACACGTAAGTTACCTGTGACCTTAGCAAGAACACTTTTAGTGGCATGGCGGTGATGGGGGTCAGGATGGAATTGGCTGAAAAGTCAGAATTAAGTAATGGCTTTTCGAGAAGTATAGGGAAGGGAATCGCAGCTGCAGGGGATATAAGGACAAGGGAGGCCTTACTTTTTTTTTTTTTTTTAAAGACTGGAGAAACTCAACCTTTTGTGTATGCTGACTGGAAATTATCCCAGTAAGGAAGGAAAGACTAATACAGAGGAGATGTTTCCTTTAATCTTTCTTAAAAAAAAAACAGAACTATAATGAAATTTCATGATAAGACACTGTGGTCTGTAGTGTCATTTTTAAAATCTTTAGTTACGAGAGACACATACTGATATAACTACGGGTGAAATGATAGCATTTACGGTTTGCTTTAAAATATCCCAGGAAGGAGTGCCTGGGTGGCTCAGCTGGTTACACATCCGACTCTTGATTTCAGCTCAGGTCTGGATCTCACAGTTTTGTGAGATCGAGCCCCATGTTAGGCTCTGTGCTGGCAGCGCAGAGCCTGCTTTGGGTTTTCTCTCTCCCTCTCTCACTTGCTCTGTCTCTGTCTTTCTCAAAATAAATAAATAAATAAACTTTAAAAAAAGGTAAGATAAAATATCCCAGGTTGGAGGCAAAGGTAGGAGGGAAGGATTTTTTTTTTAAAGGCATAATTATTTTTGACCACTGAAGCTAACATGAGAAGTCATTATAAAGCTGACCCCTGAACAACATGGGGGTCGGCACTGTTGAAAATCCATGAACATCTTTTGACTCTTCAGAAACTTAAAACTTATTAACTACCTACTGTTGACTAAAACCTTACCAATAACATAAACAGTTGACTAATCCATATTTTGTATGTTATATATTGTATTCTCATAATACAGCTAGAGAAAAGAAAATGTTACAAAAATTATAAGGCAAATATACTTAAAATTCTCTAGTGTACTTACTGAAAAAAACTCCATGTATTTATTAGGGGGACTTGTATGGTTTATTTTTTTTAACTTTTTAATGTTTTTTTTAATTTATTTCTGAGAGAGAGAGAGAGAGAGAGAGCGTGAACAGGGGAGGATCAGAGAGAAAGACACACAGAATCTGAAACAGGCTCCAGGCTCTGAGCTGGCAGTCAGCACAGAGCCCGAAGTGGGGCTCGAACCCACGAACCGTGAGATCATGACCTGAGCCGAAGTCGGACGCTTAACCAACTGAGCCACCTAGGTGCCCCGGACTTGTACAGTTTAAACCTGTGCTGTTCAAGAGTCCAGTGTACTCTTCTATTTTGAAAACTTCCACAATAAGGGGGGAAAAATCCCTTTTTTTCACAGCAATGTGAAAGATGGTGAGACAGTTAAAAGTGTGAGAGGCAGATGAATGGCAGACCATCTGTTCTGGGTCCTGCATTCTGAACCACAGCACCCCGTAGTGGGCTGCCACCCTTTCCTAAAATCTCAGTCAGCAAAGGGAATGGGCGGACAGGAAACAGGACAGCCACGCCAGCCCCTCTGCTAGCCTGTGCCCAGCCGTGCGTCTCCTCTTTCAGAGAGACAACCAGGCTCACGCACAAGACTACACCTTCATGGGGCGCCTGGGTGGCTTAGTCGGTTAAGCGTCCGACTTTCGCTTAGATCATAATCTCGCGGTTCGTGGGTTCGAGCCCCGCGTCGGGCTCTGTGCTGACTGCCAGCTCAGAGCCTGGAGCCTGTTTCAGTCTGTGACCCTCTCAGACTCTCTGACCCTCCCCTGCTCACGCTGTCTCTCTCTCTCTCTCTCCTAGAAATAAATAAAAAAAAAAAAAAAAAAAAAAAGACTACACCTTCATATGTGAGAAAAATGGATTCAGTCAATTCCTCTGGATTTTAAAATTTTGTTACTTGCTTATGATTATGTCAATCTTTTTTGCACATATTTCTCCCTAAGATTCTGAAAACAAATGACCTCTGTTTGGAAGGAACATTTTCTTAAATAAAAAAATTGTTTTGGAATAGGTCATATATGCATATGGTACCAAAATCAAAGCTATATTTACCAAAAGGTATACAACCAGGAAGTCTCACTCTCATCTAGTTCCCCCCAGATCCTCTTTTTAACCACTTTTACTAGTTTCTTGTATAGTGTTCTAGAATATATCATATCAACACATACTATTTCTTACCATTTATCACACAAAAGGTTAAGACTCTGTATTCCACCCTCTTTTTACAACATAACCTAGAGATCTTCCTAGATCAGTACGTGCAGTTTCTCTTTATTTTTATTTTCTTTAAACATCTGCACAGATTTCTATTCTGTGGACACACTGAAAAACAGTTTTTGTTTTAAAAAAATCCCTTTTAGATGGACCCTGGGGTTGATTCCAAAAATTCCGTTACCCACAATTTTGTAATAAAGAGCCTTGTAAACTATACATGCAGCGCACACAGGAAACGACACGTCTGTGCACAAGAAAGGTCCTAAAAGTGAGATTGCTGGCTCACAAGGGGAGTGTATGTGCGGTTTCGATAGATGTTGCCGAACTGCCCTCCAGAGATGTTCTATCATTTTGCATCCTCACCAGTAACCAATTAGAGTCCCTCGTTTCCAAAGCCTTGTCAAGAGTGAATGTAGTGTAATTTTTGACTTTTTACCAATCTGAAACATGAAAATTGGTATCTCAATATGGTTTTCATTTGCATTAATTTTCTGATGTAACTAAAATGTTAAAACTGATTAAAAGTGAACTTAAGCATTAGCTTTTCACATGATTAAAGGCTAGAATAGGCATTTTTAAAAGAATTTAAACATTTTTTCCAACTCCAGAGCTATAAAAAAACAAAGGCAGCCTTCTTTTCTTTTTTCCTTTTAAGGAACTTTCCTTTTGCTGGTGTATTACTTGGATGACTTCACTTTTTTGTATCCTTTGTATTCTGAAGCATATTGTCATTACCTGAAAAGTAGATTAGAGCCTAAACTTCCCAAACTCAGTGTCTTAAACTCTCATACTACTGTATATCTTTTTGAGACAACTTTCGAATCAATGGAGACTCTCAGAGACTCATCACTGAAGATCTTCTAGAAGTCTGGGGTTCAACTGTTATTAAACCAGCTCTTGTGTCCCACAGATGTCTGGGCTGTGCTCTTGTCTGTGTGGCTGACCACCTTGTAGTCACTGACTTTCTTCAGTCTTTTTCAAGGCAAGGGTTTGACCATGTGCAAAATACCTTCTGAAGAGGCTGACCAGGGCTACCAGCCAATAAGCATGCTACCCACTGTAGAATGAAACACGTCATTTCAGAAAATGGTTTCTTCTAGACTGAACAGTTCTATTTTTCAAATCTATACAAGAAAATCTGGTAAAAGCTGACTCCTAATATAGTCCATTATTTATAAATTTATAAGAAAACTTTTATTTGATTTGATTTTTGAAGGGGGATGGGAGGGACAGAGAGAGAAGAAGAGAGAGAATCCCAAACAGGCTCCACACTGTCAGTGCGGGGCCCGATGCAGGCTTGACCTCACCAACTGTGTGACCTGACCTGAAATCAAGAGTCAGACACTAAACTGTCTGAGCCACCCAAACCCCCCTATAATAACTTTCTGAAGTGTTATATATTTTCAACTCAAATTATCATTATGGATATTTTACAGAAAGCTTTTTTTTTCTTTTTTAAATAATTATTTATTTTTGAGAAAGAAAGACAGAGTGCACGCATGTCAGGGTAGAGACAGAGAGGGAGGGGTCTACCGGGTATCCAAAGTGGGTTCCATGCCAGTGGGGCTGACATGTGGGGCTCAAACTCACAAACTGCAAGGTGATGCCCTGAGTCAAAGCTGACCCTTAACCGACTGAGCCACCCAAGCGCCCTGAAAGTTTTACAAAAAGCTTTTTAATACAAAGCATTTACTATGCAGAATATGGTTTAAAATGAATTTTAGCCAATTTTAGCACTTTAAAAACAGTATCAATTTTTTAAAAAAAATTACAAAAATAATTCATGTTTGTTGTAAAAATCCAAATGATAGGTAAGAAGCAGAAGTACAAGTGCCCTGCCCCTCCCCCTTGTCCATAATGCCCATTCCCTAGGAGCAGGCACTGTTTTCAATTTGGTATGTGTACCCTTCCATTTAAAGTGTGCATGCAGAATGTATACACACCGTAACAACAGATGCACACTTCGTGTTCTTCTGTAACTTGTTGTTTGTGAACTCAACTATGTAACAGGGGCTATTCTTTTCTATTGCCTTAATTTATTGGCCTTTTGGTATAAAACTAAAACACAAATTTAGACTGTACTCTTTCTTTTTCTAAGAGAAATCATCTAGGTTCAATAAACACAACTTTTAGCCACATACATATTGTCTAAAAGTCTCATTTCTGAGTTATTAATGACAGCGCACCACACTTTACCTTACTTGACTTCCTGAATTAGGAGGGTAGCTTGTTGTTTTTAACCTCAACAGAAACAAATGGATGACTCAGCCTATGCTGCTCTTTTTCACCAATTTAAGATTTAGATTTCCAGTGCCCTTTTCTCAAAGGCAACCATGGAATCTCACAGGTAAAGATAACGTCCACAGCATGACACTGAACAGTCAAATATCTTGTGAAAAATATTAGGAAGTGCACTCTGGCAGATGCACCCTAACAACGCCTGTCTAGGGGCACTTGTGCAGCTCAGTAGGGTAAAAGCCTCTGACTTGGGCTCAGGTCATGATCTCGCAGTTCATGAGTTCAAGCCCCACATCCAGCTCGGTGCTGACAGCTCAGAGCCTGGAAACTGCTTTGAATTCTGTGTCTCCGTCTCTCTCTCTCTCTGTCCCTCCCCTGCTCACACTCAGTGTCTGTCTGTCTCTCGCAAAAATAAACATTAAAAATTTTTAAATTTTTAATTCTAGCCTAAAGCCCATCGAAAACATTGATATTACATATACTATTACATTTAAAACGTGTATAGAAATAATTTTTGGAAAATAACATCTGCTTAAGAAATGTGAACATGCTAGCACATTTTGTCACCAACACTGAACATGTTAGAACATTCTGCCATCTGAAGACAACTTGACAAAGGTTTTCTTTTTCCACGTTTACCAGAAAACCTTCTGCTACTTACATTCTCTAAGTTTAGGGACTTCTTGGCATAGATACGTTATGTTTTATGAATCACTTAAGTTTATTTCATTATAAGTTGCCTGTGTGAAGCTTAAGTAGAAACAGGTACATTTTACTATTAAGTCTTTAAAAAGCCCTGAAAACAGAAGGACCTACTTAGCTGATGATAAGCCCACGATGGATTTAGAAACCTAAGGTTCTCCCTCTCACATCAGCTATCTTAGTCAATATGCTGGATCACGTTGTATCTTAATCAATATAAAGAAACAATAGATAATTACAAAAATAGCAAAGTAAAGAATAAATGAAATGTGAACTCAAATACAGAACTGCACTGTCCAATATAGCGGCCACTAGCACTAAAATGGCCACTAGCCACTAGCCACACATGGTTATTTAAATTTAAATTAAATTAAAAATTTGGTTCATTGGTTACAATAGTTGAATTTCAAGTGGCCAATAGCTGATGGCCACTATACCAAATGACCAGATAAAGAACATTCCCATCAATGTAGAAAGTTCTAATGACTGCACTGACATATACTTGTATAGGAAGATGCCCGTGTTATATTTCAAAATTGGGCTTCTGGGATTTTCTTGGTGGTAAGAGCAACAACTAACATTTTACTGAGTGCTTAATTTTCACAACCATTCTATGACATTAAGTCCTACATGTATACAACCGTTTATTAAAAAAAAAACAAACCTTGAGGACAGATGTGTTGCAGAATTCAGAATTTTGTGGATCTTACACAAAAAACACCCTCCCTGGGGTCTAGAGCAGTAAGTATCCTATAATCAAATACTAATATTTGTGTAGTGAAACATGAATAACCACACTAAATAAGATAAATAAGATTAGAAACCGCTTCATCAGCTTGGGTCAGGTTTTGCTTCCAAATGAATTACAGAAAAACTCTAGGTTTCCAGAATTTAGGGTTTGGAAACTGTGGACCTATGTGATTATCACCATTCAGAGGTGAGGAGTCAGGTGCAGTTCTGAGCACAGGCAGCCTTACTCCAGTCTCCCAAACTGACTTCATCATCTGATGACAAACTTGGGAGTCAGGAAGCTCCAGTATCTTTAATTATTCTATAACTAGCCATTTGATTTTCCTTAGGCAAACCTTTACATTTTCCTGGTCTCTATAAAATCCTCTTTGGGCCTAGATCAGCTTGAAGGTCCAGCTAGTTTTTAGTTTTTATTTTTTAAGATTCTAGGTTTTTATACTGTGTTTTTCCTCCAAAAATGGTAAGTTTTACCATATAAACATATTTGGCCGATCACTGGCATGTTATAGGTAAGTGAGCTGACAAAGGCAGCACTGTTTCCAGGCTACTGAAAACTATTAAATTTTTTTACATTGGAGTATAGTTGACACACACGGTTACGTTAGTTTCAGGTGCACAACACAGTGACTCCCCAAGTTTATACATTATGCAATGTTCACCACAAGTGTAGCTACCATCTGTCACCACACAACTATTATAATATCATGGATTGTATTCCTTAAGCTGTGCCTTTTATTCCCAAGGCTTACCTCTTTCCATAACTGGTTGGTTTAATCACCCAAGGGAAAATTCCTCTCGAGTCATTTTCTACAAAAATTGGCCAGGGGCGCCTGGGTGGCTTAGTCGGTTAAGCGTCCGACTTTCGCTTAGGTCATGATCTCGCGGTTCGTGGGTTCGAGCCCCGCATCAGGCTCTGTGCTGACTGCCAGCTCAGAGCCTGGAGCCTGTTTCAGAGTCTGTGTCTCCCTCTCTCTCTGACCCTCCCCTGTTCACGCTATCTCTCTCCTAGAAATAAATAAAAAATTTTAATAATAAAAAAAAATTGGCCAGCCCTAGGGTCTAAGCCACAGCTCTTTTTTTCCACTGTCAAACAGACTGTTTAATAAAAGTTTTCACTTCTGATAATGAAAGGGAGAAGAGGGCCTCATCCATACCTCTCTCTACTACTCTCTTTGCCCAAAGAAGTGAAGAATCAGAAACACTTCAAAAGTATGCAAAGATCCTAGAATTTTACTCCAGGGACTGGGATCTGGGCTTCTGGGGTACAACCAGAGTGGGGCAGGTGGGGAGGGAAAGGTATTCCAAGGAAAAAGGGTAGGTAGTCTGGCCAATTCTAGGAAATCAAAGCCCACAATCTCCTTTATTTCATAGCCTCTTCCTATCCCACATTTCAGGCTCTCCCACAGCCATCAGCAGATGTGTGTCACCTCTCACAATCTCCTCGTAGTGAGGTGTCTCTTCCAGAGACTCAAGGCACATTAAAGACAGGAACCTACTCTACACTCTGAAACAAAGGAACTCCGTCTGAAAATGCAAAAGGAAACTAAATACATGCATTTTAGACATGCCAAAATCAGGCTGGCCAAATGAAAGACTCGGGAAGACTCGGGAGACTGCCAAGTGATGTATTAGTACAGGTTAGCTCTTGAGATATTTTACATGGTCACTACAAAATTTTACATGGTCACTACAAAAATGCCCAATTCTTTCACTACATTCCCCCAAACCTTACTAGAGACAGGAAGCTACCAGAAAGTTCTCTCAAACACAGTAAGATTATATTCTACACCCTAAGAGTTTTAGAACCATGGTGGATTTTATTTAGTAATTGCTCTACAGTCAAACATCTATTTCTAGCTGCTTTACCAGCAAGTGCTTATAACACATATCCTGCTAAAAATCATGCCAAACTGAGACACAGAGGGTACTGTTCTATAATGTGTCCTGTGTGTCAGCCTTCCAGCTATACAATGAGAGCATTCTTGTACACCCAACAAACCAAGCAACTAATATTCCAACCCGGCACAGACAGTGCCGTAGACTGACACTTTGCAAACTTTTTGGTCTTGAAACTATTTACACAAGGAAGACCCCCTTAGAGCTTTTGTTCCTGTGGGTAATAACTACTGGAAATTAAAACCAAGAAAGACTGAAAACATTTACTAACTCATCTAAATATAACAAAACCATTACACATGAGCATAAATTTTTTGAAAGGAAAAAGAACTATTTTCCAAAACAAAAAAGAATTTAGTGAGACAAGGGGCATTCTCTTACATTTCTACACACCCCTTTAATGTCTGGCTTAAATGGAAGATAACCAGATTCTCATATCTGCTTCTGCATTCAGTCTGTTGCCATATGTTGCTTTAGTTGAATGCTACGAAGGCTATGGAAAAGGAAATCTGGCCTGACGCAGATGGGTAGCTGGAAAAGGGAGGGGTATTATAATAACATTTTTAGATAACTGAGGAGACTCTTCTTTAATACTACACTGTGCTTCAACAAGTGGTAATTTCTTAAAGGTTATTTGCAATGTGAAATCTGAAACCATATCAGTGAAGTTTTTTTTTTTTTTTTTAAATATATTATGTTAAAATCCAAAGGCTTATGTTATACTTTGAATGGATCCTTTGCCCATGGATGGTTCTGTAGCATCCCACGCTGGTCATCTGGAAAATGTTGGTTCACTGAGTTATGTAGCTTTTCCAGATGTTGTCACATTTCATTATATAATATCAGAAAAATTACACTTGTTAACATCATTTCTGAAGCTAATGACAACAGATACATTTTCCAAAATTCTAATTTTTACTTAAAAGTTCAAATTTTATCGCTGGCAAAACCACTGCTTATTTATTTTTTAATGACAGGCTCACTTTATTCATTTCAAAGAAAGTGTCAAACATCAAAGTGTGAATAACTCTAGTTTGTCCACTAGTCATTCTTCAAGTAAAAACAGTTCCTAGAAAAAAGCAGATAGTTCAGCTAGCATCTCAAATGACCACACAAGTGTTTTCTCAAGAAAACACATGGTACCTTAGTATACAGCTGACATGCTTAATGAGAACTTTCCATTTTATTATTTAAAAATGTGTTCTCAAAAATTAAGATTTAAAAAAAGTAATTTTCACTGTTTCACCCTAGGTGAAACTACTATGTTTTTTGTTTGTTTGTTTGTTTTTTAAATGAAGACAAAACAAAACAGTGTGTGAGGGGTCCGGCCTGCGTCATGATCTCATGGCTGTTGAGTTCAAGCCCCACACTGAGCTGGCTACTGTCAGCACAAAGGCTGCTTTAGATCTTCTGCCCCCCCCTGCCCCTCCCCCACTTGGGCTTTCTCAAAAATAAACAAACGTTAAAAAAAATAAAAATAAATTTAAAAAAAATTTTTGAGAGACAAAGAGAGTGAGCAAGGGAGGGAAGAGAAAGGGGGAGAGAGAATCCCAAGCAGGCTCCACACCATCGGTATGGGGTCCCGATGTGGGGCTCGAACCCACAAACCACAAGATCATGACCTGAGCCGAAACCAGGGGTTGGAGGTTTAACTGACTGGGCCACCCAGTTGTCCCAAAAAATAAAAATAAATAAATGGTGTGCACACAGTGGTGAAGAACATAATAACTGCTAGTATAGTTTGGTGCCACTGCTTGATTCATGTTGTTGCACAGTAGAGTTTTTACCCACCACTGCTTTTCACAGTAAGAAAAAAAGTCAAAATGGAAAAGACAAATAACTTTAATGGCATTATAAAAACAGTTTGAGCTTACAGCTTCCCTGAAAGGGTCTGAGGAACACTGAGGGATTCGTGGGCCACAATTTGAGATTAGCTATTCTATACACTCACCCACAAGTCCTGGCTACATAAAATGCTAAGAAGTCGTTAAAATTATTTTGCTATGCAAGATTTTTGGCTTTAAATAGAATATGCACAATATACCTTACATTCCTGGTCTTAGAAATACTACACACTTTCCCTTTCAGGTAGAGTATGTTCAAAGAGGACTTTTGTATTTTTATCTAAAATATTTGTCTAACATTATAATGGCCTTAATTCCCTCCCACATTTTTCCATATTTTAAGGTAAAAAAACAAGTATATATCCTAAGCTTAATAATGGAATAGGTAATCTTAGTAAATACAGCTTTAATAAATTAAATTTAATCTTTATGCACAAGATACAAAGTAAGTCACTTAAGAAGGTTACAATCTAGTAAGAAAGACACATCATACAGTGTGACAGAATGTAATGTTCTAGAGAAATCAAGTGTTACAGGAGGTGCTGGGGGTGGCCACCTCCCAGGAGGGGGCAAACTATGGCCTGCTGCTATTCCAGGTAAGCGCGCGGCCAAGCTCATTCTTTCAGGCAATGTTTATGGCTGCTCTGGTGGTTCACTGGCAGAGAAGAATAGTTGGGACAGTCTCCACACGGCTCACATAGCCCAAAATATTTACTAACCAGCCCTGTATGGAAAAAGTTTGCTCACCCTTGTTGTAAATTGTTGTTACTGCATAAGGCCACCTGGCTAAGAGGGCCAGTGAATGTTAAAATACAACCTACCCTTCCCTCCTGGAGGATGCAGCAGGACTTTGGGCACAAAGCTTGATAAGCAGAACCTTGCGTCCTAAAGGATGGATGCAGCCACTTGGTGGGAGGGGCATCTTTTCTCTTAAAAAAGATGATTATTTTTGAGCCGAAGCCCATCTGGTCAGGGAGGCACTATTTCCTGTTTTGCACAAAGAGGGTGTGTGTGTGTGTGTGTGTGTGTGTGTGTGTGTGTGTGTGTGTGTGTGTGTGTGTAGTCTAGCAAGAGTCACGAACATCTCTGAGTCACACCATGAATATGGATGGATTTCCAATATCAAAATATTTTTGGATTAGAAATGAAGAATTTTCATTCTTCTTATCCCTTCATTAGCACCAAATACTTTATGGAAAAAACATTTAAGAGATGCACCATATGTTAACTATTTTATTTTATCCAGCTAGTACAGTGAAAAATTATTTCCATCAGAGACACAAAATGTGGGACTGAGCAAATTCCTATCAAAGAAAGGAGGCAGTAAAGATCATCTGTAGTCATTTTGTCTTCAGACATACTTTATTGCCTACGACAGGTAAGAAAGTGTTTATAGGGTTCCAGTGAAACAGAAAGAAGACCCCGCACTGAAGGATTCCATGGTAATGTGCTTCCATTCTTTCCTATGAATTACTGTTTTAGACAGATCCTCATATTACAATTTCGAAAGCATGTGCATTTTTTGGTGATTTGAGCATACACCCAGCAACATAATTGTGACTCCTGTGTTAAAACACCAGCAGCCAGAAATAGCCCTGAATTGGCTGTAACATACATTTTTAAGGCAAGGGAAAAACCTAGGCAACTGGTTTTCTCAAAAGACAGATACAAGCTGGAATAGAGTGGTTTGTGCATTTTCATTTGAACGAGGGACTCATTTTCAGAAAAGAAAATTATAATGCAGCCTTTGCAGACATTTTTGTATCACTATCCAAGCCAAGATTGCTTCAGAACTTGAACTAAATAAATTTCCTTAAAAATTTACAAAAATTTGTGTTAACATGCTGGTCAAGATTAGTATTTCATTGGGGCGCCTGGGTGGCTTAGTCGGTTAAGCGTCCGACTTTCACTTGGGTCATGATCTCGCGGTTCGTGGGTTCGAGCCCCGCGTCGGGCTCTGTGCTGACTGCCAGCTCAGAGCCTGGAGCCTGTTTCAGAGTCTGTCACTCCCCCTCTCTCTGACCCTCCCCTGTTCACACTGTCTCTCTCACTATCCTAGAAATAAATAAAACATTAAAAAAAAAAAAAGATTAGTATTTCATAAAGAAACTGCTCTTGAATGTCTAAATACACAATATGTGCCCACAAAACTCAGTAAGGCCTATGTATATACCCACAACAACTGAAAGCAAGGACTCAAGAGATACTTGTAAGCATGTTCACAGCAACACCATTCACAACACCCTAGAGATGGAAGCAACCGCAGTGTCCACCAATGAATGAATGGATCAACAAAATGTGGTGTATCCATACAACCGAGTATTATCCAGCCTTAAAAAGGAAGGAAATTCTGGTACATGCTACAACACAGATGAACTCTGAAAACATTATGTTAAGTGAACAAGCCAGACAGAAAAGGAAAATGGTGTTTGATTCCACTCACATGAGGGACCTAGAACAGGTAAATTCATAGAGAGAGAAAGTCGAATAGAAGTTTACCAGGACTAGAAGGACGTGAAATGGGGACTTATTATTTAATGGGTACAGAATTGTTTGGGATGATGAAAAAGGTCCAGGAATAGCAACGATGGCTGCACAACAGCCTACATAAATGGGCTTAATGCCACTGAACTGTACACTTACAAATCGGTTAAACTGGGGGCACCTGGGTGGCTCAGTTGGTTGAGTCTGACTCTTGATTTGAGCTCAGGTCATCATTTCATGGTTCTTGAGTTAGAACCCCATGTCAGGCTCTGCGCTGACAGCCTGGGATTCTCTATCTCCCACTGTCTTTACCCCTCCCCTGCTCAAGCTTGCTCTCTCAAAATAAATAAACATTTTTAAAAGAAAAGTTATGTTACAATAACACTTAAAAAAACAAGAAGGGAATTATTTTTTTAACATTGTTTTTAAAAACATGCAGCAAACTGATTTTCACTTCATGAGTCTCATTAAAAGATTATTCTCTACCATTAAATGCTGCTAATAGCTTTACATATAATTCTGTAAACAAAGTTTGAAAGCACTCGCACAATTTCAAAATCTGGACTTTAAAAAGATTTACCAATGACATAAAACTGGATGCTACAGGTTGGCATTTTAGTCATTTCCTGGTAGCTAAACCTCTCCTCATGACAAATCTGTTTCTGTGGACAAGTAAAAAGAAGCCTGATGACTTAAGTCACAGTGCCTCCATTACTTCCATCAAGATAAATCAGAGAAGTTCAAAAGGAATGTCCCAGAACAAGAGGAATTTCTAAGGCAGACTGAATTTTAGTAAGAAATCTCCAATGCCCATGTGAGTACTTCCACCTGCATCACCTCAACTTCAACACATCTAAAACCAAACAAATCTCCCCATTATCTTGCAAAATGTAACGTTTGTTACAGGCTCCGATAGTAATAACTGTGTCTGTGACAGTTCCATCCTATCTTAAGCATCACTGAATGCAGGAGTATTTAAATTAGTACTCTCATGAGTGTGGCACGCCGAGATAAAAACCCAGCCCCTATCACCCACCGAGAATTGTCTGATGAAGAACAGAAATGTAAAAAGGCCATCAAATTAAGCCCTGGTATGGATAGGTGTAGAAGCTCAGCTTGGAGGCCTGTGTGGAGGCCTGTATGTACTAAAGGATTACCACAGTCCAGCAGTGCAGCGGGGCTAGGAAGAGATGTGAGGGAGCACGCATGGGTGGGAGAGACAGAGCAAGCGAATGAGCAAGAGCTACAATGCACTGCCACAAGAGTATCTGGTGGGGGTAGGGGGTTGGTATGAGGTAGTGAAAAGAAAAAAGGCCAGAAAGGTTAAATAGGCCAGGTCAAACCTTCTAGGGACTTGGGCTGGATTGCTGTCTCTGCTAGGTCTTTTTCTTAAGTTAATTTATTTTGTGAGAGAGAGCATGAGCAGGGGAGAGGCAGAGAAAAACGGAGAGAGAGAATATCCCAGAACCCACGAACTGCGAGATCATGACCTAAGCGAAAGTCGGACGCTTAACCGACTAAGCCACCCAGGCGCCCCAAAAATTGTAATATTTTAAAAACTGTGCCTGGGTGGCTCAGTTGGTTAAGTGCCCAACCCCTGACTTCAGCTCAGGTCATGATCTCACAGTTTGTGAGATCGAGCCGCGGGTCAGGCCCTGTGCTGACAGTGCGGAGCCTGCTTGGGATTCTCCTTCTCCCTCTCTGCCACCCCTTCTCCCCCCCCCACCCACTCCTGCATGCACTCTCTCACAAAATAAATATTTTTTAAAAATGTGTTTAGGATCTTAGAGGATAGGCTAAGAAAAAGAGGTGCTTATGATTTCTGAATAGGCTATATTTTTCATTTACTTTTAACCAAATGCTAAAAGCTTATATCCTTCAGTTAAACGTAATATCCCATCTAGGTAGAATTTATTTTCAAAAAGCCAAATTTAAAGATAAAGGTTTTCTTAAACTTTTAAAAGCACCAATATCGTGGGGCACCCATGTGGCTTGGTTGAGTGTCCAATTCTTGATTTCAACTCAGGCTGTGATCCCAGGGTTGTGGGACTGAGCCCCAAGTTGGTTTCTGTGCTGAGCTCAGAGCCTGCTTGAAATTCTCTCCCTCTCTCGCTGTCTCCCTCTGCCCTTCTCCAAAGCTCCCCTCCCCTCTCAAAAATAAATTAATTAAAATTAAAGCACCAACCTTACAATTACATATACATTTTAAGTTTTATTTAGTCATACAATCACATCAATTGAAATCTTGATTCAGCACTAAATGCTACTTGCAGGTAAATGTTATTTTTCTGGTTACTGACCCCTTTTCACACTGGAAATGGCAGCAAACTCTCATCTTCTAGTTCATTTGGAAAGACAGCTTAAAAAATTTTAAGCAGCTACTGTAATAGATTTTAAAAATAGTTTATTTGTAGATGGGGCTTAACAAACATTATAATCAGTCCCCAGTCCCTTTCCCATAGTATGTCCTCTTTTTTAAGATACTACCTTAAATCTACTGGGCAGTCAAGGGGCTCAGCTGGTTAAGCATCCAACTTTTGGTTTCTGCTCAGGTCATGATCTCACGACTCATGCTTCAGGGTCTGTGCTGACAGCATGGGGCCTACTTGAGATTCTCTCTCCCTGTCTCTGTCCCTCCCTTACTCTTCTGTGCGCATGAGCGTGCACTCTCTCTCAAAATAAATAAATAAATAAACAAACCTAAACAGATCTATTGGGTAGTCATTATATGTAGTAACACAAAAGGAACATCTTTGTTACTAAAGTCAAACTCTTGGAAGAGGACATAGGTACACAGGGAGAATAATATCAATAGGACCAAGTATCTTATCTCACAGAAGAGGGAATTCCAGAGAGATTAACTGTAAGATTAGTTTCTATTTAGTGATTAGGTTAAAATATGGTATATTAAGATTCTAGGTTTGTTAGTAGGATTTTATCTGCTGAAATTTTAATCTCACCTAGAAATACTATCATTATCAATGGAATAAAATCATAAAAATGACACAATGATATTTTTGGAAAATCAATCTGGCAGAAATATCCAGTGTAGGTGCAAGGGGCAGAAGAGACAAGACTGGAATAAAGGAGACCAACCAAACTCTTGGAAGAATCCAGGCCTAGGATGGTTAAGCATCTGACCTCGGCTCAGGTCGTGATCTCACGGTTTGTGGAGTCAAACCCCTGCATCAAGCTCTGTGCTGAAAGCTCAGCGCCTGGAGCTTGCTTGGAATTGATTCTGTGTCTCCCTTGCTCTCTGCCCCTCCCCTGCTAGTGCTCTGTCTCTCAAAAATGAATGCTAAAAAAAAATTAAAAACAAAACAAAACAAAAAGGAATCCAGACCTAAAGCCCAGATTAATAAGAAGTGGAAATGGTGGAAATAATACAGTTACAAACTATATTTTGAAAGAAATCGAAGGAGACCTGGTGACACATTGGTCAAAGGGAATGAAGAAGAAACAAGAGTGAAGATTCCTATAATTGACAGTGACCTGACCACTTAGCCTGACAGTAGGGACACCTGACTGAGCACCAAAATCCAGGTCCAGGTACCTCACACATTGGTACCAGAGGCAGAAGTCACAAACCAAGGCAGAAGAACCCCCTAGACACAGACCATCTCCACCTGGCCCAATGCTTACCTCATCAACAAGCCCCAGCAACCTGGAAAAACTAGACACTCCACCTTTCTAACATGGTACGCTACTACCTTTTGAGGTCAAAAGCCCCAATCCATTTTCTCTCCTTCAAATTTTATCTCCTAGAGCCTAGGCTCTGTACTAGACTGGGTTCACTCTTTTTGACAGCAAAATGTTTTCACTCAGCATTTAATCTTTAGTTTTAATTATCCTGAACAGTGCACAATGGAAATTAGGAATTACTATGGGGAAAGCTTAGAGTAGAAGAAAAAAAAAATCATGTTAAATGTTGAGTATATATACTGAGCAAACCGGGTCTGTGAAACAGATGCTAATGATTTTGTCCCAATCCTACAGAAAGTGTCGGGTAGGCTGGGTGGCTCAGTCAGTTAAGGGTCCAACTTCCGCTCAGGTCATGATTTCGCGGTTCACGAGTTCAAGCCCCGTGTCAGACTCTGTACTGACTGTTCAGAGCCTACAGCCTGCTTCAGATTCTGTGTCTACCCCTCTCTCTTTCTCTCTGTGTCCCTCTCCTGCTCACGTTCTGTCCGTCTCCCTCTCAAAACAAAAAACAAAAAACAAAAAATTAAAAAAAAAAAGTGGCAGAAACAGAATGTGCACATAGTGAACAGAATGACTCCAAAGGTCCACACTTCTACCCATTACCCTTGTTGTTACCTCTCAAAAAAGCAGAGGAGCATGAAGGCTAAGAATAGGCCATTTGGTTTAGAAGAGATTACAGGTGATTTTCTAGAGCAGTCTCTACTGAATGGAAGGGAGAGAGAAGGAAGTAGGTGAGTTCCATCACTGCCTGAGGAGGTCCAGGACTAGAAGATAGGAGTGCCACTGAACAACGGCAATGTGAAATATCATCAAGGTGACTTTGTTTATATACTTCTAAAGATAGGTGACCTGTGCCGCTCAGAATACAGAGAAAACAGAAAAGAAGGGCTTTAGATAGGAGGAAAAACAAACAAACAAACAAACAAACCATGTTTTCTACCTAGACCAGAAAGGTCAGATAAGCAACAATGGGCTGAAGTGGAGCTGAGATTTTATGGAAGTACTCATGCAGGAAGGTCTCAATTGTCTCCATAAAATGGGATGCAGGGTTAGTTATTCAGTATGAAGTAAAGAAAGTACAACAGGTTCAAAGAAAAGAAGTTTTGGAAGTACCTTAAGCAGAAATTTCCTTAAATTCAAAGCTTGGTTTCACAAGATAATCATGTACTTTTATAAAATTCATGTTAGAAACGCTTCATACTGAATATACAAAAAGGGACACTTGAATTCCCTTCAAAGAATAATGAGTATCTAAGTGCTGTGGATATCAGCCAGGTAAAGATGCCAAAGAAAGATACTAAAAGTTGGGTGAGGTGAACTGTGGAAGGTTTCCCAGAAGACTGAAAATGAAAAAGGAGGGTATTTTAAGCAGAAAAAATGAAATATAAAATGGTAAGAAGATGGAAATGAACAAATTAACTTGACCTGAGGAGGACAAACACCTAGTAAAATTATGAGAACTGGGTCAATGAAATGTGGCATGTACAGAGAAGTGCACTGTGAGACTGTATAGTTAAGACAAAAAGCTCTGTAGTCAGATGTCCTGTGTTCAAATCCTGACCCTGTCTCTTTACCAACTGTGACCTTGGGCGAGTTACTTGCCGCCTCTACTCTTCAACGTTGTCATTTGTAAAATGAGGGTGACAATGACATCTATCTCATAGACTTAAGCTCTCAATGAAGTTATCTGGTAGACAGAATGTTAATAACATAAGTTTACTGTTTGATGCTAAGGGATGATGAAAAGAGAAAAGCAAGGAAATTTACTTTAATAATTCTACAGGAGGTATGAGCTAACATTTACCAAAGATTTGGCTCATTCTGAATAATAGTCATTTAATCCCCATTACCACTCTAGGAAATAGTTAACTTTTATTGTCTCTAATTTACATGTAAGAAAGCTAAGGAATATAGAAGTGAAATATCTTGCTCAGGTTACAAAGTATGAAGTGACAGAATCTGGATTCAAATCCAAACAGTTTGGGTACAGAAGCTCTAAAGTAAAGCACTCTGTTTCCTCTGGATGACTGCCATTTTGGATTTCCCAAGTAAAGGCTTCCCTCTATTAGTGAAAATACTCAAGGACTGACTGTAGATAGAATTATTTGTCATTTTCTAGCAGACAAATCAAGATCAGCCCCAGGGCCCGATTTTTTTCCAGAGACCCAAAGCTATGCAGAGTGACTGTAGTGGGGGAAGTAATGTTAATCCCATTAAGGTTAAACTCTTCTGTTATCTCCCACTAGGAAATATATATTCCCATTTGTCTACTTAGTTCCTCAATCCTTTTTCACTCCTAGCTGCACTATCACATTTTCAAGTGCTAATGTTCTATTTCTTTTTTTTATATTTTTATTTATTTCTAGGGGAGAGAGAGAGAGAGAGCGAGAGAGAGAGAGAGAGAGAGAGAGCGTGAGCAGAGGAGGGTCAGAGAGAGAGGGAGACGCAGACTCTGAAACAGGCTCCAGGCTCTGAGCTGCCAGTCAGCACAGAGCCCAACGCGGGGCTCGAACCCACGAACTGCGAGAACATGACCTAAGAGAAAGTCGGTTGCTTAACCGACTAAGCCACCCAGGCGCCCCTAATGCTCTACTTAGACTTGAACACACCCAACTTATTCAACTGGATTTTACCTGCATCAGCTAGCTATTACTACAGAGTATGAGGAAAAGGCATACCGACATTTAATGTACCAGATACCAGGACTGGCCATGATGAAGGTCCACAATAGGAAAACATCGTTAATTTGTCTAACAACTAAATTGGAGGTAATTCATTAATTTGCCTCCAAATCAGTAGTAAAGTGTAAGGTTTCCAAACAATAGATTTCAAAGTAAAAGCTTATAATGTTCTGAAAGTTTTGCACATTGTTTTATTCTATTTCCAATATATTTTATAAGAAATCTAAGACCAAGGATGCTGAGACTGACTTCAGAATCTAAATAATGTTCTAGTTACAACAGTATGTTAAAAATGGCCAACATTTATCAACTCAATGTAAAAAGCAATCCATTGTGCAACATTCATGTAATACACAAGTTTTCCAACTCGGATAAAAAGAGCTTTGTTGCTGGGGCACCTGGGTGGCTCAGTCAGTTGAGCATCCAACTTCGGCTTCTGTTATGATCTCACAGTTTGTGAGTTCGAGCCCCATGTTGGTCTCTGTACTGACAGCTCAGAGCCTGGGGCTTGCTTCAGATTCTGTGTCTCCTCTCTCTCTGCCCCTCCCATGCTCATGCTCTGTCTCTCTCTCTCAAAAACAAATAAACACTAAAAAAAAAAAAAAGAGCTTTGTTGCTGTTTTCCCAATATTATAAACATATGTTTAGGGTCATAATTGAATTCCAAGTTCCCCTCAAACCCATCCCACCCTGATTTGGACAGAAGCCCAACTTCCATTCCTGAGCTTGCACAGCCTTGCAGAAAGAGAAATGCTGTTGTCTACTTCACCACTGCCTTTATAGGAGGATTTAGTGATTATGATTCAGAAGAAACAGGAATGGTGCTCCAGAACCTTAATAAAATTGGTACGGCTGAGCTAATGCCCTAAGACAAATATAAGGGTGATAACAGGAAAACATCTGGCAAACTTTGCTAACACCAAACCTCTTAAATAGTATTTCCTAGATTCTATGGGACGAAAGTTTCTTAGGCAATTTAAACTGATCTGCACAACTAAAAGCAGTAACGGACAAGTAAGCAGGTTTGTTAAATGCTGAGCTATACAAAATAAACTTGACTACCGTTTGTTTTTTTTTCCCATAGAGAATTTCCTGAAGCTCATTATATATTTCTGGCAAACTTATACTACTTCTCCCCCCTTTCTTCTGAAGCACCTTTTGTGTCCCACAGCACACTCTTAGAGAAACTCTGCTCTAAAAGAAGGAATTTTTTTCCCAACACAAGCCTGGTAGAAAGCTAATCTCTAACTCTTGATTCAGAAACTAAACACAAATAATAACCACAATAACAACAGAAAATTATAACTGTTAAGCATTTACTATGTGCCCAACTATCATTATTCAGTACTTTAATTTCATTACTTAATTTTCATTACCACCCTATGAGACAGGCAATTTTTATTATCCCCAACTTAAAAGAACACAACTAATGAACAGAAAGGTGTTCAAGAACTTGTTCAATAGTACAAAATGAGTAGGTGACAGAATCTGGATTCAGATTCAGACTATTTGAGCCCCAAGCTCTAACATATAACATACTCTGTGTTAAATAACTCCAAAAAGCAGGTATTTCATTGTCTAAAGAGGACTTTTCTGTCCTCAGTAATAATATTTAATTCCCTGGGTTTTTTTAGAGATATATGCAGAGAATCAGCAACTGAGGTCTTTAGCTGGAATTACCCACTTTTGCTCCTCTAAAAAGATTCAGATCAAATAACTATTGTTCAGGACTCTCGGAGTGGGGAGAGTGGGGTGGGGGGAGGAACAATACAAATATATTAGAAACAGAAACGAGAACAAGAAGCCCTGGGTTAATTTAGTTATGAATTTTCTGATTAATCTTGATAAAAAGTGAGACATTCATAAGATGAATGTCAATATTTAAAAGTCACATAAGGAAAAGACTATTTTTAGTGAGTTGCTATAATAGGCACTAGACTCTTTTATAATTGCAGATTTCTGCTACCTGTAAGAATATTTTCAGAGGAACCTGTTGATTAAGAGTTAAATTCTTCTTTAGAGTTTATAGTGTTTTAAAAGCTTGGGTTATAGAAATTTCCCGAACCCTTTTCCTCAACATACACATGACAAAACCCTCAAACAAGTATTATCTGGCTTCCCATAAATAATAAATATGAGGGGCGCCTGGGTGGCTTAGTCGGTTAAGCGTCCGACTTTCACTTAGGTCATGATCTCGTGGTTCGTGGGTTCGGGCCCCGCGTCGGGCTCTGTGCTGACTGCCAGCTCAGAGCCTGGAGCCTGTTTCCTGTGACTCCCTTTCTCTCTGACCCTCTCCTGCTCGCTGTCTCTCTCTCTCTCCTAGAAATAAATAAAACATTAAAAATAATAATAATAAATATGAGAAAAACCTTTAAAAAGGGAGTAATTTTTTTATAAAGTATCCAGGCAACCAAACAAGGCTGTATCTGAAATTCGGTCTGTGAGACCAAGAAATTACACTGCTGTCATATAATTACAGTAACAATAACAACAGCAAATATTTTGGGGGCTTACTATGTGTTAGACATTGTACTATCTATTTATATCCAACTCATTTTACCTTCACAACATCTATTTGAGGAAGGCACTACTATTATCAGCTCTTGAGACGAAAAGATGGAAGCACATACAGACAAACTAATTTTAATTTGCCTAAGGAGGAAGCAGAGCCAAAAAGCCAATCCAGGCAGTCTGGCTCTAGATCCAGAGGTCATGCTCTAAACCATTTCACAATCCTCCTCAACTCTCCTTGTTCCCCAACCTCAGCCCAGATCATTAAATTGTACAATGGATCAAAATACATGTTCTAGGGGTGTCTGGGTAGCTCAGTTAAGCGTCTGACTTTGGCTCAAGTCATCTCATGGTTCGTGAGCTTGAGCCCTACATCGGGCTCTGTGCTGAGAGGTCAGAGCCTAGAGCCTGTTTCAGGTTCTGTGTCTCCTTCTCTCTTTGCCCCTCCTCTGCTTGCAGTCTGTCTCTCTCTCTCAAAAATAAACATTAAAAAAATTTTTTAAATGCATGTTCTAAGCGCTAACAGTAAATAAACAAAGCACACATGGGCCATTTTCCTGATTAGGCTACATGGTAAGCCATAAAAGCAATTTAAAAGAACCAAAATCCTATAAAATATATTCTCTAACTACAATGGGATTAAATTAGAAATCACCCACAGAAAATCTGTGAAATCTCCAAATATTTGGAAATTAGGGGTGCCTGGGTGACTCAGTTGGTTATGAGTCTGACTTTGGCTCAGGTCATGATCACATGACTCATGAGTTCAAGCCCCACGTCAGGCTCTGTGCCAACAGCTCAGAGACTGGAGCCTGCTTCGGATTCTGTCTTCCTCTCTCTGCCCCTCCCCCACTCATGTTCTGTCTCTGTCTCTTTTTCAAAAATAAGCATTAAAAATTTTTAAAAAAGGGGCGCTTGGGTGGCTTAGTCGGTTAAGCGTCCGACTTTCGCTTAGGTCATGATCTCGCAGTTCATGGGTTCGAGCCCCACGTTGGGCTCTGTGCTGACTGCCAGCTCAGAGCCTGGAGCTTGTTTCAGTCTGTGACTTCCTTTCTCTCTGACCCTCCCCTGCTCATGCTGTCTCTCTCTCTCCTAGAAATAAATAAAACATTAAAAAAAAAAATTTATAAAAAAAAATTTTTTTTAAAGAAATTAAACAATATATTTCTAAATAATCCATAGGTCAAAATGAGAGATCACATAGGGTATTAGAAAGTATCTTGAACTGAATGAAGATGAAAACAAAAAATACTAAAATATGTGAAATGCAGCCAAAGCAGTGTACAGAGAGAAATCTATACAGCATTAAATTATTATTTAGTATTACTTAAAGAAAAGTTTAAAAATCAATGATCTAAGCTTTCACCTTCAGAAACTAGGAAAAGGAAAAAAAGAGAAAATTAAACACCAAAGAGAATGAAGGAAATAATACAGAGCAGAAATCAATGAGACTGATAACTAGAAAATTTCTATAGGTATCAACTAGCCAATCCCAACTTTTTATGGAAGCAAAAGAATTACAACAGCCAAAACAATTCTGAGAAGAGAAGTTGGAAGATTCACACAAACTGATTTCAAGACTTATTCTTTTTTTTTTTTTTTTTTACAAATAGTTTATTGTCAAATTAGTTGCCACATAACACCCAGTGCTCATCCCCACAAGTGCCCTCCTCCATGCCCACCCCTCCTCCCCCCCACATCCACCAGTCCTCAGTTTTTGTCAGCATTCAAGAGTCTCTCATGGTTTGCCTCTCCCCCTTTCCCCCACCATTTCTGCCCTTCTTCTCCCCCTTGGTCCTCTGTTAAGCTCCTCCTAATCCTCCTATACGTGCACACATATGATATTTGTCAAGACTTATTCTAAAACTACACTATTCACTGTGTGATATTGATGAAGAATATACATACTGTTCTACAGAATAGAGAGATTCCAGAAATCGAAAAGTTATGATCAACTGATTTTTGGACACAGATGCCAAGTGGAAAGAACAGTCTTTTTCAACAAAGTATTCTGGACATCCAAATGCAAACCAACAAAAACCTCATAACAGGTAGAAAAATTAACTCAAAATGAGCTATAAACTTAAATGTAAAACTGAAATCCACAAAGCTTCTAGAAGAAAAGAGAAGAGGAAAAACCTTCATGGGCACTGGGTTAGGTAAAGGTTTAAGACACAAAACACAGAAATCATAAAAGAAAATTTGGTAAATCAGACTTCATCAAAATAAAAACTGCTCTTCAAAAGACACTGTCAAGAAAATAAAAAAGACAGGCAATGGACTGAGAGAAAATTCTGCAAAATACATAATGGATAAAGGACGGTTAACCACAATATATAAATGACTCTCCCAATTCAGTAAGAAATCAGATAACCCAATATAAAAAAAAAATGAGCAAAAGATAGGAAGAGACACTTCACCAAGAGATACAGATGGCAAATAAATACATAAAGCGAAGCTCAACCACCATTAGTCACTAAGAAAATGAAAATTAAAACCTAGGGCACCTGGATGGCTTAGCTGGCTATGTATCCGACTCAATTTTGGCTCAGATCACGATCTCATGTTCATGGAATTGAACCCGTGAGGCTCTCCACTGACAGCACGGAACTCGCTTGGAATTCTCTCTCCTTCTCTCACTGCCCCTTCCCCACTTGTTCTCTCTCCCTCAAAATTAAATAAATATTAAAAAAAGAAAATTAAAACTTCTATCAAGATACAACTATGTATCTTTTACAACTGTTCAAATTAAAAAACAAGCTGATTACAACTTGTTACTGATTGTAACAAGTGCTGATGAGGAAGCTGAACTACTACTGCAAACACTGCCAGTGGCAATGCAAAATGGTACTCACTTTAGCAACAGGTTGGCAGTTTCCCATAGTTAAACAAGTTACCATATGACCCAAGAGAAAAAAAAAAAATCCACACAAATTCCTGAATGTGAATGTTTATAGCAGCTTTCTCCAAAACTGCCAAAACTGGGAAACAATCTAAATGTCCACCCACTAGTGAATGGATAAACAAATTTTGGAACCTTTACACAGTAGACTACTACTCAGCAATAAATAAATACAAACTATAGGGGCGCCTGGGTGGCTTAGTCGGTTAAGCGTCCGACTTTCGCTCAGGTCATGATCTCGCGGTTCGTGGGTTTGAGCCCCGCGTCGGGCTCTGTGCTGACTGCCAGCTCAGAGCCTGGAGCCTGTTCCGGTCTGTGACTCCCTCTCTCTCTGACCCTCCCCTGCTCACGCTGTCTCTCTCTCTCTCTCTGTCTCTCTCTCTCTCTCTCTCTCTCTCACCTAGAAATAAATAAAACATTAAAAAATAAATAAATACAAACTATAAATACATGAAATGTTGATGAATCTACATATGCTAAATCAAAGAAGCCAAACTAAAAAGTCTACAAACCTGATCCCATTTATAAGATATTCCAGAAAACATAAAACTAAAGAGGGAGGAAAGAAACCTGTTGCCAGGGACCCGGGACCAGATGAAGGGCCTGGCTAAAAATGATTATAAGAGGGAACTTTTTGGGGCAATCGAAGTGTTCCCTCCCTCCCTCCATCTTTCTGCAAATGGGCATTTATTTGGGCAATTAGAAATTTAAGAGACACATTGGGGCGTCTGGGTGGCTCAGCTGGTTGAGCGTCCGACTTTGGCTCAAGTCATGATCTCGAGGTTCATGAGTTTGAGCCCTGCATCAAGCTCTGCACTGGTGGCTCAGAGCCTGGATCCCGTTTCAGATTCTGATTCACTCTCTCTCTGTCCCTCCCCACTCATACTCTGTTTCTCTCTCTCAAGAATAAAAATAAACATTAAAAAAAAGAAAAGAAATCTAGGAGACACTGACTGTGGTAGAAACCTGACTCATGTTCCCTCTATTTCTTGATTATGGTGGTCGGTACAAGACTGTGTGTTGTCAAAACTCATAAAACTCTATGCCTAAAAAGAGTGAATTTTATTTTTTGTAAATTACACTTTAAGAAATCTGACTTTTTAAAAAGTGGAGGAAAAAGGGGATGACTGGCTGGTATACTGAGAACAGATTATAGGGGGTATGGCAGAAGAAGAGAAAATAGACTACTGTAATAACCCTGGCAAATGACAATATATGGTGGCTGTCACCAAATGAAAGTCATGGTAGTGGTAAGAAATAATCAGATTTCTAGTTGTGTTTTGAAGATAAAGTCTACAGGATTTCCTGATACACTGAGCATGAGAGAAACAAGAGCTAAGGATGACTACTATGGTTTGGCCTGAGTAACTGGAAACATGAAGCCACCAACAATTGACATTGGAAGGCTATATGGGAAGATATAGGGGTGGTTCCACAGTGGAGGTGGGGAATTGGATGTTGATCAGGAGTTCACTTCTGGGGCGCCTGGGTGGCTCAATCCGTTAAGCGTCTGACTTCAGCTCAGGTCATGATCTCACAGTTCGTGGGTTTGAGCCCCGTGTCAGGCTCTGTGCGGACAGTTCAGAGCCTGGAGCCTGTTTTGAATTCTGTGTCTCCTCTCTCTCTCTCTGACCCTCCCCTGTTCATGCTGTCTCTCTCTCTCTCTCAGAAGTAAAGAAACATTAAAAATTAAAAAAAAAAAAAGGAGTTCACTTCTAAGCTCTAGTCAGCTATCAAAGAAAGATAATGCCATTACTTAGCCTATGGTTGTGTGTGTGTGTGTGTGTGTGTGTGTGTATGTAAACATCACTGTATTCCTCCATTTCAGCTAGAAGTCCCACCATGTAGACTTTGTTGTGACCCCAGAAGGAAGCCCAGCCATCACACAGCTCTGCCTGTTTCTGCCTGATGGTTCTACCAGCTCTCACCCTCAAGTTAAGCACACTCTTCTTTTAAGAAAGAAATACTGGGGCGCCTGGGTGGCTTAGTCGGTTAAGCGTCCGACTTTCGCGTAGGTCATGATCTCGCGGTTCGTGGGTTCGGGCCCCGCATCGGGCTCTGTGCTGACTGCCAGCTCAGAGCCTGGAGCCTATTCAAGAGTCTGTATCTCCCTCTCTCTCTGATCCTCCTCTGCTCACGCTGTCTCTCTCTCTCTCCTAGACATAAATAAAAATAAAAAATAAAAAAAAGAAAGAAGTATGGGGCGCCTGGGTGGCTCAGTCAGTTGAGCGTCTGACTTGAGCTCAGGTCATGATCTCACGGTTCGTGGGTTTGAGCCCCGCATCGGGCTTTGCTGACAGCTAGCTCAGAGCCTGGAGCCTGCTTCAGATTCTGTGTATGTGTCTCTCTCTCTCTCTGACTCTCCTCTGCTCACACTGTCTCTCTCTCTCAGAAATAAATAAAAAACATTAAAATAGTGTCTCCCTCTCTCTCTGACCCTCCCCTGCTCATGCTCTCTCTCTCAGAAATAAATAAAAAACATTAAAATAAAGAAGAATGTTCACTGTCCATGGCTCCTACTTAATCAGTTCCTACTCACACCCCTCTAGCAGAAATTCCTGTGTCACTATTTCTATATTGTACTTATTATGCTCACTATTTACTGTTTATACAAGGGAGGGAGAGACTGGATACTTTGGGAATTCATGTTGGATCACCTGTACCTGATACAGTATTCCTTTCCTATTATGGAGTTTACCATTTCTACCAGTAACTGTGTACTTAATACACAAAAACAAAACAAAAAATGCTTCTCGTTTCCCCCATCTCTTCAAGCAGTCATTTCCTCTGAAGTTCTGTAGCTCCTGATCCTTTTTGCAGAGGCTCCCTATTCTCTTGTACATTGACCATCATTTTATTTTTTAAATATTTATGTTTGTTTATTTATTTTGAGAGAGAGCATAAGCATGCACATACACAAGCAGGGGAGGGGCAGAGAAATGGAGGAAGAAAATCCCAAGCAGGCTCCATGCAGTCAGTGCAGAGCTGGACGTGGGGCTCTATCTCACAAATGGGAGATCATGACCTGACCCGAAATCAAGGTGCTTAACTGACTGAGCCACCCATTTTTTATTATAAATTTCTTAAATGTTTATTTATTTTTGAGAGAGAGAAACAGAGCATGAACAGGGGAGGGGAAGAGACAGAGAGGGAGACACAGAATCCGAAGCAGCTGTCAGCTGCTCTGAGCTCTCTGCACAGAGCCTGATGCGGGTCTCAAACTCAGGAATGGTGAGATCATGACCCAACCGACTGAGCCACCCAGGTTCCTGCTGAGCCACCCATTTTAACCTATCATTTTAATCTGAGAATTTAATCTCCAGGAAGAAAGAATCTGGTAACAAAACAAAATGGCTACTATGGATTCCCACTGAACACCTTTTTCTCTGAAGGGAGAGCCAGTCCTTTTCCCTACAGCAGTACTGTCACCTAGAAACCAAAATTCTCAGCTGACATAATATTTCAGGACTAATCTAATTCCTAGGAAACTACTCTGCACAGTTCAAAACATAAAAACCAGCAGCAGCACTTGCCTTTACCCCAACAACAATCTAAAATCTCAAATTATAAATTCCTGATAGTAATTATTGTTGCTTAGTTTTACTGACCATTTAATATATGTGGGGTGCTGTGCAAAGTGCTTTAAATAAATTAGCCCATTTAATACTCAAAATAACCCTGTGACAAAGTTATCATATCATTATTCCTATTTTACTCATGTAAAGTGAGCATTTAAGGTAACATTTATAAAAACAGGAGATATTATGCCAACCTTAAAAATAAGCAAGCACCAAGTACCTAAAATTTGGTTTTAATGACCAATATTTTGGCAGTATACTAAGGAGTATGACATTTAATTAATTCCCAAAGGATTAGAGAAAGCTGTTTTTGCCTTATACTGTTATTTTCTGGCTCTAACATAAAAAAAGAAGAGGAGGAGGAGGAGGTGGAGGAAGAAATATCGGTGTGCCTGCTCTTAAAGAAAATAAGGTACTTGAAAAACATCACATTTATGGAAATAAAAACAAAAATTTATTTTACTCGTAAATCCTTATAACCAAAGAGAGAACTCAAGGTTGCCCTCCTAGCAGTGAGAGCTCTCGATACTACAGAGTGGGCAGCTTGTTTCCACACTGTAGCTTAATATCAGAAATCTGAACTGCATAGAAGACTTTTAAAACAGTGCACTGAGCAGATGTTTTACTGAACCTTTCCAAAGTATGAGTGATTACTTTAGGCACCACATCAGCACTGTGGGAATATGGTGATAACTCACAGCTCCTGACTTCGAGATTACAATCTAAGTGGGGAGATAAAAATGTACATAAATAACTCTAAATGAGGCAGAGAGAATTAAATTTCAATAAAAAGAACAGACAAGTATAGGAGAGGAGAAAAAGACCACTTCCAACTGCAGAGTTCAAACTGGCCTCCTCTGCAGAGGTAATACTTGAAATGGTCTCAAAGGATAAGTAGGATCTCGATGTGTGGAATCCAGCGTGGAATCCAGCAAGGAGAAGAACATTCAGAAGCAACACGGCATGTGACAAGGAAGCGTGGGTGTAAGTACTTGGAGCTTGCGTAGAGCACAGGGCCTTGAGGGGAAACAGGAAAACAAGGTTAGCCAGACAGGTGAAGTTGGGCCGTCACAGGCCTTAAAAAAAGGGAGAGACCAGGAGACAGCATAGAGGAGGAGCTACCAGAATACTCCAGGCGAATACCTGAATGAAGGCTGCCAGCAGACACCTGCGGAGAGGCAGAGCAGCGGCTGGCGGCTAACTTGGAGTGGGCGGGCAAGAGGCACAGGCCTGAAGCTGCGTAGACGGCGGGATGGCAGTATGGAGGGACGAGGAAAGGAGGGACGTTTCGTGTATACTGAGCTTCAAGTGACAGAGGAACACTGCAGTGTGAGATCCACTTTTATTTCGTATGTGCACTGCAAGTGTGGGGCTAGAGCTCAGGACATATACATGAGGAAAGTGCCGTTAAATCTGCAGAGTATTGATCTTTGAAGACTCAGAATACACGTGTGTCAAGCATTAAACACTTTCACATATAGTTGCCTTTAATCCTAACAGATAGCATTTATCTCATATGATTATCATTGTCTCCTGAAATTAACTATAATTAATCTGGCCTATCAATTCTTCCTAGCTAACGACTTCACAGTTAAAACTAGTTCTACGTTAACCACAATGCGGAATGCAGATATAAAGGAAAACTCACCAGAGTTTCAAAAGTCTTCAGTACATATATAACAAGCAACTGAGCTGGTATGATAATCTTTCAGTTCATTTTTATTTACTCCTTGTAGCTCCCAGATCTTTTTAGCACAATCATGAGTGCTAAGCAGTTTGAAGCCAACTGTGCCATCGTTAACAGGGAGCCATAGGGTGATGAGAGGGCTCGTGGTACGTGAAGGCTTCATGGTTGTCTCCCACAGGGGTTGAGGTAGGTGGTGAGCAGGAGGAAGCAGCAAGGATTCTGCCCTCGGAAGTTCACTTTGAAAGACTGCCAGGAGGACAGACAGACGGACCATGAACAGCTTCCACGTGAACAACTAACATTCCGGAGGTGGAAAGCAAAAGCGGACCGGACCATGGATGTTGCCAAAGCAGAAGTTAGCAATGTCTACCAAGCCAAAGGAAGACCCTCCTTCCCCACTGTCTAGGTAGTACTGCCTTCTCCAATTTTAAATTCATTCTCCTTTTCTATCAGAGTGAACAGAATCAGCTGTGCTATTCTCACCCCCTAGTATCTGAGAAGCACTACATGAAAGTCTTGAACTACTCTAGTTTAACCAAAGATAAAAACTTTTTGTTTCCCTTTCTGTGTTTAATTAGCGAATGTAATTCTGTGTTTCACTAACAAGTGTTTTGAACGTTTACGTTATCACCTTGGAATTATATATCAGCTTTTCGTGTGCATCTTATTCGCCTTAGTAGACCACAATCTCCTGAAAAACAGGTACCCTGTTCTAACCTTTTTTTTTTTTTTAATGTTTTATTTATTTCTAGGAGAGAGAGACACTGTGAGCAGGGGAGGGTCAGAGAGAGAGGGAGTCACAGACTGAAACAGGCTCCAGGCTCTGGGCTGGCAGTCAGCACAAAGCCCGACGAGGGGCCTGAACCCACGAACCGCGAGATCACGACCTAAGCGAAAGTTGGACGCTTAACCGACTAAGCCACCCAGGTGTCCCCCCGTTCTAACCTTTTGATGATGTCTAACAAAGTGTCTCAACATAGAGTGTATAGTAAATGTCTGTGAACTTAGTTGTCACTCAAAAGGAAGTCAGGAAGGAAAATCTCAAATAACGCACTATTCTACAACTTAAGAGTGAAAAATTGATATCCATATTTGAAACCACAACTATACACTCTCATGATTCACTAAAGGTTCTCTAAGCATGTGGCCCTCATTGGGCAACAGTCCTTCAGTTACCTGTCATTCCAGAAATTCTATGAACGCTTTTCCTTAGAGTGTAGTAGACGAACAAGGATTCTTTCAAAAAAGCTCAGGACCTAACCCTTGACCCACTCTGCTGCTGCTCTCACAGCAAAACGAAGGCTTGCACAGTAACATTTCACAATCAAAAAAAAAATTAAGAGAAAATGCTCTTCTGCTTTCAAATTCTTCTCCTACAACTTTGCTCCCTATTAAAAGATCTTTTCTATGAAGTCAGACTGTCTTAAAAAAACAATACCCTTATGCCTTACCTAAAAAGTTTAATACAGAGAAGAAAATCTGTATAGTCTCTCAAAGTTAGCATTACAGAAATCCGGAAGTATGTATACAAGGCCCTGCTATTTTACGATCACAAGAAAACAGCCTGGGAAAATAAAAGAGGTGAACCATTCCTAACATCTTAACAGCCACTTCAAGAAACCACTTGTTCGGTAAATACCACAGGCCCCTTGGGAATCCTTTAGATTTGGTCGATAACTTAAACTCTGGCAAGTTGCCTTGCAATGTTCTATTTGAAATGGGCATTAACAGCTGAAAACTATGAATCTTAGCATTCTATGTACTTTCTTATGGAATTCAAACTAATTCAAGTTTTGAAATGAACTAAGGTGACATTTACAACAGATCCAAGCAGACCCGTGTGCCATCATTCCTATAACCTGACCCTCTTGTTTGGAGCACGCAGACGGTCTGCAAAGGCGGCCACCAACAATGCTTCCTATCCCTGCACACACCTGCTGTCCTCCCACCATGAGGTGGCATCTATTTCCCCTCCCCTTCAATCTGGGTTACCCTTGTCATTCCTCCAACCAAGAGGCTGCCTACAGCAGAGAGGTTGTGTCAGTTCCAGACTCAGGTTGAGAGAGACGTGGCAGCCTCCAACTTTTGCTTTCTTAGAGCCCAGAGCTCACATGTAGGGAAGTCTCAGCTCTTCTGCTAGAAACAAAGGGCCTTGCGGAAAGAGAGGCCCCGCAGAAGAGACTGTATGAGAGAGGTTATGAAGAGGAACACTTATACACTCTAACTGAAAGCTAGTACCGCGACTGCAGGCATGTGAGTGAGACCATTTCAGGTTCTCCAGTGCTAGCAGACTCCAGCAGATACAATATGGAGCAAAGACAAACCATCCCACTGAGCCCTGCTCCAAAGGCAGATCCACAGAATCATGAGCAAGTGTTTCTGAAAAGACAAAGCTTAGCAACGGCAGGCAGTGGCTGCAAGGGGTTAGAGACGGACTGAGAGTGCCATGTCAGCACTGAGAGGGCAGTGGGCATGGGGTATGGTTACAATAGAGCAATATGAAGGGTACTTTCAGCGTCAGTCCTGTTCTGTACCTTGACTATGGTGGTGGAGATACAAACCCACACAGGTGATAAAACTGTCCAGACCTTACACTATGTTAACTAGCCTGAATTTAAATAAAATTTTAAAAAATTATTCAGACCTAACACACACACACACATATACATATGAGTACAAGTAAACTGATGAAATATGAATAAGGTCAGTGGATTGTGTCAATGCCGATATCCTGGCTGTGACGTTACACTAGTTTTGCCAAATTTACCACAGGGAGAAAATGGGCAAGTGATACTTGATATTTCTCTGCATTACTTTTCTTTTTTTTTACAACTACATGTGAATCCACAATTACCTCCATAAAAATGTCAACAAAAAAAAATGGTTACTTTAAGCTACTGGGTTTTGAAGTAGCCTGTTATATAGCAATAGATACCTGATACAGAGTAACAATATTTTATTGGAACTTATTAGCTTAACTTTATAAGAAAACACTAATTAGGTATATAACTGATGCAAGGGCTGCCTGGCTGGCTCAGTCAGTTGAGCATGCAGCTCTCAACCTCAGGGTTGAGAGTTCAAGTTCCACACTGGACATGGAGCCTACCTAAAAAAATAAAAAATAAAAAAACCCTGATGCTAACAACTGCTATTATTGTATGATACATTATTTTTGTCTAGTTTTATTTTCATCTGAACAAACATTTCTCAATTACATGCAATAATTATTCCTTTAACTGGCTAGACAAAATAGGAAGAGGCAAAAACTAGACATGAAAAATGTTAATACTATCAAAGACACATTTTTCCCATGTTTTAATAAACATCTTTGAAAATTGGAGTTTCTTTTACAATTGACAGCATTTTTTCCCCTTAGTTGTTATGGTCCATTTTAAATAGTCTTAGAATAGCCAAAACATCTTATATTAAAATCTGAGCTCTTTTTTTTTTTAAGTCCAAATATATATTTAGCTGCATTTTAACTTTTTAAATGCCTATTTCTTTTTCAGAGAGAGAGAGAGGCAGGAGAAGGGGCAGAGAGAGAGGGAGACACAGAATCTGAAGCAGGCTCCAGGCTCTGAGCTGTCAGCACAGAGCCCGACGCAGGGCTCGAACCCACGAACCATGAGATCATGACCGGAGTGGAAGTTGGCCACTTAACCGACTAAGCCACCCAGGCACACCTTGGCGGCATTTTGAAACACAAAAGGTCTTTGTTTTCTATAGTTCTTTCCTATATATCAGCCACTACTGTCTTGAGGGTTTTTCTTTTTTTAATGTTTACTTATTTATTGGGGTGGGGTGGGGGATGCAAGCTGGGGAGGGGCAGAGAGAGGAGAGAATCCCAATCAGGCTCCATGCTGTTAGCACACAGCCCAGTGCAAGGCTGGAACTCACGAACCATGACATCATGACCTGAGTGGAAATCAAAAGTTGGATGCTTAACTGACTGAGCCACATTGGTGCTCCTGTCTTGAGTTTTCATCACATATAGCTAAACCTAATATTAACTAATAAATACAGCCTATGATAGTGTTGTCCAAAAAATATCCCCATGGAATCTTAGGAAAGATTCCACAGAAAATAACCTTTTCTTGTGGAAGAGTTTCATATTTGAGTAGAGAAAACACTATCCAACCCATTAAACCTAAGATTTTTCAGTCTATAAAATCATTTTTCTACCAGCATTGGAAACTTTCAAAAGGACAAAAACAAACCTGCAATTCTTTCTATGGGAATGCATACAATGTTCCTGATATGTTCCTTAGATGATCTAGATGTTCCCAAATGTAATTTTAGATGCCTCACCTCTTCACCAATTCTATATTCTAGCTGTTAGTGAAATCCCTGTAACAGCTGGTGTATAAATTGACTAATTAGTATTTGTTAAATTCCAGAGAAATGGGAATGAGTTTGTTAATAATTTGAGACTGACCATGAACAAGGATATCAGCCCTTTTTACAATTTACACAAGAGACCAGTATTAAGAATTCACTAAAGCAATTTAGGGAATGTCTTCAGACACTGAGATGAGTTGAACATAGTACCATGGTTGCTTTCTCAGAGGTAGCAGTAAATCAAAATCATTAATTTAGTTTGAACGTTTGTGGTTGTAAGCAGATTATTAAAATGTACCCAATTATGTTCTTAATCCTAATTTACTCACTCTAAGGAGAAGTTTGGTTACAGATAGTTTCATGCACCTTTATTCCTAGAATAATACCTATCCTCCTGGGATATCTCCTTCCTCCAACTCAATTTTTCATTATTACAGATTCCTAAGACCTTCATGCTGTAAGAGGATGAGAAATAAACAGCCAAGTTATGTATTTTCCTTAAAAGAGTAAAAAGAGAGGGGCGCCGGGGTGGCTTAGTCGGTTAAGCGTCCGACTTTCGCTTAGGTCATGATCTCGCAGTTCGTGGGTTCGAGCCCCGCGTCGGGCTCTGTGCTGACTGCCAGTCAGAGCCTGGAGCCTGTTTCAGTCTGTGACTCCCTCTCTCTCTGACCCTCCCCTGCTCACGCTCTCTCTCTCTCCTAGAAATAAATAAAACATTAAAAAAAAAAAAAAAGTAAAAAGAGACACTGCCTCAGTTTGCTCATTGGTGTGAATTAGGTTAACTTACTTGACTATATCAGTCAGAAGTCCTGGAATATGAAACAAAATGTGTTAACTGGGCAAGTCCCAGTCTGTGCTTTATACAATTAGCCCTATGTTATAAAACAAGTACCCCTTGTTGTCCAAATCTATTCAGTTTCTGAGTCTGAAAAGTGAAAAGTCAGATAGGGAGTGATAACTATTTTCCTTTAATCAGAGAGTCTCACTATCTGACTACCTAGCAATACAACTTTTTTCTTCAAAGCAAAATAAGCATCAACATAATAGACTTTTCTGCTTTTACTACTAATCAATAGCCTGAATCACAAAACTACTGGTTTGTACATTTAAACGTGCATCAGGGGCGACTGGGTGGCTTAGTCGGTTAAGCGTCCGACTTTCGCTTAGGTCATGATCTCGCGGTTCGTGGGTTCGAGCCCCGCGTCGGGCTCTGTGCTGACTGCCAGCTCAGAGCCTGGAGCCTGTTTCAGTCTGTGACTCCCTCTCTCTCTGACCCTGCCCTGCTCACGCTGTCTCTCTCTCTCTCTCCTAGAAATAAATAAAAATATAAAAAAAAATATTAAATGTGCACAAATACTATTAGGCACGTAAGGCAAAATATGATACTTAATAATTATTGTGTCCTAAACTTCTATCATGCTTCAATACTATCTTACCATCTGCAGTAGTAAACCTAAGGATCTACAGGGTGAGTTAATTCTGATCACCAACACAGACTGTCTGGTTCCCTTCTGATGGACTATCACAGTACAGAAGAAAAATCACAGCTATACACTGTGACAGCAAAAAGAACAGAAAGGCTCAATTTTTGAAATGATGGGTCAGACTCACACACAGGAAGTTGATACTTTTTAGGTAAAGAAGAAAGTAGTCCTAAAAGACCTGGGATGGTCTACTTGGTTGATGCCAAAAGCCACCACAAAGTTAAAGATTTGTACAAACAAATATCAGAAACTTTTTTTCCTTAACTTTAGATACTAGCAGAACATTACAAAACACACCAAAAAGCTAAAGATGGTGGGGAAGGGGCGAGGAGGGGAATCTTACCAAGAACCTATAAAACTGTTCCTGAACAAATTATTTTTCAAAAATAATGAAAGGGGAAAATAGGGTGAAGACAAAGCTCTAACAAACATTCAGTTAATGGGGGAAAAAACAGCAACAAGGTTTTGTGTTTTTGTTTTGTTTTGTTTTTTTAATGCAGAAGGACCTGCTAATCAATGATTTGGAACGTGCAGGAGAGCAGGAGGCAACACCCACAGCAGCGCGCGTACACACACACACCTCTTCAACTATGCATTTTGTACTACTTCTAACTTGAAATATACTGAATTACAGCCTCAAACTGGTAGAGTAAGGTTCTCAAAATAGCCTATGCCACATTCAATAGCATTCACACAGTGATGGATCATAGTTTGACAGACACATGTGTGGGTCCACAGGTGGGAGGGACACATATGTAAGTTATACAGGGGGATTTCTATCAATCCACACTGGGAACAAAGTAGTTTTGTTATCCCAGTTCTAACAAACGTAATTACCTGTAGTATCTATTCGGGGCATCATCCTTCCTGATTTAAGAGTTGTCTATAACTGTCCCTTTCCTCACTTCTATTCTCTCCTTGACCATTCATTCATATCAATCGATTCCACTGGGAATGCTCTCATTAAGATCATGAATAGCTCTCAAAGCCAACATTTCTGCAGTTCTTATTTAACTTGCTCTCCCAGGAGTGTTTGTCAGTTTCTATCCCTCCTTTTTGAAACGTTCAACTTTCGGTTTCTGATGCCACTATCCATCCACCAGTTTCCTCCCACCTCAGTGGTTGTACCTCCTCAGTCATCTTTGCTGGCTCTTTTCCTGGCGTCTCCAGGATACTAGCTCTCCTCCTCTTCTCAGACTGCACAATTTCCTAAGTGATCTTACACAGGTCCAGTGATTTTAATTTTTTTAAAAGTTTATTTATTTTTGAGAGATAGAGCACACTAGCAGGGGAGGGGCAGAGAGAGGGGCAGACACAGAATCTGAAGCAGGCTCCAGGCTCTGAAACTGCACAGAGCCCGACGCAGGGCTCAAACTCATGAACCATGAGATCATGCTCTGAGGCAAAGTGTGACACTTAACAGACTGAGACACCCAAATGCCCCTCAAATCCAGTGGTTTTAAATACACACTCTCTGCTGCTTAATACCTCTCAGTCTGTGCTTCTCTCTGGAACTCCAGGGTCATTTATTCAGTTGGTAATCTGGTGTCTCCAGTTCACTATCTAATAACAGGTATCTTAAACTTAAAATGGACCAAACAGAAACTCTCCATTTTTCTCAAAAAGCTTCTCCTCCCCAGTTTTTACATCAGTAAAGGCACCACCCACCCAGGTGCTTAAGTCAAAATCTACAACACAAGTACATCAATCATATCCCCAAAACATATCCCTAATCCTTCCACTTCTATCTCCATTATAAGTATCCTGATTCAACTCAACACCATTTCTATCCTCAATCACTGCAACGGCCTCAAACTGGTCTTACTTCCATCCTCCTTCCCCTAACACACACACACACATACACACACACACACCCCTTTATGTCTAAACAGCATTGCTGGGCCTCTGTTTAAAATCCTCCAATGGCATCCCATCAAAAGGATAACATCCAACCTCCTGTCTACCTATCTGACCTCAATCTTACTCTTCTTTCCTACATCACCCCTCCCTAGCACACCACATCTCATGTCTTACCAACACAAACACAATGATTCAGCCTCACTGGCTACCTTTCTGTTTTTGAATATTCAAACTCATTTCCACTTTAGGACTATTCCTTCTGCTTAGGATATATATCCTCTGGTCTTTGCATGGCTGGCTCTTGCTATTCAGACACCAGCTTAAAATGTCACCTGCTCAGCCATTTCTTGTCTGTCCAGTTTTAGTCATTCCAATCACTGTATCATTCTATATTAATTCTCTGCTTACAATTCATTATTTTTTTTTCCTTACTTGTTTATTGCTCCCTGAAAGGTAAGCTGCACTTAGAGCAGGGGTTTGACACCTTGTTCACTTCTGTAACCCCAGCACCTAGAACAGTGTCTAATTTACTAATTTCACAAATTCATTTCAAACACATGAACAGTATAGCACCTTCGTTTAGTGCTTCACTTTATCAAAGATAGATGCTGGGCTCTTCACATAGACTTTTAATTATATTGAAGGCAATGAAATTTTACTGTTTTAAATTGATGAAACAACATATAGTCTCTGATTTACTTACATAGCTGCTATTTCAATTTAAAATAGTTGCCTTAGAATTTTAAAGCCTGAACATGTTTTATCCTATAAGGGTTCTGGAGAGTAAGACAGTGAGCCAGGGATGATTTTGCTTATTTAGTGTATGTTACTTAAGACTAGAAAGAGAACAAATCTTAAAATTGGGAGCTTTCAGAACTTGGCAGCAAATTAGGTACAATGTCTTAAGAATACAATCACAAAGTTTTCAAAAAATTAAATTAAAAAAATGGCTTGGAGAAAGCTGGCAAAACGGAATAGAAGTAAAAGAGTGTGGGGTACTTAGCTGAGACATTTATGATGTTTCTAAACCGCTTCCGCAGGAGCTCTTGGAGTGGACTCCATACATGTGTTTGCAGACAGAGGGCAGGGGTAGAAACCTCACGGGAGCTCGCGAGCATGGAAGTGCGGAGGCCTTCCTCAGGCCCTGTCTGGGTGTTTATATTGTGACAGCAAACTCTGTGTTTAAGCCTGCGCGGTAATTAAGTAGTGTGTTTAAAACTTAAATCTCAGTGGATTTTTCTAAGATTCCCCTCAGGCTCAGGAAGAAGTGAAACAGGATTCTGACTTATAAACACAAATAAATCAAGTTTTATGTTACTGAATGCTTGCACCAATAGCCTCAAGCTTCACTATGCACAACCAAACATAAGGAAAAGGAAAAAAAAGGAAATTCAACAAACAAAATAAACCAAAAGAAAAGAAGATGTAACAGAAGATTTCAACGTTAACTAGAAAGGAAGGAAAAAAGGAGAAAAAAGACAATTTTAGTTAGTCTCTTAAGGAAACCTAGAAATAATGGATCAGGCTTATTTTTTAAGGTAGCCATTTGAAATGGCTTTCAATCTAATAAAAAATAGTGCTGATATTCATAATTCATGTTCCATAGCAGAGCAGTGGTCTTCCTGTTCTCCTGAACTACACACCATAATCACTGCATGTGTGCCCTTGCTTTTAAATTGCCACAGTGAATACGAATCGTGTTCATTTTAACTGTGGAGATAAAAGGGATAATCTCTGGTTCGGTAGAGAACGATTTTTTTTTTTAAAGGAGCCCAACTCGGGCCTTGAACTCACGACCCTAAGATCAACAGCCGAGGTGAGATCTATAGTTGGATGCTTAGCCTAATGAGCTCTCAGGTGCCCCAGAGAGTAATTTTTACAATCAACTGAATGTCTGGTGACAGGAAGGAGAAGGCATTATGCAAAAACAAAACAAAACAAAACAACCCCTCAAAACTAGTCTTGTCCATGAACACTGCAGTGGGATGAGAGAGCTTACATGTGCCAAGAGTAGCTTCTGACTTAGATTATTTACCACCTCTTGATGAAAAGAGTAGCCAGAATCATTACTAGCACTCCCTTGACAGAGAATCTCAAGGCTGCTCTAACTTGTCACTGGTAACAAAGTTGTAGTTACAGTGTCTAACCTCACTTTCTCCACAGGATATAAATCTCAAGGAAAGGGTCTGAGAAAACAGGTCAAACCACAGCCATTAGATCCTAAAGCCCTGGAATGAAGTTGAGGACTATATGGATGTGTACAGGTCTACAATTATTCTCATACTCCCAGAACTGAGCCCTCAAGTTAAAGTCCTCCAACATGGGAAGGCCTGAGGGAGGTGGCACATGAGCACTGCTATTCTCCTCTGGTCTGAATGACTGAGAACAGTGGTACCATTAAGGGAATGGTAAGAGTTTATTCTAACTACTTAACTAGCTCTCCTGTGGACCAAATAAGCTAGCTAGCTTAACAAGTGTTATATTAGAATTGCTGTGTTACTTTAATCATCTAACATATTTTACATGACTTGTGGGATTAATCTCTATAGTTACATTTTTAATGTTTATTTACTTTTGAGAGAGAGAGAGAGACATAGACAGAGCATGAACAGTGGAGGAGCAGAGAGAGAGGGAGACACAGAATCCAAAGCAGGCTCCAGGCTCTGAGCTGTAGCCCAATGCGGGGCTTGAACTCATGGACTGCAAGATCATGACCTGAACTGAAGTCAGACGCTTAACTGACTGAGCCACCCAGATGCCCTTAATTTAGATATTAAAGATTAAAGGAAGCCAAATTTATACTTTTCATAACTACTTTCTGATTGTTTCATTTCCAAAGTCACACAAATCTAGGTTACAAAGGGAAAGGCTGGGTTTCTTACAGATACTTTATTGTTTTTTTTAGCATGCCTTATTATATTTAAACTATAAGGAAATAGTAAAGAAAGTAACCAAACAATGAGAAAAAATTTAAACAAGTTTGTGCAGACACTACTCTTTATCATATCTATATGATAAATAACACTGATAACCAAAAAATGAGCAAGCTAGAGAGGATTTGTACGACATCGCATTTTTTAAAAACCATCTTTCAGGGCCCAGGACATGACATAAACTTGGTTACTATGTGAATGTTTTTACATTAATAAAAACTAAAGCTAAACATACCTCTGATACTCTCTTCCCTCTAACAAAGCTACCAAAGATGGGATCGTCAACTCTAAAAACCTGTACCGTTTATCAAACCATCTAAGTCGGTCTTCTAAAGGTAAAAAAAAATAATAATAATTTCTGTAATTAGTACCAACTTCTACAAAGTTGTAGCCAATTGGCAGTATAGTTTCCTGAGCTACTGTTCAGGTAGCTGCTAAGGGATTGATGAGCCACCACAGAGGCAGCTGAAATGGGTGATCTGTTTACACCAGCAACTGATTTAAAAAATTTGGGGCAGTTAGATTAACAATATATTTTTTAAAAAATCCAAATTGCTCAAAAACCAGAGCCTAACATATTCTCTATGATTCTTCCATATGGCACTGAGACTATGTCCAAGAAAATGTCTGGCTTGTTACTAGGCATTCTAGTTAAGCCGTGAACTGGTTTGACTAGCGAATAATACATATGGTCTATACTTTTGGGGACTAGGAAAATCCTATTAAGCAAGATTTCTGAAAACAACTCTGGATTATAGGCTCTAATTTTTCTCACACATAGCATCCCCCTCTAAAGTTTTCATGTCCTCAAGACTTATCACTTCTTTATGACAGCTGCTGCTTCATACATCTCGAAGTCTAATTTTTTTTAATGTTTATTTACTTGTGAGAGAGAGGGAAACAGAGTGTGAGGAGGGGAGGGGCAGAAAGGGAGACACAGAATCTGAAGCAGGCTCTAGGCTGTCAGCACAGAGCCTGATGTGGGGCTCAAACCCACAAACCATGAGATCATGACCTGAACTGAAGTAGGATACTTAACCAACTGAGCTGCCCAGGTGGCCCTAGTGTGAAAAAATATCTGAAAATCTAAGACTGAAAAGATGTTGACAAAGACTCAGTAAAAAATAACCATTCCTAACAGTATAAGAGACACATACAAGCAGACACTGGTCAGATGCTTCCCTCAGCTGAATCACTGGGCCATGGAAAGCCCCCAACTTTGCACTTCAGAGAGGCTCTGAAACATTACCCTCTGGTGTAAAAACTTAAAATACATTAGGCCTGGAGAAACTGTTCTAAAGTAACTTGCTGCACCAAACGCGTCATGATGGATGATCGGTAAAGGACAAATCCAAGAGGTGCCAAGAAAATTCAGTTCCTGGAACCCATTCCACTGCATTAAGCCTCCTACAGACACTCTTATTTGAGATGTTGCAGAGGTTTAGGAAGCCTTCCTACCATCCCTATCCAATCCAATTTCTTAAGTCTCTAGAGCCATCTGAGTGATACAGCCAAATGAAATCTTCTCAACACATACACACCATGGAAGTTTATGCCACAGTGTAGAGAACTCTAGAAAGCCAACTGCTGCTATTCCAGACTGCATGTTATAAAAAAAAGAATGAGGAGTCTTCTGACACTGGACTCATGGTTTCTTAAAGAAACTGTCCCCTTTTCAACTTAAGTAACACCCTTAATCATTTTCCTCCTGCTCCTGTAAAAAATTACCACAGATTTAGTAACTTGACACAAATTTATTCTTTTATCATTCTGGAGGTCATAAATCTACAATGAGTCTTTTGGGGGCTAAAAATTAAGGTGGTGGCAGGGCTGGTTCCTTCCGGAGGCTCTAAGGGAAAACTAGTTCCCTTGCCTTTTTTAGCTTCTAGTGCCCTCCTGTACTCTGGCTCAGGTCCCCTTCATCACACCACTCACTCCCACCTCTTGCCTCCATCATCAACTCTCCTACTACTCACACAGATGTCCCACTTCCTTCTTCTAAGGACCTCCCTGGCTAATCGAGGATAATGTCCCCCTCTCAAGATCCTTAACTTCATTACATTTACAAAGTCTCTTTTACCATATTTATAGTAACAGGAATTAGAATGTGGATATCTTTCAGGGACCACTATTCACCCTACCACAAACCTACTTAGAGATTTTAAATTCGATAAAGCATACTCACTCATTTAAACTTTATGAGGGGTTGTCATTCCTATTTTATAAATGCTAAGGCAGGTCTAGGAAAGTTAATTTCTCAGTCATAGTCATATAGTTAGCCAAAGAACCAGGACTAAAAACCAGAGTATACGGCCCTAGGGATTATACACCAATCACCACATACTGCCTTCTTCTCAACTGTGCTGTTTACAAATCCCCTGCCTTTCTTCTCTCGTTTTCCTGTACAACTTTTTACCATACCTAAAGTCCAAACTGCAATTTATCAAAAGAGTTTAACCCACAGCACAGGTCCCTACATTTTTTCAGGATTTATAATCTTAGTCATTTTCTCATGGTATCCCCTGGGCCAAAAGAAATACCAAAATATTCTGTTAAATTAAATCCAAACACACTAAGTATTTATGTCCTAACAACTCAGCACCTTTTGGGTACTCCACAACTTCTCAACTTCTGATTCTTAGAATCAGATTGGACACTGCCACCCTTATTTCCTATTTCACATTGATTTTCATACTACAGTACTTCCTTAGTTGTAGCAATGGTCAAAATTCCAGCTTCACAAAAATATGACATCATATCAAAAGGAATGCAGTGATTTAATCCTGAATTGTAAACTACCTTAAGCTAGCAGTTTGTGTGATGTCTGACAGATGTCACTGTGTTTCCCAGAAAATTAAAAATATCCTGTGATACCCATGTGGATTTGCTGGGGCACTCCTCAGTGTCTGGGCAAACTATTTGGACCTGTGGGCCTATGTATTTGGTATGCAAGTAATAGCTGTATCTCTGGATAAGGGTCTAAGACAAACAATACAGGAACTCCCAGTCTGTTACCATACATACTAATAAGCCAATTTGACATCCTCTATTAAAGATACATTCTCTATTACCACATCTGCTCATCATACTCTCCTGAGAACAGCGACCAGCTCAAGAAAAATATGTGTATATAAGTAAGGATTTTTATTTATGTCTCTGGGAGCATGTTACATCTAAAAGAGAACTGAGTCAGACAAATAAAATACAATGGCATTTTCATCTGCCCAAATGAATTGTACTTACTTATTAAAACATCATAAGAAAACCTGACACCGAACACCAAAAAAATATTTTTAAGAACTTTAAAAATGTCTGCAATATTAGTAAAGTAAAAAACTATTAACATAAATTGTCTTATTTTCTGATTCTTTGGTATCATTTTAAGACTAATGTTAAGAGGCACCTTGGGTGGCTGAGTAGGTTAAGCATATGAATCTTGAATTTGGCTCAGGTCATGATCTCACAAATTGTGAGGCCAAGCCCCCTGTTGGGTTTGCACTGAGCATGGAGCCTGCTTAAAATTCTCACTCTCCATCTGCCCCTTCCTCACTCACTCTCTTGCTCTCGCTCGCTCTCTCTCCTTCTCAAAAATAACTAACGTTAGGAAGGAAGATATGATGCAAATCAAAGTACACACAGTGAAAGTTTCAGAGCTTTCCCATATGATACAAATTCATGAATTTTCTAAATGAGTATTCTCAAACTTGAGGGTGCACTAAAATCACCTGAATGATGTGTTAAAACACAGGCTGCTGCCCCCCACCCCCCAAGTTTTTGATTCAGTAGATCTGAGGCAGAACCAAGAATCTAAATTTCTAAAAAGTCCTCAGGTGGGGTAACTGGGTGGTTTGGTCGGTTAGGTTAAGTGGTTAAGTGTCTGTCTTTTGTTCAGGTCATGTTCTCACGGTCGCTGAGTCAAGCCCTGCATCAAGCTCTGTACTGACAGCTCAGAGCCTGGAGCCTTCTTCAGATTCTGTGTGTGTGTGTCTCTCTCTCTCTCTCTCTCTCTCTACCCACTCCCCTTCTCTCTCCTGCTCTCTCTCTCAAAAATAAACAAACATTAAAAAATTTTTAAAAGTTCCCAGGCAATGCAGATGCTAGTATAGGGACCATACTTTAAAAAAAACACTGTTTCAGATGAAATACACATTTTCATGGCAGGCAGTTCAAAAAGCTACTAAATGCACTGAAAGCTGGCAAGGAAACGAAACTGCAAAACAACAATAAAAACTCACCACAAAGAACAACAACAAAAAAAAAACGCCTAGAAAAAAATAAAACACAGTAACAGTCAGTACTTTCCCACCTAAGAAAACTGAGCTAACAAACTGAGCTCCTCATGGTTTGTGCAAGTTCTCAATTTACCCTTCGATGACTGCTCTGCAGATTAAATGAGACAACACATACATGTAACAGCCCTCTATAACGTGGCCAGAGAAAACCAAAGCTCAGAAAAGCCAAGAGTTCACCATTAAGCATCAGAGTAATTTTCAACATGCAGTGGGAGGGTATTAAATTTGTAAACAGAGCCTGTCCATCCCTAAACTGCTTCAGTATGAAGAAACAAGTTTTGGTGGTGTTTGCCAAATTACACTCTAACACTTAGATGTAAATAAATCTAGTCCTGCTGACATGTATGCAAGCAGGCAGCACTTTGTTTTGGTTTGTTTTTTAATCAGGGGGAGATGTGCTGTGTTGGGCACTACTCTTACAGAATCTACATTACATCTAAAATCAGTGAAACCATAAACAATGGGCAAGAGTATGAAGTGCTATCAAACCCTTAATTAAGGCTAAATTGCATTAGTATGTTTTATTAAGCAAGAAAGCATCCTAATAATACTGAAAAAACTCAAACAAAACTGGCTGTTACCTCAGTCTAAAATTAGCCTAAATGACCCAAAGTCCAAGTACCATTAAATTACAGAACTTCACAAAATTTATCAACAATGAGAAACTAAATCTCCTGACAGTCCTATTCCTTTTATTTAAAAAAAAATTTTTTTTAACGTTTACATTTTGAGAGAGAGAGAGAAAGAGAGAGTGAGTGAGCAGGGAAGGGGCAGAGAGGGAGACATTGAACCCAAAGCAGCCTCCAGCTTTGAGCTATCAGCACAGAACCTATGTGGGACTCAAACTCATGAACTATAAGGTCATGACCTGAGCTGAAGTTGGACACTCAACCAACTGAGCCACCCAGGCACCCCAGTCCTATTCCTTTTAAATACCCATTACTGGCAAGTGTTTCCAAAGCGAGCAAGTCTTTGGTACAATCAAAACTGGTTCCACTAAGCGCAACAAGGCAATAATGAGAACGTCCTTATATTTATATATTCTTTTTTTAAAGTTTATTGTGGGGGGAAGTGAGAGACACACATAAGCAGGGAAGAAGGATAATGGAAGAGAGAGAAACCTTTTTTTTATTAATGTTTTTCTATTCTTTTTTAAAATACATTTTTAAAAAATGTTTTTATTTCTAAAAGAGAGAGAGACAAAGAGACACAGCATGAGCAGGGGAGGGGCAGAGAGGGGAACCAAGAATCCGAAGCAGGCTCTGGTGCTAACAGCAGAGAAGACAGTGCGAGGCTTGAACTCATGAACTGTGAGATCATGACCTGAGCCGAAGTCAGCCTAACCGACTGGGCCACCCAGGTGCCCCAAGAGAGAGAGAATCTTAAATTTATTTATTTTTGAAAGACAGAGACAGAGCACAAATTGGGAAGGGGCAGAGAGAGAGGGAGACACAGAATGTGAAGCAGGCTCCAGGCTCTGAGCCGTCAGCACACAGATGAACTGGGAGATCATGACCTAAGCTGAAGTCGGACGCTTAACCGACTGAGCCACCAGGAGCTGTCCAAGAAACAGTCTTAAGCAGGGTCCCCACTCAGCATGGAGCCTGACATGGGGCTCAATCACGGAATGCTGGGATCACGACCTGAGCCTAAATCAAGATTTGGATGCTCAACCGAATGAGCCACCCAGGCACCCCATTCTTACATTTATGATATTTGTGCTACTTATATGGACCTAACAGTAAGTCAGGATTTTCAGTGACTGCAAGTAACTAGTGGTGGCACTCCACGTGGGAAGGAAAGAGAGAGAGAAAGAAGAAGCTTGTCTGACCCTGCCTCTAGTATTCAAGAAAGAGCAGAGGGAAATCAGTATCCTTCCAGCAACTGTTTCTTCTCTTTGTATGGAATGATCACAAGACCCCAGAAAGTGCTAGAATGACTAGAGAAGTAAAGAAGACTATCAATGACTACATCCTTTTTCTGCCACCATGATAAGCAATAGAGTAAAATAAATAATACTTAGGTGATGGAAAGCACTAGAACAGTGTAACCCACATCCACATTCATAGTTCTAATAAGTTATAAAGTAGACTCCCTGGTATAAGAGCTTCCAGAGACCACAATAAAGGAACAGAAATAACAAACACAGTATAACGTCATTTTTCAACTACTCAATGAGAAACTGACAAATGTATATAAACCAGTTTTTTGTCAAGTAAATCACAGGTCTCTGTTACTTAGCATTATGACTCCAAAGCTTAAGTTTCAAATAAAGTTACTGGTCTCAAGTAAAATAATACTTGCTTCAGAAATGTGTGCAGTCCTGGGGCGCCTGGGTGGTTTAGTCGGTTAAGCGTCCGACTTTTGCTTAGGTCATGATCTCGCAGTTCGTGGGTTCGAGCCCCGCATCGGGCTCTGTGCTGACTGCCAGCTCAGAGCCTGGAGCCTATTTCGGAGTCTGTGTCTCCCTCTCTCTCTGACCCTCTCTCACTCATGCTGTCTCTCTCTCTCTCTCCCCTAGAAAGAAATAAAAAGAAAAAAAAAAAAAAGAAAAAAAAAGAAATGTGTGCAGTCCTCTTTCAAGGAGTAAAAATCTTACTCTTCTTCATACACGGAGGAAATGGGTCAGTAGAGGTGTACCTATAGCCCATGAGCCACACCAGGGTGGAGTTACTGTCCGATACTGTGCCTATTCACCATGCAGATGTCCCTACAAGGCTGGAAGGCAGTGGACAGAACTCCAGTCTTAAGGGGGAGTATAATTCTGAAAGGCACAGAGGATATATCACGTTAATGTAAGCTAGTGCTTATGTGAATGTAAGCTAGAACCTTCTGTGATGATGAAAACCTTCTATAACTGCAGTGCCCAATAAGTGAAATGTGATGAGTGCCACATGAGTGCCACTGAGGAAATGAATCTGTAATTTTATTTAATTTTAACAAATTTAAATTTAAATAGCCACATGTGGCTAAAGGCTACCTTATTGGATAGCACAAATGCAAGCAAATTCGGGAGATTCCAGTGCCCTTGAGAGTGATCTGTCATAAGCTTAATTACATATGATGTAATTCTGGCCAATGAGATAGGAGGAAAGGGTTTTCCTTGATCTAAAACAAATCAAACAAACAAAACCACACATACACAAGGAAGAGAAGATTCTTTTTTTTGCCTCTAGATGTGGCCTCGGGGAAGTGATGTCTAGGAAATATTCCACCATCTTATGAACAGTAGGGCAGCAACCTACACACGAAGCAGATATGCTGAAAAGAGCAGAGCTAAAGAATGGAAAGAATGTGGGCTCCTGATAGTGTCACTGAGCTCTCCAACTGCGGAGACATTTTTATCTATTTATTTATTCAGATATTTTATTTTATTTTTATTTAAATTTTTTTTTTTTAATGTTTTATTTATTTCTAGGAGAGTGAGAGAGAGAGACAGCGTGAGCAGGGGAGGGTCAGAGAGAGAGGGAGTCACAGACTGAAAGAGGCTCCAGGCTCTGAGCTGGCAGTCAGCACAGAGCCCGACGCGGGGCTCGAACCCACGAACCGCGAGATCATGACCTAAGCGAAAGTCGGACGTTTAACCAACTAAGCCACCCAGGCGCCCCTATTCAGATATTTTAGATATTTTCATTTATTCAGGTATTTCCTAAACACCAACGAGATCCTACAATAAGCACAACAGATAAAAATTCCTGACAATAAGAATTCAACCAGGTCTTCTAATGTCAGTCAAGTCAGGATTATTGTTAATTGTTAGCTGAAGATACAGCAATTCATAAGAGAAACAAAGTAAAAGTGGATGAAGTAACCTGTTTTCCTTGGTACAGCAGTAAAACAAACCCTATGTATTTAAAAATCAGACACTGATGTCAATTCCAAATTTGTACCTCAAAATGAATATATTCTAAATAATGGGTTAAAAGTACTTCACTAAAAATCATTTTGTTAGCACGTATTAAGGCCAGACTACTAAGAAACATAGATACGGTTAAGAGTAATCCAATCACTTGTACACTACCATCCAATGACTCATTTTAAAGTTATCATTATGAAGATATTGGTAAAAACAAAATTTTTCTAGCTTAATTTTTCCTCCATTTATCTCCCTCTGTTTTATATTAATTACAAAATACATATTATTTAAGTTATCTTACTGTTCTGAAACCGAAGAATACTTTAGTAACACATTATAAATTTTGCTAATCATATAAAACACAGACTAAATGTGTTTCCAAAGTGGAAATAATTCACACCTGTTTCGTACTCCTAATGAATCAAGTATATGACAGTATATCACACCAGAGCTTTTTTTCCCCAAACTAAATGCACATCTGGAAATAAAAACCAAAAAAACAATCATTCTCGATTTTTGCCACTTTTTTGTTCAAAAAATGTATTTTTAAATATTTAATTATACGACAAGGCTCCAGAGTGATAGCAATAGCCACAGCTTAGCTGTTTTTGGGTCCTCATGAATTCTCTCCTAAAAACAAACTCAGCAATTTGGTTATTAGCAAAGCTGAAAATCTGCATCTACAACAAAACTAAAAAATAAGGTACGCTTATGGAACCCAAAATACAAATGGGAAGGGGCCAACTACTGATGGGTAAAGACTCATGTGGAATTGCCATTCACATGAGAAGCAGCAGAGGGAAGCAACAGGATATCTGACAAACCTGAAATTAGGAAAACCCCCAAAGAGACGACAGGCACTCTCTGGAAGGTGCAGCCTGCCAGCTGAGAATAAATAGCAGCTGAATGAGAGGAGTTCTGCACATTCCAACGTGTGGGTGAGCTTCAGGAGACCGTGGAGGTCTGGCGGGGAGGGAGTACTCTGGCCCTGCAAATTCAAAGCTACCCCGTCACGGGGTGCCTGGGTGGCTCAGTTGGTTAAGCGTCCGACTTCGGCTCAGGTCATGATCTCATGGTTTGTGGGTTCAAGCCCTGCATTGGGCTCTGTGCTGGAGACTGCTTCGGATTCTGTATCTCCGTCTCTCTCTGACCCTCCCCTGCTCATGCTGTCTCTCTCTCTCTCTCTCTCAGAAATAAATAAAACATTAAACAACAACGAAAAAAAAAGCTAGCCCATCTGAAGCTCCCTTTCAAGACAAAACCTTGCACTGAGGAGAAACTACTGGAAACAGAATCCAAGTTAAGCATAACAGTGACAAGCGATGGAAAGGAACAACTGGGAGGAATAAGGGCCAGAAGAAGTTTGAGGCTACAAGCTTCCTTCTACTTCCCCTACCAGAAAATTCAGAAGAGGAGCTGTAACCATAAAGCTAGAAAAGCTTTCATGGCACTGTGGGAAAGCACTGAGGTTATACCTCAAGGTCATGGTTAGAAAAAAAAAAAAGAGAGAAAGGATCTTTCTTTCTTTCTAAGATAGCATCCTTAAAGACAATGACAGCATACTAGAAAAACATGCCTTTATAAAACATGAAAATTGTAACTCAGTATTTCAAAATCAGCTTTAAAATTTTAAGAAAATGAGATAATAATGGCATACCAGCCCAAAGAAGAAAAGCAAAGCAATGAAAAATAAAAAATACTAAAAGCAATCCCTATCAAAATAACACCAGCATTCTTCACAGAACTAGAACGAACAATCCTAAAATTTGTATGGAACCAGAAAAGACCCCAAATAGCCAAAGCAATCTTAAAAAAGAAAACCAAAGCAGGAGGCATCACAATCCCAGACTTCAAGCTGTATTACAAAGCAGTAATCATCAAGACAGTATGGTACTGAAACAAACACAGACACTCACATCAATGGAACAGAACAGAGAACCCAGAAATGGACCCACAAACGTATGGCCAACTAATCTTTGACAAAGCAGCAAAGAATATCCAATGGTATAAATACAGTCTCTTCAGCAAATGGTGCTGGGAAAACTGGACAGTGACATGCGGAAAAATGAACCCGGACCACTTTCTTACACCATACACAGAAATAAACTCAAAATGGATTAAAGACCTAAATGTAAGACAGGAGCCATCAAAATCCTCTTATGAGAAAGGAGGCAAAAACCTCTCTGACCTTGGCCACAGCAGCTTCTTACTCAATAGGTCTTTGGAGAAAAGGCAAAAATGAACTATTGGGACCTCATCAAAATAAAAACCTGCACAGCGAAGGAAACAATCAGCAGAACTAAAAGGCAACTGACAGAATGGGAGAAGATATTTGCAAATGACATATCAGATAAAGGGTTAGTATTCAAAATCTATAAAGAACTTATCAAACTCAACATCCATAAAACAAATAATGCAGTGAGGAAAGGGGCAAAAGACATGAATAGACACTTCTCCAAAGAAGACATCCAGATGGCCAACCAACATCACTCACCATGAAAAAATGCTCAACATCACTCACCATCAGGGAAATACAAATCAAAACCACAATGAGATACCACCTCACACCTGTCAGAATGGCTAACTTTAACAACTTGGGCAACAACAGATGTTGGTTAGGATGCAGAGAAAGAGGATCTCTTTTGCACTGCTGGTGGGAACGCAAACTGGTGCAGCCACTCTGGAAAACAATATGGAGGTTCCTCAAAAAATTAGAAATAGAACCTAGGTTATCTATCCAAGGGATACAAGTGTGCTGTTTCGAAGGGGCACATGCACCCCAATGTTTATACCAGCGCTATCGACAATAGCCAAATGATGCAAAGAGCCCAAATGTCCACTGATGGATGAATGGATAAACAGACGTGGTATATACAACAGAGTATTACTTGGCAATCAAAAAGAATGAAATCTTGCCATATGCAACTTTGTGGATGGAATTGGAGGTTATCATGCTAAGCAAAATTAGTTGGAGAAAGAAAAATATCATAGGACTTCACTCACATGAAGAATTTAAGATACAAAACAGATGAATATAAGGGAAGGGAAGCAAAAATAATATAAAAACAGGGAGGGGGACAAAATCTAAGAGACTCAATAGAGAGCAAACAGGGGATTGCTGGAGGGGTTGTGGGTGGGGGGATGGGCAAAATAGGTAAGGGGCACTGAGGAATCCACTCCTAAAATCATTGTTGCTCTATATGCTAACTTGGATGTAAATTAAAAAATAATTTTTTAAAATACTAAAAAACATAATTTAAGAAAATTTGATGAAGTAGAAAATTGAAACTGTATATTGAATCTATCAATTCCTAATGACCAGTTCAAAGACACAATCCAGTAAAACTAGACTTTGAAAACAGCAAAACTCCTGACACCCAGGCAAAAAGACCAAATCACTTGTAAAAACTACCAGAATATCTTCAGTCTTTGACAGCAACACAATATGGCAGAAGACAACAGAGAAAACCAAATGTGAGCCATCAATTTTATAGGCAGCCAAGCTAGTAGGAGTGAAATTGCAGGGTCATATGGTAAATTTGTTTAATTTTTTAAGAACCTGTTTCTTTTTATCATCTATTAGTGTTTCCTTATTTAGCCACTCTATTTAGGACCCTTAATATAAATAGTTATGCTTTCACTTTTTATTCTGTCTCATGTTTCTTGGAGGCACACTAAAAAGTCTTTTCAACAGGAAGATTTTATCTATAAAGAAAGCTTATATTGTGTCATAAGCAAAATATAAAAATAAGTGCTAACATGTCTTCCTAAATAAGGTAAGGATTGCTGAATTCAAATGTTTTCAAGCAATAACTGAGGTTAAAATTGTGATAATACATATACTGTATGTAACAGTATGTCTGCATATATATAGTTTTTTTGACCCCCCAAAACACTACCTGAAACAAAAATTCTATAGAAACCACTAAATTTAAGTGCAAACGCTTTTAATAATAGATTGACTACTAGGGCTATTCAAAGTATGGGGTGCCTGGGTGGCTTAGTCGGTTAAGCGTCCGACTTTCGCTTAGGTCATGATCTCGCGGTTTGTGGGTTCCAGGCCCGCATCGGGCTCTGTGCTGACTGCCAGCTCATAGCCTGGAGCCTGTTTCAGAGTCTGTGACTCCCTCTCTCTCTGACCCTCCCCTGCTCACACTGTCTCTCTCTCTCTCTCCTAGAAATAAAAAAAAAAAACATTAAAAAAAAAATTAAAAAACAAAAAAAAAGTGTAATTCCACACTGGTGTTGGTTCAAAAACTACTGGTAACTGACCCACTTCAAGTTAAGCACAAAAAGAGAGTAAACTGATTTTGAAACCTTTACAGTAGTTCGGTAATTTTAGGTTTGTTGTCTCTAATAATGAAATTTTAGGGCATGCATTTATAAGCTCTTATTTCCTTTTTTTCTGGTAATGTATTTTAATGTATTTTACCAAAAAAGAATCTGTTCGTGACAAATTGGGGGCAGGGACAGAGGAGGAACTGGTACTTTACCAGAAACAGCATGAGAAGCAGAAGCCAACAAATTTTCTGTAAAGGGCCAGACAGTAAATACTTTGGGCTTTGCAAACCACAGGGTCTCTGCTCCAATTACTAACCTCTGCCATTACAGCATGAAAGCCGCCATAGATGGTATGTAAACAAATGGGCATGGTTGTTACAATAAAACTTTATTTATAAAAACAGCTGGTGGATCAGACTTGGCCTGCAGGCCATATTCACTGATTCCTGTACTAGAAGATTCAAGCAAAATAGAATAAGGGAGGAGACAAACATAAAATTATCCAAAAGGACAAAACCTTGTAAAGGGTTTTGGCAATGGAAAGGAAGGGGAAAAGAATAAGAATTTTGGAATCCAATCCTGAAGAAATTGTTATTAACGCAGTCTGGATTTCATTTAGCTATGCCAGCAGCCACATTTCTAGTCATATGTTACCCAGGCTGTGAGGGATCCTTGCTTTATTACAGTAAACTACAGTGCCTTTGGTGATACTACATAAGCAAGATGACTTCATTTATGTACATCAGAGCAAAGGTCTGATCCTGACTTATCTGGCAGGAAAGATTATATACACTTAGCATTTAATCAAATCTCTAGTAGATTAAAAAAGGTCACATTCTTGAAATCATAACATATAAAAAACAATCCAGTCTCCTAACAGGTTATTCCTATCCCTCATTATTTGTTTTTTGAAACAGTTTCTGTACCTAACCGGCACAAACCTGTTCTCGTGGTATCCATTATTAAGGGTGTAAAAATAAGGTTTGCCTTCAAAACAGGTATATTCTAATAATTAAAATAAGATACAACTAGGAGCGCCTGAGTAGCTCCACTGGTTCAATGCTTGACTTTGATACTTTTGGCTCAGGTCATGATTTCATGATAGAGAGGTCGACCCCTGAGCTGGGCTCCATAGTGAGCATGAAGACTGCTTAAGATTCTGTCTCTCAAAAAATGATACATCTATAAATAACCAAAATTCAAGGCAAAAATATTACTTCTCCTACTATACCTTAAGTTACTTGACAGCAGGATTCATGCCTGATTCTTCTTTGCATCTTCTCTACCAAACACATTTTTTTTAAAAATCAACTATTTGCTGTAGAAGATGTGAGTAAGGGTGGGTAATCAGTATCTGCCTTTCACAGAAGAGGAAACCAAGGGAACAAAAAATTTCATAGCTGGTTAAAATTGGATTCAAGACCACAATCCAGATTTCCTAATCCCTATTATTCAGGTTTTCCCACCAGACCATGATTTCCTCAGTACATACAAAGAACAAAATCTCATCAGCACTCAGACCTTCAACCATATGAAATAAAACCATAAAACTTTAAAGATATCTTTAATATCTCTCAAAAACAATCTCTCTTGGCGCCTGGGTGGCTTAGTCGGTTAAGCGTCCGACTTTCGCTGAGGTCATGATCTCGGTTCGTGGGTTCGAACCCCGCGTCGGGCTCTGTGCTGACTGCCACCTCAGAGCCTGGAGCCTGTCTCAGAGTCTGTGACTCCCTCTCTCTCTGACGCTCCCCTGCTCTCTCTTTCTCTCTCTCCTAGAAATAAATAAAAAACATTTAAAAAAATTAAAAAAAAAAAGAACAATCTCTCAATTGAGGACCAATAAGTATATTACAGTAATACAGCATATTACAACAAGTATAGCAGAGGTGTACAGAAGGAAGGAAGAGCAGAAAATACCCTCCAAAGTATGCTCTGGAGCCCTGAAAATGACAATAAGGAGGGCTATAAGAGACTTAGGGGCAAAAGAGAACTGTCAAAGGATTAGGAGAACATCGCTTTGGGTGGTAGTTCTTGAACATTTTCATTTTCCAATTCTAGAATTTTTGGCAACATACTTGAAGGCCTTTAAAACAATAGTAAATAAGTCAACAGTAAATATAATACACCCAATACTACTGTAAACTAATAGCCACAGTGTCTAGGGAAGTTGTTCTCAAACTTTTTGGCTTCAGAACTCCTACTGGGGACCCGAAAGGCTTTTGTTTATGTACATTGTATCTACTGATATATATCATATTAGAATTAGAACTGAGAACATTAAAAATATGTATTTTAAAATAATAAACCCATGGGGCACCTTGGAAGCTCAGTTGGTTAAGTGTCCGATTTCAACTCAGGTTATGATCTCATGGCTTATGAGTTCGAGCTCAATTCGGGTTCTAGCTCAATTCGGGTTCTGTGTTGACAATTCAGAGCCTGGAACCTGCTTTGGGTTCTGTCTTCCTTTCTCTCTGCCCCTCCCCCACTCGCTCTTTCTCCCTCTGTCTCTCAAGAACAAACATTAGGGGCGCCTGGGTAGCTCAGTCGGTTGAGTGTCCGACTTCAGCTCACGTCATGATCTCACAGTTCATGGGTTCAAGCCTTGTGTCGGGCTCTGTGCTGACAGCCAGCTCAGAGCCTGGAGCCTGTTTCTGACCCTGAAATAAATAAAACATTAAAAATTTTTTTTAAAAAAGAACAAACATTAAAAAATTTTTTTTAAATAAATAAAAAATAAACACATCACATACTCACATAAATCACATGCTTTAATTAAAACATAAGTTTTTTTTTTAAGTTAAAACTGTGGCACCAGTTTACATTTTTGCAAATATCTTTTAATGTCTGGTTTAACGGAAGTCAGTTGCATCCTCATATCTACTTCAGCACTTTTTTTTTTAATGTTTTTTATTTATTTTTGAGAGAGCAAGAGAGACAGCACGAGCAGGGGAGGATCAGAGAGAAAGGGAGATACAGAATCCAAAGCTAGCTGTCAGCACAGAGCCTGACGCGGGGCTTGAATCCACGAACCGTGAGATCGTGATCTGAGCCGAAGTCAGACGCTTAACTGACTAAGCCACCCAGGCACCCCTCCACTTCAGCATTTTTTTTTAAAATAGTTTATTGTCAAGTTGGTTTCCATATTACACACAGTGCTCATCCCCACAGGTGCCCTCCTCCATGACCATCAACTGCCTTCCCCGCTCCCCCACCCCATCAGTCCTCAGTGTGTTCTTGGCATTCAAGAGTCTCTCATGGTTTGCCTCCCTCTCCACTTCAGCATTTAATCTGTTGCGATAATTTGCTTTTGCTGAAGTATATAAGGAAAATACAGCCTCACACAAATCTGTAGTTTAAAAAGGGAGTTATCTTGATAGTCTTTAAGAAAATTGTCAATATTCTTCTTCAACACTGACACAAAACTCAAGAGGATACTTTCTTAAAGGTTACATACAATACCGAATCTGAAACCACATGAATGAACTTTTTGTACACTGTTACATTAAAATCCAGTGGTCTTTCTTGTACTATGGATCTTTACTCAGCAAATATTTCACTGAGTTATACGGCTCTTCAAAACACTGATATACTTCCTTATTCAATATCAAAAATTCCTATTTCTTAACATTGCCACTGATCTCTTCAGAGAAGCCTTTAAATACTGGGAAGTTGTCAAGCCCAAATTTTATCATTGGCAACAGTTCATTTGTTTTCCAAATTTCAGATATTTATCAGTGTAAACCCCAACATGATTTCATGCATTTAGAGGAAAGATATTTCCTAGATAAGTGGAAAACTGTGTGGATGGCTTCTGGAACACCTTCATTCTAAGCAGGTATATGGTGTATGAAACATTTCATTTATAAGTCCGCACCTCTTTTTCCCGTCTGCTGTAATCTGCATTCACTGAGTGCAAGTTGTATTGATCACTGAGATCCAGTCTGTTCCAGGGTTCTGGGTTACTCTCCTACAAACTGACATCTGGATTGAACAATGCCAGGCACAAGACAGACAGTGCTCCTCCAGTACCTCCTGCTCCAATAAATACGAAGAGGGGGATCAGGCTCCAATGCCTGAGGATCTGACAGAACATGGCTACAGCAGAGGCCTCGGGTCTACAGGGAGAAAAGATCAAATTTGCAAGGCCCAGCACTAAGCAATCCCTACACCGAGGATGAACCAACACCCAAAGTCACCCCGAACCTCCTATTTATTTCTCAGTTCTTTTCATTTTGTGAGAAAATGTCTGCTAATTACCCAAATCAGAATAACCATAGTTTTTCTGTCAATTATTCTTTCAAGTAAAAATGGTGTTCCACAAAAAAATCTGCTAGGTCAGCATGTAACTCCAAATCTCCAAGTGCTTTTCCTTAAAATAACCACAGTACTTCAGTATGCAGAAGTGCCATATATGAATTTCCCATTATATCATATGGACCAATAAAAGGACGTGTACTCTTACTCTAGTTTTTACTTCAATAAGGGAATTCTTAAATAAAAATGGCTTTTTTTCCCCTAACTGCAGCGTGTATGTCAGTGAAGAGTATAATGGCTATCAGGACAATCGGGTTCCAGTGCCCTGTTTTATGCTTAGGTACCAACACTTCACCTACCAATACAGCTCTACCAGCAGTACAAATACTAGCACACATAAAAAGTCACAATTTCTCAGCAATGTTATAAAAATAGTTTGACCTTGAGGACCCCTTGCAAGAGTTTCAGGGCTTCCAGGAGTATAGGGACCTCACTGAGAACTGCTAATCTACAGAAGCATTAACAGTTATCTAATTGATCCCTACGTGGCCCTTTGGGATTGGTTGTTTTCTGCTCTGACTCTAACTCTCTCATCTACTTAGGGGGCAACACTCTGTTGGGCACTGAACCTTTCGTTCTACCACATCTCTCACTTCATACGCACTGTAAATTGTACACTACTCTCAATGTACTACACAACCAGTTTAGCTCAGCATTTGACCTGCAATAGCCAGGATAGTGTGATTAAGAGCACAGGCTCTAAGTCAGTTTGCCTGGGTTTCAATCCTAAATCTACCACTTACTAGATGACCTTATACAAATTATTTAGCCTCATCTGCAAAATGAGAATAACAATACTCCTATCTCTTAAGAGTTTGAGGATTCAACCCACTCAGTGTTTGGCATAGGGCCTAATACAAAGGAAGTACTTACAAGATACCAGCAATATTCAAAATATCACTGTACTAGAACATATGTATCCCAAATTACAGCAAAGAAATTCTGTATAGCAGTCAAAATTAGGCAGCATCCCCAGGAATAAGCCCAGGATCTAAAGTGGTATTTGCCAAGCTATCCTGGAAGAATCACTTAGGGTGCCTACAAATCTAGACTCCTGGGCTCTACCCTAGAGTGAGTAGATCAGAAACTTCAAGGAAGGAGCCTAGGAATCCTGCATAACACCTTAGGGAATTCTTATTGTTATGTGTGGGTGGGAAACATAACACTGGAGGAAATACTGTAATTGAGGAATTTAGATAATGGCTATCATCACATACCTTAAACATTTTATTCTGTGGATAGTGTGAAATTCATTATAAAACACGACTATTAAAAGGTTGATATAGGAGCTCCTGGATGACTCAGTCGGTTAAGTGTCTATCTCTTAAACTGAGCTCAGGTCCTGATACCAGGATCGTAAATCAAGCCCCACATTGGGCTCTACACTAGGCAGCATGGACCATACTTTAAAAGAAAAAGAAAAAAGGGTTGCTATATAAAGTCACTTTCTAAATAAATGTAAATAGTAAGACATAATCTATCTTGAAAAAGGCATGTTTGAAAGGAGAAAACATTTAAAAGGGACAAATAGCTCATTTCTTTCATTTTAAGATGCTATCTTAAAATTTCTCAAAGTAATTACGTACCACTTTCCTCTTCAAAATCTGATCAAAGTCTGAATCAAAACTTTCTTCAAATTCAGAGCTTAACAATGTTTCTGAACTTCTGGCCATCAGTAATTATGCGTAATATCAGGTTAACACATCACTTTTCAAAAACCATAATTCTGTTCTCTTTAACATCTTTAGAACTGACAGCATAATTCTGAAGGGACTAGAGGAGTATCTGGGAATCCTCTAAACTTTATATGTAGTTATACTCAGTTCCATTTTTTAACTAGATAGTAACAGAAGTTGAGCAATTTCTGTTAGGAATCAGAAGGATTTTTTAAAATGTTAGCACTTGAGTTATAATCCATCCCAAGTCATGAATCAGTCACACTCAACTCCCTTCTCTCTCAAACTCTTAAGATGTGTTCCAATGAGTTAGCAATTTCTGTTGCTTTTAATTGTATCATCAGTCTTGGTAGAGGCTGTTTCCTGCACATAAAATAATCTTTGTACCATCTTCCTTTTGAAGAAATATAAAATAAATTCTATATCTACATTTAACTTAAAATTCAGCCATGTGTAATGTTGTCACTGCAAATAACTGAGGTGACAAGTGGGTGAAAAGATAACTCTACACACGGCTAAATTGATATACAAGCAGGCAATGACATCTGCAATACAAAGTAATCTGCCAGTACATCACAAATTTCGTTTGCCATTAAGGACCGCAAAGGCACATCAAAACAGTTTTAAACTTTTTTAAGCAGGCTACCCACCCAGTTTGGAGCCCAGTGTGGGGTTTGAACTCACAAACTTGAGATTGAGACCTGAACTGAGATCAAGAGTAGGATGCTTAACCAAATGAGCCACCAAGGTGACCCAACACATCAAAAACATTGAAAAGTGCTGAAAACGTTCATTCTACAGTAGGGCAATATGGTATTAGATAATTTATATAAAAGAAAATTACAGTGATAAATATTAAGGATTAGATTTCTTTATAAAAAGTTACATCAGAATGAACTGAAACTCAAATTCAATAACAGACTGTTCACAAAAGACAGACTAAAGGGTAGAGTTTATTTTTTTATTTATTTTTATTTATTTCTGAGAGAGAGAGGGAGGGGGGGAGAGGGAGAAAGAGAGAGAGGCAGCGTGAGCAGGGACGGGTCAGAGAGAGAGGGAGACACAGAAACCAAAGCAAGCTCCAGGCTCTGAGCTAGCTGTCAGCACAGAGCCTGACGTGGGGCTCAAACCCATGAACCGTGAGATCATGACCTGAGCTGAAGTCAGATGCTTAACTGACTGAGCCATACCGGCACCCCGAGTTGTTTCTTTATTTTAAGTGTTTTTTTTTTTAATGTTTATTCATTTTTGAGAGACAGATCATGAACGGGAGGGGCAGAAAGAGAGGGAGACAGAGAATCTGAAGCAGGCTCCAGGCTCTGAGCCATCAGCACAGAGCCCGATGCAGGGCCAGAATCCACAAACCGTGAGATCACGACCTGAGCCAAAGTTGGATGCTTAACGGACTAAGGTACCCAGGCACCTGAAGGGTAGGGTTTAAAAGCATCTTGGGGGGTGCCTGGGTGGCTCAGTGAGTTAAGCATCCGACTTCGACTCAGGTCATGATCTCATAGTTCATGGGTTCAAGCCCCGTGTCGGGCTCTGTGCTGACAGCTAGCTTAGAGCCTGGAGCCTGCTTTAGATTCCGGATCTCCCTTTCTCTCTGACCCTCCCCTGCTCACACTGTCTCTCTCGCTCTCTCTCAGAAACAAATAAAACATTTAAAAAATGAAATAAAGTAAAAGCATCTTGGGCATGCCTGGGTGACTTGGTCTGTTAAGCATCCAAATTTTGATTTTGGCTCCAGTTATGATCTCATGGTTTGTGAGTTTGAGCCCTGTGTCAGGCTCTGCACTGACAGCACAGAGCCTGCTTGGGATTCTCTCTCTCTCTCCCTCTCTATCTCTCTGCCCGCCCCACTATTGCTTTCTCTCTCTCTCTCAAAAATAAACATTTTAAAATAAATAAAATAATTTTGGAGTAAAGCTGAAACTATTACACTGTATGTCAGTTTACCTTAATTAATCTAAGATAAAATTTAGGGGCTCCTGGGTGGTTCAGCAGTTGACTTCGCCTGAGGCAGTGATCTCTCAATTCACGGGTTCAAATCCCACAATGGGCTCACTGCTGTCAGTGCAGAGCCTGTTTCAGGTCCTCTGTCCCTCACTCTCTGCCCCTCCCCCACTTGCATTCTCTCAAAAATAAAAATAAGAAACATTTTAAAAAGTAAAATAAAATAAAAATAAAATTTAAAACAAAACAAAGGAGCCTCAGTGGCTCAGTCGGTTAAGCATCTGACTCTTGATTTTGGCTCAGGTCATGATCTCAGGGTCATGCTAGAGCTCCTCATTGGGCTCCCCACTGAGCATGGAGCCTGCTTAAGATTCTCTCCTTCCCAGGGTGCCTGGGTGGTTCAGTTGGTTGGGTGGCCAACTCTTGGTATCAGGTCACATTATGATCTCACAGTCATGGGATCAAGCCCCACATCAGGCTCTGCACTGAGCATGGAGCCTGTCTGGGATCCTCTCTCTCCCTCTCTCTCTAACCTTCCCCCACTTGTGTTCATGCTCTCTGTCTCTTTCTCTCTCTCAAAATAATAAACTTGAGGGGTGCCTGGGTGGCTCTCAGTCAGTTGAGCATTCAACTTTAGCTCAGGAATGATCTCGCAGTTCATGAGCTTGAGCCCTGTGTCAGGCTCTGTGCTGACAGCTCAGAACCTTGACCCTGTTTCAGATTCTGTGTCTCCCTCTCTCTGCTGCTCCCCTGCTCATGCTCTGTCTCTCTCTCTCAAAACTGAATAAACTTAAAAAAAATAAACTTTTAAGCTTATTCTCTCTCTTCCTCTACCCCTACCCCACTGCTCACTCTCATGTGCTCTCTTTCTAAAACAATAACAACTGAACAAACAAAAAGAGTTTTGGAGTAAAAATTATAGAGTTTAGAAAAAACACAGTAATTGAGAAAAATAAGGTCAACGTATAAAAGCAAGACAAGATATACAGCACTGTCTCTCAAAGTACTATTGGTATTGCCCAGTCATTCATAAGACAGTGGTAATTTCCACAGAATATTGATAAAAAACATTTTCACACATAGTATTAGCGATAGCTTCAGAGAAATACTAAAGCAATCAAAGGCTGTTATGTGTCACAGGGACTATGCAGTTCAGTTGTTTCTGCTATTCAATCAGTTCAGTGCCTCTAACTTTACCAAACTCAAAAGCTCCTGTTTATAAAAAACTTTTTGATAGGCCCTTTATTACCCTGAAATTACATTAAGTGATAACTTAGCTATCCATTTAACTTTAAAATATCATTACAATGCCCTTAACTATAAATATGAAAAAGAAAAGGAAAAGGAAATTAATAAAGCACTAAGATGTAAAAACTTTAGTATCACTGCACTAGAAGATATATAACAAGATGTTTGTACCAATATGAAGAATCACAATGAAAATGACAGCTACAAATGCCAACTGAAGCAGGTATGTGAAATGGTGAATACTCTGAGCGGTACCACTGTGGTGCATTTTTCCAAAATGGTAAACAACTCTTGGTAAAGTTCTACATGAAAGGACATTACTCACTCCTTGACATACATACTAGTTGCATTCACAGACTATATTATATGTCAACATCATGTAAAAATGCCTTGTGTATACATGTAGAATATTTGAGACTGAGGTAATTACATCAAATGAGACAGAAGAGTTATTCATTGTACGGCACTGTCCTGAACGACGTAAGGCGTCTAGCAAACTTAGCCCCTGCTCACTAAATGCCTGTGACAACCCTCAATGTGGTGACAACCAAAAGTGCTCCCCTCCTCCAAATAGCAAGCACTACCCTAGCTGAGAACTACCCAGTTAAGTAGTTAGGCTATTTAAAAATCATTGGCATGCTACTATTTATTTCTTAAATTAGTATTTTTGCTACTACACAGTATTATTCTGTAGCTATAATTCACTATAACGGATCAACATAAAAGTAGTTATAAAAACAGAAATACTACATCTAAGCATATCACAAATCTATGTAATCAAACATGGTTTAAATACAAACCAGAATGAAAATATATATCTTCTGGAACAAAATAATTTTGAATGTAGTTGATTTGAGGTATACAGCTGAGAATCCAAAAATAGGAATATATAAAAACTGGGTTTTATTGAATCAGCAATCTACTCAGTACCAGGAACTGCTCCTGAATGTCTCAGTATTCTCTCAGGATATGTGTCCATAAAACTTAGTAAGGCCAAGGTATATACTCACAACAACTGAAAGCAGGGACTCCAACAGATACTTGTAAAGCCATGTTCATAGCAGCATTATTTACAACAGCCAAAAAGTAGAAATAACCCATTCCCACATACAAATGGATATACAAAATATGGTATATCCATACAATAAAATAACCTTAAAAGGGAAGAAAATTCTGACACATACTACAACATGGATGAATCTTGCGGACATTAGGCTAAGGAAAATAAACCAGTCACAAAAGGAGAACCTCATTTGCATGAGGTACTTAATAGTAGTCAAATTCATAGATACACAAAGTAGAATGGTGGCTGACAAAGCTTAGGGAGAGGATGTTTAATGGGTGCTGAGTTTCAGTATGAGAAGATGAAAAAGTTCTGGAGACGAACAATGGTGATGGCTGGACCACGGTGTGGATATACTTAGTGCCATAGAACTGTATGCTTACAAATGATAATTTTTATTTATGTATTTATATTATATGAACATATATTAAAATATATGTATATTTTCTTATTTATTTATATTTTATATATTTAAAACATTAAATTGGGGGAAAGCTGGAAAATCAGAAAGCATAACTGACAATTTGTTGGCAAATGAAACTTAAATCACTCAAAGTATTAATACAATTTAAACAGGAAGATTTGCAATTCTGAACATAAAGTTATAACTGCTACAAGAATTGCCCTATTCTTGTAAACAACTAGAAAACCTAACAAAATACAGGAAATAGCTGTTTTTAGACACTGGGCAAACAGCAGCACGAGACTGTGAACCTCAAGAGAAAAAAAGGAAACAAAGAAAGTAAATTCTGTGACTGACCAAACTTTTACTGCCTGGAGTCAATTTCCAGGCTCCAGTGTACAGACAGAAATTTGAAACAGGATTCACGGTTCTGACTGCACTGAGGAGACAAGAGTCAGGGAAGCTGAAGCACTTGGAATTTGCAGCTGGAATTTGCAGGACAAAGTACCAAAAAGCAAGGAGCTGCACGCATGTGGAGATCTGATGATCTGTATAAGGATTCTCTTTAATGTCGGAAACCTTTTCAAGAGCAGGGAGCAAACCGCCAAAAAGCAATCAGTCCAACAATCTCCAGAGATCACACAGGACTGGGAATAGTTTGTGATCCTACTGGTCAAAATGTAGAAACCTCAGAGTCACTGGAAGGATCACACTTCCGCAGTGGGGCTAAATTAGTCTAAGAAAAAAGACTGCTGTGACCAACCATAAAAACCTTAAAAGCAAGCTTCACAAGGATCAAACTGACCTAAAAGTTACTTAATAACTGTGTGACAATAAACTCTGACATTCTTTAAAGGAATATAGCAAAATTCAGTGCCCAGAAATGTAAAACGTAGGTGCGCCTGGGTGGCTCAATCAGTTAAGTATCCGACTTTGGCTCAAGTCATGATCTCATGGTTCGTGGATTCAAGCCCCATGCCTGGAAACTGCTCCAGATTCTGTGTCTCCCTCTCTCTCTTCTCCTACCCCACTCAGGCTTGGTCTCTGTCTCTTTCATAAATAAACATTAAAAATTTTTTAAAAAAGAGATATAGAAAATGTAAAATTCACAATGTTCAGCCATAAAAAGGAATGAGGAAAAGATGATCCATATCCCAGAAGAAAAGTGAATCAAGTGAAACACAACCATAAATGATATATATATATATAATGGAATCAGAAGACAAAGATGTTACAACAGGTATTATAAATCTGGTTCAATAAATGTGACATATAAAAAAGAAAAATAGATGAAAAAAAGACCCAATGGAACCTGCAGAGTTTTAAAAAGTATAGTAGCTAAAATAAAAAATACACTGAACAGGAAAAAGAGATGAGACACTGCAGAAGAAAATATCAGTGAACCTGAAGATACAGAATATAGAAACTATCCACAGAAACAAAGACTGAGGGAGAGAAAAAGGACAGAGCCTCAGTAATCTGTGGGACACTGCCAAGTGGTCAAACACATATAACTAGAGGCCAGAAAAAATGAACAGAGAGCAGAAAAAAAAACTTGAAGAAATAATGGCTGAAAATCTAATACATATGATGAAAATTATGAAAGATCAAGAAACTCAACAAGTCCCATGCAGAAGAAACACAAAGAGAAGAACACCAAAGCACACCAAGCTGCCAAATAAAAAAGTAATAAAAACTTTGATCATCCAGTGGGAAAAACCCATACTATTCAAACAGATACACAGAAAAAAATAAAAGCAGACTTCCCATTAGAAATTATGTAGGATAAAAAAAAGAAAGAAATCACATAGAACCCAAAAAAAAAGTAAGATTCTAAAGTACTGAAGAAAAAAAAAACTTAGCCAACATAAAATTCTATATTCATTGAAGTATTTTTAAAGGCAAAGACAAAATAAGGTTTAGACCAATAAACGCTGAGAGAACTCATCACATGCCAACCCCTGCTATAACAAACATTAAAGGAAGTTCTTCACACAAAAGAATAATACCAGATGGAAATTTGGATCTACAAAAAGGAATAAAGAATGAAAGAAATGGTAAATAGGAGGGAAAAAATGAAAGACCTGTTTTAAACAAAACGTATTGTGGTGTTTACAACATACAAAAAAATTAAAATGTCTGATAATAGAGGCACAGAAATATAGGAGAGTGTAATAGACTGCATTTTCCAAAGACTGCCTCCTATCGCAATCCATATGCTCTGCTTCCAATGTGACACTAATACTCCTCCACTAAGATGGGTGAGAGGCGCTGGGGGGAGTCTGTATTCCACCTCCTTTAATCTGGGCAAATCTTTCTAACTGCCTCCACCTAGAGAATACAGCAGGAGAAACACTGTATGACTCAAGATCAAGGCTAGGTCATAAAAGGCAAAATAATTTTTATTTATATTTATATTTTATTTCATATAAATGAAGGCAGAGAGTAAGTTGAAGTGGTATAAATATCATCAAAGTAGAGTCTGGAACAATGATTAGGAGGGATATAAATAATGACAGAGACTGATTCATTAAAAGGACTTATATATAGCAATCTTAAATATGAATATATTTAATAACAAAACTTCAACAGTCACAGAACTGAAAGGAGAAATACACAAAGCAACTAAAGGTGGAAATTTTCAATACACCTTTCTTGGTAATTGACAGAATTTTAAATAAGCAAGGAGTTGAACACTAGAAAGCAACTTGACCTAGTAGATATTCATATACAATTTCACCCAGTAACAGCAAGACACATTGTTTTCAAGTGGCAAAACATTCACCAACATGAACCATATTCTGGACCACTTAAAAAAATAAACTACTCTGGGAATCCTGGGTGGCTCAAGTGGTTAAGCATCTGACTTCAGCTCAGGTCATGATCTTATGATTCGTGAGTTCAGGCCCCATGCTGGGCTCTGCACTGACAGCACAGAGTCTGCTTGGGATTCTCTCTCTCTCTCTTGCTCACCCCCCACCCGGCCCTGCCCCATTCTCTCTCTCTCTAAAATAAACATTTTAAAAGAAAAAATTTTAAAATTTAGGTTCAAAAAATATGCTGTTAAAATATTAGTACCAAAGTTGATGCAAAAAGACATGACCTAAACAAACCTGTAGCAGAAGGCTTGACCAAGATAACAAGCTACCCAACCACCTCTTCTTTACCACTACGGACGCACTAAAACCCCAAACCTAGCTTTACACAGAAATTTTTAAATTTCTTACGAAAACGTGGCATACTGATCTCAAAGTACTGTGGAGTAAACATTATCCTGGTCTTAAAAATATTAAGATAAAATTAAAAAAGAAAACTACAGGACAGTCTTATTTATGAATAATGATGTGAGAAATCTTAAATAAAACTCAAGCAATTAGAGCAGTACCTCAAGAGATTTACTTAAAAGAACTACTACATACCTTTTGTTCCAAGAATGCAAGGTTTTTTTAAATAAGTAAAATTACTGATACCACACAAAAGATTCAAGCAAAATGTCATGACAGCAATAGACTCTACATTTTATAAAATTCAACCAATCCCTTTCTATAAAAAGCAATAAAAACGTTTGATTTCTTTTTTAATGTGATTAAAACAACTCATATTACATATCTGATGGCTGAACATTAGTGGTCTTCCACTTAACAGACCAAGAGGTGCCTGATTTAGCTATCTGTGATAGTATATTATATATTCTTTACTCCAGAGTAATTTTCAAGGGTCCATAAAACAAGAGAATTACAAAAATTACTAAAATATATAGATCACTACATGCATCTGTATAAAAGTTAAGCAAAGAATCATTAGAATAATCTGTCTACTATACATGCTGGATATACTAAGCAAGTCTGCAAAAATCAATGGTAATGCTATACACCAGTAGTAACCAGCTAGGAAAAGAATGGGGAATATCTCCATTAAAACAGCAACAAAAAGAATAAAATACTCGGTAATTTGATGTAGTGAATGTATAGAAAAAACTAAACTTTAATGGGGAAAAACTTGGTTAGTTACAGAAAAGGAGTATGCCATAATATCATGAAGAAGATAATTTTGTTCAAGTTAAAAAAGAAACAATGTACTTCCAATTAAAACACTAATAAGATATGCTATACAACTTAAAAACTTGGAAAATTAATGGGGAAAAAAATCAAAGAACATTCTGTAAAATCATGAAGATAGGATTAGCCCTATAGAATACTAACAGCAATGTCTAAGCAAGGGACTGGGTCTCCCACTGAAAAATGGCTTTCTCTTGCAAAATAAATGCAAATAGGCTGCTGATTCATTCATTTACTGACCATCTCTGACACTAGTTTCTTTTCAGTGTTTAAACAGCACACTCATAATACAATCTTTCATTTTCCAAATCATGGCTTATATTATCTGTGGTACAGCGAAAATGCACACTTCATGACCAAGATAGAATCCCTAACTGCAAGCTCACATGTAAGAAGTACTGAGGTCAAATGTTATTTTTTTCTTAAATATTTCTAAATGAACATCTTAAATTCTCGTACTGTATTGTAATTTTACTGTATCATACACATTGTGAAATAAAGCTAGAACTTATGATTTACTTGTCATGTGGACAAGGGAAGTTGTAATCATATGCAATTCACCTCTGGAAAAGCAACTAACTGCCCATTTGAGTTACCTTACAGATTTTGGGAAATAAGCTGAATCTCATACCCCAAAATGCTGCATGCCTGGCCTGGGTTAAGTAATTCTATAGGCTGTTTCTTCACCAAGTTAGGATTTAATTTCTTGTCCTTAGCCTTTCTTGAGATTTGATAAAAACAAAGAGTGGCACTTTGTATGAGTGGCACTTCCCAAAATAGCATTAAGGGAGAACTGTTCTAGGTACTGTTAAGATGCCAAGCAAACTCTTCCCCTGAGCAAGTGTCTTTTAACATTTAAAACAAAATCAAACAGATTTCTTTTTTACCACCTGGCTTATCAGAGCTCATAATATGCTAATTCAGACTATGAATTTCCCAGAGAATAATTTAATATGCAGCCTTTCTCAGGCTTACTTGATTAAAGGTTCCCTTTATTCTCAGAGAGCCATTAATGGCAAAGAGCCTAGGCTTTGGAGTTAAAAATATCTGTGTTCAAATTCCAGCTCTGCCATTCATTAACTATATAATCTTGGGGGTGTAATCAGTTTTTCAATTGTAAAATGGTGGGGAGGGGGGTGCAATACCTACACTTCAGAGGACTGATTTAAGGATAAATTGTATACACACTGTGTGTTAGGAACATATAAACCTGATAAACTTTCAGCAAAACTGCATTTGTCCTCCTGAAAGCAAAGTTAATGATCTTTTCCCCATATACTTCCTCGCTCTTTCTCCCTTCCTTGCTCTTGCCTTTTCTTTTCCATCTTCATTCCTGGGTTTAACATTTCTATTTGATTTTCTTTTAATTTAACTGTTCGTTAAGGTAGCCATACTCAAAAGCTCACCTACATACTGACTTACACTGTTCAACTGAATGCTGGATAGAACAAAAAAGAAACAGGTTAGTGTGGTTGAGACACATTACTAAGTGAAAAAAGCAAGACACAGCATCATAGGGTGTAGAGCACACTATCACTTCATTAAAAAGGGGTTACACAAAAGAATGAAGTTGAATGCTTCCCATACACACAAAAACATGGATCCCAAATAGATCAAAGTCCTAAGCACAAGAGCCGATAAAAGAAAACTCATAGAAGAAAACACAAGAGAAAAGCTTGACCTTGGATTTGGCCATGGTTTCTTGGATATGATACCAAAAGCACAGACGACAAAAGAAAAAATAAACACACCAAAAACTTTTGTGCACCAGAGGAAACAATTAACAATGTGAAAAGGCAATCTACAGAATGGGAAAAAATATTTGTGAATCATATGACTGATATGGGATTGATATCCAGAATATATAAAGAACTACAACTCAACAACAAAATCAAGCAACCTGAAAAAGAAATGGACAAAAGACTTAAAGAGACATTTCTCCAAATATATTTAATTAGCCAATAAGTACATGAAAAAACACTCAACATCATCAATCATCAGGAAAATAGAAATCAAAACCACAAGGATACCACTTCACACCCATTAGGAGGCCAATGATCAAAAAACAGAATACGACACGTGTTAGAGAAGATGTGGAAAACTGGAACCCTTTACACCTCTGCAGAGAATGTAAAATGATGCAGCTGTCATGGAAAACAATACAACAATTCCTCAAAAAATTCAACTAAGAATTACCACATTATCTGCAATCTCACTTCTGAGTATATATTCGAAGGATTTGAAAGCAGAGGCTTGAACAGATATTTGTACAGTCATGCTCATGGCAGCATTATTCAATAATACAACAGCCAACAGAAGGATAATGGATTAAAAGAATGTGGCATATACACAGAATTGAGTATTATTTAGCCTTAAAAAGGAAGGAAATTCTGACACATGCTACAACATGGATGAAACTTGAAGACCTTAGGCTAAACGAAATAAGCTACTGACAAAAGAAGAAATAGTATATGATCCCATTCACATGGGATACTTATAGTAGTCAAATTCACTGAGACAGGAGAATGGTGGCTGCCAGGGGAAGGGAGGGGTGTAGAATAAGGAATTAGTGCTGAATGAGTATGGAGTTTCCATTTTGTAAGATGAAAAAGCTGTGGAGATGGGTAGTGGTGACATCACGGTTGTGCAACAACCTGAATGCACTTATTAATGCCACTGAACTAACAGTACATTTAAAAATGGTTAAAATGGGGGCACGTGGGCGGCTCAGTCGGTTAAGCGTCAGACTTCGGCTCGGGTCATGATCTCGTGGTTCGTGGGTTCGAGCCCTGCATCGGGCTCTGTGTTGGCAGGTGGCTCAGAGCCTGGAGCCTGCTTCTGATTCTATGTCTTGCTCTCTCTCTGACCCTCCCCTGCTCAAGCTGCCTCGCTCTCTCAGAAATAAATACATTTAAAAAACATTTTTAAAAAATGGTTAAAGTGGAAAATTTTATACTTTGTATATTTCACAATAAAAATGGAGGATTATATATGATTATACTTATACATGTGCTTTCAAGCATACATTTCTAGAAGAATGGAGAGAAAGCTGGTTATACTTTGCTAGAGAAGGAGACTGGAGGATCAGGAATGAATAAGAAGACGTCATAAAGAGGGGTTGAATACAGTGGTCTATTATGTACACACTGAATAGTAACCTATATTTAATGGTATGAAACGATGTTGAAGGTATTTTAAATCAAAAAAGGCAGATAACAAAATACTATTTGCTGTTTAGTAACAAAATACTATTTACCATCTAACATTACTCAAACACACCAAAGAGAGTCACATCAGGGATCAGTGAGATAAGGAGGAACTATCAATACATGTAGTTGTGACAACTGGATTCCTATTATCCTCTACTAACAGGATATAATAATATAACTAATAATCTTATATTCCTATTACTCCATGATTAAATAAAACAATTCTAGATGTCTTAATCTTAACTAAATCCATCTTAATTTATACTAAATTCTAAATTTAATCCAGATTTTATATTAAAAATTTGTACAATGAAAAGCAAAGTATTAACACTAACCCACTCCAATTTAGAAGAAAATATAGGAGAACACCTTTAAGACCTCGGGCCAGAGAGGGATTTCTTTTTTTTTTTTTTCTTTTTGATATCTGTATCTTCTTTATTGAGGTATCTTTGTGGATCTCTAGCCCTTTTTTTTTCTTTATGGATTCCTATTTTTATTTTTATTATTATTTTTTTTTTACAAATAGTTTATTGTCAAATTAGTTTCCACATAACACCCAGTGCTCATCCCCACAAGTGTCCTCCTCCATGCCCATCCCTCCTCCCCCCACATCCATCAGTCCTCAGTTTTTGTCAGCATTCAAGAGTCTCTCATGGTTTGCCTCTCTCCCTTTCCCCCACCATTTCCGCCCTTCTTCTCCCCTTTGGTCCTCTGTTAAGTTCCTCCTAATCCTCCTATACGTGCACACATATGATATTTGTCCTTCTCTGCCTGACTTATTTCGCTCAGCATAACACCCTCAAGGTCCATCCATGTTGCTACACATGGCCAGATTTCATTGTTTCTCATTGCCATGTAGTATTCCATGGTATAGATAAACCACATCTTCTTGATCCATTCATCTGTTGATGGACACTTAGGCTCTTTCCATGTTTTAGCTATTGAGGAGAGTACTGCTATGAACATTGGGGTACATGTGCTCCTATGCATCAGCATTTCTGTATCCCAGAGAGGGATTTCTTAAGAGGGATGGTTAGATTCTAGCCCTAGGGATAAATCCTAGGAAAACTCTTAAACATGAGCACCAGGCATGATCCTGCAGTTCATTAGATTGAGCCCTGTGTCAGGCTCTGTATTGAAAATGTGGAGCCTGCTTGGGATTCTCTCTTCCTCTCCCCATGCCAGTGTTCTTTCTCTCTCTCTCTCTCTCTCAAAATAAATAAACAAACATTAAAAAAATGAATATCAAGAATAAATATAAGAATGTTCACAGCAGAAATCTTTGAAACAGCTGGAAACTGGGAACCTAAATATCTATCCATCAACAGGAAAATAGATAAGTAAATATTATATAATTCGCAGGCTGGAACATTATACATTAGAGGGAAATGAGTACAAAAAGTGGGACACATCTTGGAAACAATAGATTGATAAAAGCAAATTATAAAAGATACCATATACATCTTTATAATATTCAACTGTAAAAAATTAAGGTAAAAATAAACATATTGTACAGTAAAACATAGTAAATATAAAACTAGTTTTTTAAAAAGCAAGTGAATGCTAAACAACAAACTCATGACAGTGGCGGGGGGAGGAGGGCAGACAGGAGGAGGAGTCAAGAAGTACACAGGAATTTCAAGAGAGTACGCGTAATCCTGTGGTTCTTTAGGTGGTGGGTGAGGTTCTTGAGTGTTTATTATGTCTCATAACTGACATACAAAGAACATTTATTCTTCTGTAGATATTAAATTTGACATAAGAAGGAAAATACAGTATGAACCTATCCTTATTTTTGTGTAAAAATGATCTATACTTCCTATAATATCCAGAAGGGTAGCATGCAATGTCGCCATGATTTTCTAGGTAAGCTTTAGGTAACGATAATTTTTTTTATTACTCAAGACTTCTGATTTTCAATCAACTTGTGTGTAACTAAACAACAAGAGTCACAAGCATATGCATTTTTTAAAGACTTGAAAGATACAGCAAATTTAATGAAGTACGGGGAGGAGGTAGAAGTGTCTTTCTGTTCTTTTTCTGTTTATCTACATTTTCTTAAACTGCACCACTAAAATGTGTAGTGCTAGAGTTCCATAATTCTTTATCTGATACTCTTGCAGCCACAGATGTTTTAGAATCCTGATTTTTAAATTTACTTTTGTTTTTATTTTGTGAAAGCGAGTGCAGAGGAGGGGCAGAAGGAGAAAGAGAGACTATTAAGCAGCCTCCATGCTCAGTGTGGAGCCCAATGTGGGGCTCAATCTCACAACTGTGAGATCATGGCCGGAGCCTAAATGAAGAGTTGGAGGCTTAACTGACCAAGCCATCCAGGAATCCCTTTTTTGCTTTTAGAAAGGCAACACACACACACACACACACACACACACACACACACACACGAACAAGAAAACACAAAACATGTTAGGATTATCCTAGCACGGTTTCAGGCTGCACCCCATAATCAAACATAAACATTTCTGCAGCAAAGAGAAGACTCACATGAACAGGGATAATTAGGTAATATAAAGAACTTCATGTCAGTTAGGCCTTGCTTTTTTGCCACCAGAAGAGGTCTAAATTAGGTCTTACCACCAGAAGAGTGGAATTATTTAGTGCACAGGACCAGAGAAGAAATAAGGCTTCTAATTCTGTCCCCACTAATCCAACCAACTTGGAGCTTAGTCACTGTAGGCTGTGTGCTCAGTTGAGAACAGCTAAATAACTGTTAAATGAACATTTTATACTGCCAATAAATCAAAGCCTTTCAAATTTTAAACTAAAATGTATTATTTCTCTCAAGCACATTTCAAAAATGAAGTTAATGAACACGTGTCAAACTAAACTTGGAAATCATCCAAATCACAATGTATATCAAAAACTCAAGGAGCACCTGGGTGGCTCAGTTGCTTAAGTGTCCAACTCTTGATTACAGCTCAGGTCATGATCTCACAGTTTGGGAGTTCAAGCCCCGCATCAGGCTCTGTGCTGTCGGTGTGGAGCATGCTTGGGATTCTCTCTGTCTCTCTTTTGGGATATTCTCTCTCTCTCTCTCTCTCTCTCTCTCTCTCTCTCTCTCTCTCACTCTCACTCTCACTCTCGCTCCCTCCCTCCCCTGCTCAGATGCTCTCTTGCACACTATTTATCTCTCTCAAAATAAATAAACTTTAAAACAAATAAACGAGATAGGTGGCCTCTGGTGTCTGGGACACCAGGTGGGAGGTCTTAGCACTGTTTGGGAGGGGGAGACTTGACTGGGGCCATGCAGAGCAGTGGGGCCAGAGAGAAAGAAGAAGCTGATGGAGCATTTGTTACAACATTAAGACATCCAATACTCAGCAAAACCTAATGCAATGGTCAAGTATGGAGTATTTGTATCTCACAATGGAAGTGTTCATAAGACAACCCTTGTGGCAATGTCCTAGAACTGATCACAGACATCAGGAGGCGGTCACCACTCAACTGCCTGCAGGAGCTATAGGTAAACAATATAAACCAGTGATACACAGATTCAGCGTGCAGCAACAGAAAGCGGTGGGTGCTGAGGCAAACTAGAAAATATAAGCCATGGGTGAAGACACTCAAATAGTAAGACACTTGGCAAAATTCAGTCCCTCTAGTAATCAAAGGATTGACTGGGACACACTATCCATACAATGGCCCACTCTGAAATCTCCTTCTCTTGAAGTGGTCTTAATTACATTTGCTGGCATTTGACCCAGCAAATGCCAGCAGTCTATAACAACAGTGTAAACTCATGGAAAAGAGAATCCTGTTTACTCTGCTTTAGTTACTATAGTGAAGCCCCAGCAGGCATAAAGTCAGTCATTAATTACGGAGATCAAATCCACAACCTCATTTTGTCTAACCAAGAGAGCTATGTGGTCAAACAGCACAAGTAGTACATTACTGATAAAGAACAGGCCAAAGGAGACCCTGAAAGTATAAGAACATTAGAGTAAGAACCAAATAGTAGCAGTTCTTTCATTTGCTAAGAACTATAGAACCTGGTACACCCTTAGTGATGAGGGAGACCAAGGTTTTTCTTTCTCTTGTTAACTAATCTCTCTACTCACAGCCAAGAATCTGAGCTGTAAGGAGCTTGTCTCTCTGTAACCCTCTGAAGACTCGCTTCCACATCTAAAAAAAAGAAAAGGCAATAACAACATAAAACTGAGAAACTAGAAATACAGGCTGATCAAGCATTCATCTGTTTTTCCTAATGATAAAGATAATCATACGTGTGAGCAGAAATCCAGATCATAAACTCTTAGACCTCCATAATGGCATTTTTGTTCAATACGCCTGCCAGCCACTTGTAGATGTTAAGCTTTTAAAATGTCACTAGTCTGAATTGTGAAGACTATGTACTAAAAAAAAAAAAAAAAAAAGTAAAATATCTTAATTTTTGTAGTGGTTACATATAATCAATGATATAAATATTTTTATATGCTGGATTAAACTATATTATTAAAATTTCATTTTTTTACCTTTTAATGCAGCTACTAGAAATTTTTCAATTACATATGTACCTCATATTGTATTTCTAACGAACAGTGCTGCCCCAGGGCGCGTGGGTGGCTCAGTTAGTTAAGTGTCTGACTTCAGCTCAGGTCATGATCTCACAGGTCGTGAGTTCAAGCCCTGCGTCGGGCTCTGTGCTGACAGCTCAGAGCCTGGAACCTGCCTCAGATTCTGTGAATCCCTCTCTCTCTGCCCCTTCCCTGCTTGAGCTGTCTCTCTCTCTCTCTCCCTCAAAAATAAACAAACATTAAAAAGAATTTTTTTAAACAAAAAACAGTGCTGCCCCCCCAAAAGGTCATATTTTACAACTAACTCCTCTAGTGATTACCTTCCTGGCAAAGAAGACATGGAGGGCTCCCTCCACGCACCCCAACATCCGCCCCCGAAAAAAAACCAACAACTTCAGTTATCAAACCAGTCACAGTCCCAAGACTACTGATGACGCAGCAGGTTGCCAGAGTCATCTGGGCGCTCACTTACCCAAAGGTAAAGAACTAGCTTAACAATCATGTGAGGTTAATTTCTTCCTACATGGTTCTAACATGTAAAAAAAGATAAGGAGTAGCCTGAAGAAAAATCTCTGAGTCAAAATATTCTATTTATTCCCTCAATGTTAGGCTGGCTTTTTTTTTTTTTTTTTTAGGTAACTGAAACTGAAGTGGCAACTTTGGTATTCCCTGTTAAGTACAAACATATCTAACATTTTAAACCACTGCTTTTATCCTCTATAAACCCTTAAATGTAAACACTACACAAGAACCACTTCACACCCACTAGGATGGCTATAATAAAAAACATGGAAAGTGACAAGGGTTGGTGAGGAGATGAAGAAATCAGAACCCTCAAACACTGGGGGGAGAAATGTAAAATGTATAGCTGTTTTGGAAAACAATATGGCAGCTCCTCAAAATGTTAGACACAGAGAAACACTATGAGCCAGCAATTCCACTCCCAGGTATTTACCCAAGAGAAATGTAAATGTATGTACATCTGCACAAAAGCTTTTACATGAATGTTCATATAGTAGTATTCATCATAGCCAAAAAATGAAAACAACCATCACCTGATGAACATATAAGTAGAATGTGGTAAATATTAGCAATAAAAAGGAATGAAGTACTAATACATGCTACAACATGGATGAATCTTGAAGACAGTATACTAAGTGAAATAAAAGACCACATACTGTATTATTCCATTTATATGAAATAGGCAAATCCATAGAAACCAAAAGTACATTAGGGGCTGGGGAAAAGGGGAGAAAGGGAGTAATTGCTAATGACAGGGTTTCTCTGGAGGTGAAAAAAAATGTTCCAAAACTGTGGCAATGGTTGCATAAACCTGTTAATGTACTAAAAAGAACTGGATGTACACTTTTTTGATATTTCATTTATTTTTGAGAGAGAAAGAGAGAGAGTGAGAGCAGGGAAGGAGAGAGAGTGAGAGCAGGGAAGGGGCAGAGAAAGAGGAAGACACAGAATCGGAAACCGTTCCAGGCTCTGAGCTGTCAGCAAGGACCCCGATGCAGGGCTCGAATTCACAAACCGTGAGATCATGACCTGAGCTAAGTCAGACAGACATTTAAACAACTGAGCCACCCAGGGACCCCTGGATGTATACTTTAAATGAGTGAATTATATGGCATGTGAATTATTACCTCAAAAAAGCTATTTTAAAAATATAAAAGATTAGAATGAAAACCTGAATGCTACAGAAAGAGACCTACATGAAATCTGACTATATGGTATGCTTCACTTTAGAACAGAATGAAAAAGTGACACCTAGTCACATGAAAGGGAACAGAGAACTTCCAACTGTCGCTGACTGCTTTATGGCACTAATTCCTCACCTCTCCCAGAACCTACTCCATAACCATGTGATTTTGCAGCTCCTCCCACAAACAGGGAAGGTCTAGTTTTGGAGCTCCTTGTCTTTGGTATCCACCGTATGACTTGCTCTGGCTGAGAGAATGAAGCAGGAATGGCAGTATGTCAGTTTTGAGCCTGAGCGTCAGGCAGTCTGTACGTTTCCACCTGCCCTCCTATGCTTCTGCCACTGTCATAAGAAGAACTTCTCCCCCGGATGCTGCCCATTCAGTCTAAGCCCCAAATTAAACAAACACACATGAAGCAGAGCCACTCAGCTGACTTACAGATCTGAAGCAAGAAGCAAAGTTGCCCAGTCAACCTGCAGACTGCTTTTTCAAGCCACTGAATGAGGGACAATTTGTTACGCAGTATTATTGCAGCAACAGCTAACCAATACAGTGACCAATTCTCCCACTGTATTTTGAAGAGGTTCCATAAACTAAATAGTTATTATGAAAGTAGGTCTGGCCTAACATCTTCAACAATATTTTCAATTACTTAGTGTAAAAGATCGATCTACAGACCCCAAATGATATTTGATGCTTGTTCCTTTGAGCTCTTGAAACTGAAAGCTACGTAAGATATCACATAACCTTCCAACTTATTAAATGTACTTTTCGGGTTATTTTAAAAAATAAAATACAGAATACTTATTTTTTCAATATTTACTTTTGAGAAAGTGGGGGAGGGACAGAGAGAGAGGGAGACACAGAATCCGAAGCAGGTTCCAGGCTCTGAGCTGTCAGCACAGAGCCCAAACCAGGGCTTGAACCCACAAACCATGAGATCATGACCTGAACTGAAGTTGGACGCTTAACCAACTGAGCAATCCAAGTGCCCCTAAGATAATACTTAAATGAACTATGTGCCAAACCACTGAGAATGAAGACAGAAACAAAATATAATCATGTCCTCAAAACTTTACAAGGAAATAAATAAGGAAACAAACAATTGAAAAAGATAAGTATGATGTACTGAGGGAACACAAATAAGGGTCATCTAGGGACAATGATGGGAATAAAGAGGAGACAAATGTTTTCTAAAACTGAAGGAAAAAAATATATATATAATGAACAGGACTTACTGACTTGTTTGATGGGGATTAAAAATGTCTCTAGGGGCACCTGGGAGGCTCAGTCAGTTGGGCATCTGACTTTAGCTCAGGTCATGATCTCACAGTTTGTACGTTCAGGCCCCACATCAGGCTCTGTGCTGACAAAGCCTGGAGCCTGCTTCAGATTCTGTATCTCCCTCTCTCTCTGCCCCTCCCCTGCCCGTACTCTATGTCTCTCTCTCTCTCTCTCAAAAATAAACAAACATTGAAAAAAAAAAAGGGGGTGTCTCCAGAGTCTGTAGCTGTGACGCCACACTAGCTCTTGATGGCTACAGGACAGACAGGCCTGCCTCATAACCAAATGTTGACTCATTATCAATTTAATAAACCTAAGCTGAAGCACAAAGCTGGATTTGCAGAGATGAATGGAGCTATTTACACCTTTGCCACATGATGACTCTGGCGGAGTCTCCTATTCTAGAGCTGTCTACCTTTTCCATTTGGTCTCACTACTTGAGTTTCCTGATGCTTGAGTCTCTTAACCTTCGCCTTGCTTCTACTGTCCAATCACATCTGCCATTCACCGTTCTCTCCCACTTCTTTTTTTTTTAATGTTTTATTTACTTCTGAGAGAGAAAGAGAGAGAGCAAGCGAGCATGAGCAGGGGAGGGTCAGAGAAAGAGGGAGACACAGAATCTGAAGCAGGCTTCAGGCTCTGAGCTAGCTGTCAGCACAAAGCCGGACGCGGGGCTCAAACCCACAAACCGTTGAGATCATGACCTGAGCTGAAGTTGACACTTAACGGACTGAGCCACCCAGGCACCCCTACTTTCATTTATTATTTTTTTAGTGTTTATTTAGTTTTGAGAGAGCAAGGGTGTGCAAGCAGGACGGGGGCAGAGAGGGAGGGAGACAGAGGATCTGAAGCAGGCTCTGTGCTGAAAGCAGAGTCCAATGTGGGGCTCAAACCCACAAACTGAGATCATAATCTGAGTGGAAGTTGGCCACTTAACTGATTGAGCCACCCAGGCGCCCTCATTCTCTCCTACTTCTACTTGTTAGTCCCTTTTGTCCTAAACTGGTTGGTAACCTTTAGCATTAGGTCTTAGCACCGCTGCTATCCATGAATACCAGCCTAATATATCATTCTTAGGTCTGGAGGTTATTTTCACCACAGCACAGTATACATGGGTGCAAAACCAAAGCAAATCTCTAATCCCCCAAATTTCTGCTTTATCCCTATCCAGACGACTAGGTTACTGAATTCTAAACTAAGACTGAGGCACTGCTGTAACTATGCAATTTAAAATATGCTCTCGCTAGGCCAAGAGATTTTTTTTAATTGCCCTTTCTGAATTATAATTATTAAACAAGAGAAAAGAAATGAGTTAAAAGAGAAAATACTCTCTTAAAAATAGGGCAAAGATGAAAGCAAAATGTTTCTATTTTAAAAAAATTAGCAGCTCTTTAAACAAAAGCTTAAATACAAAGAATATGAATCTCTGAAATAGTAGCAGAAGAGAGAAAATCTTAAATTGCTCAGAAGTTGGTTTCCACAAAACTATTGCTCCTCATACCTCAAAGGAAGTTTCCTGCAAAATATTTTCATTTGATCATGTGACTGAAACTCATCCCTTGCTAATTATAAAAAAAAAAAAAACAGAGCTTCTCCACTTAAAATAATAATAATAATAATAATAATATGTCACAAAGAGCCTGTTTGGGAGATAAAGTCTAAATAAACTGGTAGCAGTTGGTCTGCAGTCAAGTTGAAGACGACTGAGATGAATGAAGATGCTGACTCTAAAGAGCCTGTGGCCCTGTAACTGTCTCCTGCAGGTGTTTGGTTGGGGGGCCAAACCACTTTCCCTGCTCAAGGTGCTACATGGATATTAGGAAGTTAGGCAAATCTGGCCACGGCACTTGACCCAACTTAACAGTATTAATTTTATTTTTGTACTTTCTTCAAAGAACTGTGAGATGTTAGGTAAGTATTCTCTCCTCTCTGCTATGTGCCCTTTCATTACATTTTTAAGGAGACATTATATTCTACAATCCAGCACCTGGCAAATGTCACCTCTAAAATATTCATTCTTTAAAAAAAGAAAGCCTCAGTCTCCACTCTGTGTAGGTTCTTACACCAAAAAACTAATTATTTTGATCCTATCCTTATGGAGTTCATGGGCAAGGTGGGAAGATAGCCACATAAATATATTCAATGCAAGGTCAGAAAAATCATAAAAGTACTGCCACATGGCAGGATCAGATAAAGAACTACAGTCATCAGAAGAATATTTCTCCTGGATAAATCAAAAAGATTCTGTAACAAGAGGAAAGCATTTCAGCTACCTTCAAAGATGTGTAAGACTTACATATTTAGAGACTTGGGAGAAAGGCTAACCAGGTATGAGAGTCAGCTTAAATGAAAGGGGAAACAGTGAGTAATCCAGTTTGGCAGAAATAACAAGTATTTTAAAGAAAATGCACGGAAGTAGGATTATAAGGCAACAATGCTTAAACTGACCAATGAGGTTGGATTTTATACTGACACAATTAAAACACACACACAAACACAACCATCCAAATGCAATATAATCCGAACTAGTGACAATGTAAAGATGGAAAGAAGCAAAGACTAAATGTCACATCCCCATTAAGTTCCCTTCACAAGTCCTAAGTGAAATCCATATCAATAAATAAAAATCTCTAAATTTAAACTACAGTAAAGTGATAATAATAATAATAATAATCTCTTTCCAAGATCAAGTTCTCTTTCTCTCTGGCTTCAAATATACAATTCTCTCCCTTATCAATAAAAACAGAAAACCCTATGACCCTGTCTGTACCAAGCATCCTCTTTCCTTACATTTTCCCATCTTATCTCACAAACAAATGGCCAGTACCCAAAGGATGCCTTTATTTCTTCATTACCCTTCCCTAATTTGCCTTTCACCCTCACTACTCTGATCTTTATTAGTGCCCTTTCACTAGTGACTTCCTTTGCAAATTCAGTAGTCTGTTTTTTCTTCATTCTCTTTGAACTTTGTAGCTTTTTTTATACTCTTGCCCCCCAAAATTCTCTGTGCCTCTTCTTTCATCGCCATGGGGCTTTGCTTCTGATGGAACTTCCTTTGATTCCTCTTCTTCCTCCCATTTCTCAGTTGTGAGTTTTCCAAGCCTCAACTTCCGGTCTTCCATTCCGCCCTCTCTGTACTCTCCCTCTTATTAACTGACCTTATCTCAAATCTTTAACTCGAGCAAGCAGTGCAGCAGTCCTAGGTGGCATTTCTGTAACAAGGCTAGACGGAGCCCCCGTGAAAGCTATGTTTGAAAATATGTTTAAGGTATTAGACCTTAATATTGGTGCTTGCCCTAATCAATACACAGATAAAAGAAATCAATCTCTAAACCTTTTACTTCTAATGTAGTATTTTTCCAAGCATTTCAGAGAAATGAATGTAAATTTCTGGGCATTTATAAAGTCAGTAGAGCATACGGTCAAATGTTTAAAAGTTAAGGCTGCCAGGCAAAGCCTGATGATTTACAAGTTTGGAGAGTAAGCCTAGACAACTCAAGAAAAACTTAAAGACAAGGGAACAACAGGGGCGCCTGTCGGTTGGGTGGCTTAGTCGGTTAAGCGTCCGATTTTCACTTAGGTCATGATCTCGCAGTTCGTGGGTTCGAGCCCCACGTCGGGCTCTGTGCTAACTGCTAGCTCAGAGCCTGGAGCCTGTTTCAGAGTCTGTGACTCCCTCTCTCTCTGACCCTCCCCTGCTCACGCTGTCTCTCTCTCTCCTAGAAATAAATAAAACATTAAAAAAAATTTTTTTTAAAAGACAAGGAAACAACAAAGTCAAGTACTGTACTTAAGTCAAAATGTCTGTATAACCAAGTTGAAGAAACAATTAAAACTTTGCTGCACATGTCCTATTTAGATCAAGAGTGAAGCCAAAGTCTGAGGCCCTCAGATGAGGGGAAGTGGGTGTGTCCAGCAGACTAGGTACGGAGTAGGCAAACAGATAAGAAACTGCTAAGAGCCCCTCCTCACACATTTTAGGGTGCAAGTATCCTGGGCATTCCAAAGAAAACCAGGAAAAGACCAGGATTATCCACACCATTGCTCTCTTCCCTCCCATGAATACATTATGAAGGAAACTGCCTTCAAGAGATCAAAATAAAACTATTTTACAAAAAAAACTTAGCCTTTATTCATGGTTTTTCTTGTTTGCTGGACAATGCAACATGATTAGAAGATAACCTTATAGCACATTTCAAAGACAACAATACAAATCAATGACAATTTACAAGCTATTCTCATTCTTTTTATAAAGTACTATTTGAACATCTCAAAGTTTAAATGCTAGTTATATCGCGAAACAAGAAAAATCATTTCTGTAGTGAGGAAATTGTATCTGAAACCTGTCTGAATCTTACAATGTAAAGAACAAATACCTTGCTTTTTATATTTCACTTAGCAATTTACAAAGCATTTGCACCTACATTATCTCATTGAATCCTTGCAACAATTCTGTAGGTGTAGGACAGGCATAACCACTGTACAGAATACAGTACAAGACTAGCTCAGAGATGGCAGAAGCAAATCCTTTTTGACCCATCACTTATGTTCAATACAGTTTACATAAAAAACAACTGGGGCACACCTCTGCTTTAGTGCACTTCTGCTTTTTCTCCCTTAATAGTTCTTCACTATCAATACCAGAACTCCAAAATAGAGATTATTGTGTCTTCTTACCAAGTTAGAGTGAAACCTACAAACCAAGAAATGGGATTTTCTATTAGGTCTCTATTAGGCAAATGCATATTCATCAGTCTAATTAATACTTAAAATACCTTAAAAATACTTTCAAATCTAACTTCACAGGCACTCGATCTAGTCTAGTTATAGCTAACGAGTAGGTCTGTTTTATGTTAAGCTGTGGGCCTAGTGAGACCTATTAATAAAATCTGAGAGGTAAGAATTCATTATGTGGATCATGGAGACTAACTGTAGATTTTCCCTATAAAATTGAATTTGGTCACCTGAAGTCCCTCTAGACACCCAAGAGGTTAAAATTACAGAAGAGGATCACTCTACCTCTCACTGTTCAAGTGAGGATTGGAAAGTGTGTTACAGAAACGTGTTGCAAAGTTGCAAAAATTTCTTGATTAAAACATACAACAAAGAAAACCAATACTGTCCTTTAACTCCCAAGAAACAACCATTAAACTCCAAAAAATATATTATAGAATTTAATTAATCAAGTCATCCTTATGACTCTATTGCCAAGGACAGCAATCACGTGAAGTTCAGACACCCAGTGTAGCCCACTAAAGCAGCACTTGGTTAGACACGCTCTCTCCTCTTAGGACACTGCTGGATTTTCCTTGAGATAGTTTGATGAAATGTGAGAATGACAAAAATGAAGTTATTATGTTGGAGTAAAATACAATTATACAGAACTACCTAACATCTCAATTCTGTGGCATTTGTCATCTCTAAAATATAAGGTCTCAGAGAGATCTGTTTGAGAAATCCATGGACATTAGGCATTTTAATTCATAATACTACTTGGTAAATTATGGGCTGATAAGGTTACAAACTCTCCAGCTCCCCCCTTTCCCCTCCCCAGGCTTCATAAGAAACACTGAGGAAAAATGATTTTAGTACAAATTCTTGGTTTTAGTTCTGGCTACTTTTCAGCTTGAATCATGCATCACCAAACCATTATTGCAACACCTTAACTCTAAGCAATACGTGTTCTGAAAATGAGCAAATCTAAGGTTTATAAGGCCAGAGACATATTTTCAACTGAATAGTTTCTCTCTGAAAAACTTGCATTAGATGCAAGGACCACGAGATACAACAATCAGATATGATCACAACAAATACACTGACACATAACAGTAACTGCATCGTAGAAGTAACTTCCCTGAGTCCTAGAGATCTGTGTTATTTCTCATTCTCGGGTTTAGCACTATTTGTAAATACCTCACAGGATAAAGTCCATTATCACAATAATATATCACCTCAATATAATGCAATCCTTAGAGCAGGTCTTAACAAACGCAGCCCAGAGGGAAGCACTCTCATTCATTTGTTCAGTAAATATTTACGAGCTACCCATTACATGCCAGGCCCTGGAGAGAGTACCAAAATAGAAAGATTCTTACCCCTGTGTAACTTTTAGTTTGTTTATGGTCTGTCATCCCTCAGAGACACACACAAGATGAAACTTAGTAAGTCTACTAAGGAACTTAAATTTTATTCTAAGTGTAGCCACTGAAGAGGTTTAAAAGCAGAGGATTGACAGGGTCTGAGTTAAGAAGTCAGAAGGTCACTCAGAAGAAGGGCCAGCATGTAGAGAATAGGGGGAACCCAGTGAGGAGGCGAACAAGGAACTCGGGGAACAGATGGGTTGGCTCGAAGTGGTGACTGCGGAAATAGAAGTAGATTCAGTGACAGAGAATCTTCATGTCAAACAGTCTGGACTTTGAGCCCTTTTACCATTTACATGTTATTTGACAAGTTACTTAAATTCTTTGAGCCTCAGTTTCCTTACTTAGCAATACTTGTAGAGCCCTAGCATTGAGAAAACACACAAATTATTATACTACTTTGGTAACAAAATTCATCCCAATAAGGTCCATATGTTCTTATTTCCTTTTCCCCTACACCAACATTAACTCTGACATAAGTAATTTTTTACTACCAAGATTCAAGTGCAGTTATAAACAAGAACTGCATTGACTCCATCAAGAGACAAGTCCTAGAAAAAAAATTAAAAGATAAAAATAAGTTCTTCTTTCCCACAGAACTGATGCTAAAACAACTGCTGCTAAATATATATCAAGCAAGGTATTTTTTTCAAATTAATACAAGTCTAGTTTGCACCTTCTATTTGTGTTTTCACATGCATTCCTTTACTTCCTCACTTTACAAGTAAAAAGGATACAAGCACAATCCTGTGGTTTAATCACAATAAAGGTTGTGGTGTTACTACCAATTATTTTACTTTCATGTGTCAATAGCTTTTATTTAAAACTTTATGAAGGATGGCATTACTCATTCTCATGGCACAGTGACACCAGGAAACTAAGTTACCAAAAGCTCTCTTCTGTAAGTATGCAGATGATGACACTCATCTATCTGTAGCTTCCCCTTAAGCTTAAAATATTCTTTCAACGAAGGATGAACCACCTTGAACATCATCATGTTCACTCAATCAGCTCCTAAGCAGGAGCTGTGGGCGAGGCAGCGCGGTACGTACTGTGGGAGGACGGAGGCTAGTGTTAATAGTGTCCTTACCCTCAAGGAGTTTACAATCGGATGAAGAGGCTAGGTACTCACACATGTAAAGGGAGGAATGATGCAGACAGACTACAAGTATCAAAAATAAAGGGATCACATTTCAGAAAATGCTTCACAGCTCAGTGGAATTTGCAGCGAACCCTTGGGTGACAGGATTTTGATAGAATTTGCTAGGAAGAAAGTGTGATGAGGAAAACCACTTTTGAGGACAAGAACTTTGTTTTTCTGAGTTGCTACCTAACTATTTTTTAGTATGATATCCATAATCACACCCAGAGTCTGAACACTCAGATAAAGACTTAAGTTTGGGGTGCTCACCACAAGTCCCTGCTTTGCTTTTCCCTGGACACCTTTTAAAAATAGCTCCTGCCGTTAAGCCCCCAAAATTACTGACCTCCACTCCAATCACAGGTGCTTGCTACCCTGCTCTGTATCTCCTGCTCATGACCTGGGACAGAGGACTGCTCTTTCCCTGCCTCATGGGACCCCATGATTTCAGTTACCAGGGTCACAACCACAGTCCAGAAGCAGTCAGTCCTCCTCACGTACTGTCAGCCAGTCTACGAGTGGCCTACTGTCACAAACCCTACGCTCATGCACGTAGCTTCATCTCATCACATAAGCATTTTATCACCTCCTATCATCACAAGAAGGGTGAGTACCGTACAATAAGAGAGACCATACTCATATAGCTTTTATTATATCTTTATAATTATTTTATTTGTTGTTAATCTCTTATCAGGCCTAATTTATAACTTAAACTTTATCCTAAGTGTGTACGGACAGAGAAGACACAATATATATTAGGGTTCAGTACTATCCTTGGTTTCAGGCATCCACTGGAGTCCTGGCATGTAAACCCCACAGAGAAGGGGGATTCCATACTTCTGTTGTATGGGGTATACTGAAGCTGCACCTTCAACCAGAACAACCTCACAGATTTCACGTCCCCAAAGTGGAAGCTCGAAAGCTCAGGGAGCTACCCGCCAACTACCTGCATGGCTCATTCCCCACCCCCGCATTCGTTAGGTTATAACCTACATATTCTTAATACACCTATTCACAGAAAACTTCTCAACACAGAAAGCAAGCACAAGAAAACAGAAAACAGCATGAACAGCATGTATCGGGTTTTTAAATTAACTTTTTATTATGAAAGCTGTAAACATGTCATAGTATACAGAGTAAAATGATAAACCTCCCTGTACTCATCACTAAGCTTCAACAGTTACCACCTTATGGCCAATCTTGCTTTATAATCTGCATATCTTACTATATGAAAATCCTAAAGGAACCTATTTTCATTCTGACTTCTTCATTCTTCGCTGACTCCGTCTTCAGACAAATCTATACTGCCACAGTAGTCTCCACAAGGTTGATTTTCCTAAAGGCCACATACAAATAAAGCATAAGTCTATTAAAAAAAATCAACTCTTATTTGCATGAACTTATGGAACAGTAACAAAGACACTGCAAAATGAGACATAATCCAAAACTCAGCTTACATGTACTTCTGGGATACCTTTCCCATACTTATATTTCAAGGAGAATGAATAAAATGATGGGGAGAATTATGTCCAACAAAATAAAGCATCAGAGGCGAAGCATCTTAGACCAATCACTTGGCCTCCTGAGCCTAAGTTTCCTCCTCTATAGAACAGGAAATGATCACTGACCTCAGGGACTTGGGGAATTAAACATGTACCTTTACTGCACATGGATCATTACCTATGGTAACTATCAGAGCCTAGAAAGCTGCCTGGTCTTCCACTCCTCTTCTCAGACACCTCCCTCTCTCAAGATGATGTAAAAAGTGTCTCCATCTCAAAACATACTCAAGATGAAAGGCTAAGCATTCTGATTTCAAGGAGCTTCTCTGCCCATAAAGCCATAGGAAGCCAAGACTGAAGTATTTCACTAGGATGAATACTGTAAACTCTCAGACTTCACAAATAGTTCCCCCTGAACTAGCAGAACTGTCGAACATCACACAGAAATAGTGTGTGGCCAACCTACCTAGTGAAACACTCTCATTTCGCCCATTTCTTGGTCACTGTGTTAACTCCTTCGACCATCTGTGGCCTGAATACGGCAAAGCAGGGCACCCACCAGGACTCTCAGCTGAGCCAGAATGTTAAGAGCTCAAGACGAGTTAGTTACCACAAGGGGAACTTATTCTGTCCATAAGAAAACTCCAACCGTAATCTTGTGTTCCTTATTGCCTGCTAAAGAGAGGCAGCTCGCCGTTGCTCAAAGCTATCCAATTAGTTTAAACGGCTTTTAAAAATATATATGCCGGCACAATTGTTTACCAACGTTTTAATTCTTCTTTTAGTGTCACTTTATTTCAGTCGTTCCGTTATCTTCTTTTTGAGCTTGTATACACATCTTTGAAGTTCCCTTTTGAATTATCATCTTCAATCATCAACCCTCTTTCCCTCTGTGAAGACAGAATGAGTTCCTGACTTATCACAACCCCAACCACTGCAAGGCAACCCCTCAATTAAAGCCCTCTACCTAAAACCATTCTTTGTTTTCACTTACCACCCACTTCCCTGGCTTCTCTGCTAAAATGCAGTAAGATGTAACACTTCACAGTTTGCCATGTGCTTTGTAAAGGTATTCATTTAATCTTTACAACCTGGAAAGAGGCACTTCTGCTATCTAGTAAGTAAGGGAAAAGCAATGGAGGGTTTACCATCCTGCCCGGGGAATAAAGATATTTCGTAGTGAAGCGGCCCTCCAAACCAGGCCTTCCAACTCATGCAGGTGCCCTGCTCTTCCTACTCTAGCGCGCTCTTTTCTTACAAGGGAAAGCATACAATCCTGTCCCAAACCAAATCTGCTTCCAACTGAAGGTAAACGGTCTTCAATCAATCTCTCCAGATTGCAACCAGATTTCCCATCCCCACACCTACCAGCATCCCCTTTCTGGCCTCCTCACCCTCCGGGCATTACTTCCTCCCCACTATCCAATTTCCACCCTTCAAGGAAACGATCACCACTCCTTCAACCCCTCCTGTAAATACTCCACCTCCACATGCTGAAGGGAGGCCTCTCACCCCTTTCTCCCCAAACACCACACTCCCTGCTCAAGACAGGTATGTTCTCACTCTGTAAACTACATAGCACGCTTCCCAGTCCTTAACAAGCTGTTTAATAACTTCAGAAGTCCTATCAAGACGGACAGAACTTGCAGCTCCTCCATCTCCACCCTTGACCCAGGGCACCAGGCCACTTTCAATTCTGAAGAACTGAGTACCGACCCTCACAAAGAGTCTACTCATGCCCCACCGCCACCAAGGACTTCCCTTCCGGAGCGCGGTTATCCAAACAGGCTCCCCTTCCAACCTCTTCGCAAGGGACTTCCCTCCACGGTTCCCAAGACGCTGCTTCCGCGGTGTCCCCTCCGTCACGCCCGGGCCTCTGCCCACCTTGCCAACTCTCCCCCTTCACTCGCCCTGGACCCAGGTGCGAAGCAGCAGTCCCAGTTAGCCGGCACCTCCTCTCTCGCAACTTCCAACTTGGTCCTCTCGTATCTATCACCTGTTTTCCCCACTAGCTTCCTCGCAGCCCAGGGGCCCACCCTTGCCCCGGCCGGCCTCTGCCCACCCTTTCGAATCCTCCTGCCCAGGAGCACCCCCGCCAGTCAGTTCCGGGGTGCTCGTGGGATTCAACTTCCCCTCCGTGGGCTTCCCACCTTTGGGGTCATGCTCCCCTTCTCCATCACCTGCTCCGCCCATGACCAGATGACATCCGCCGCGGCCGCCACCGCCGCCTCCATCCCCCTCCTCGGGCGCCGGGTCCCCGGCCGCTGACCGCCTTCGTCCAGCGCCAGCCACCCCCTCTGGTGGGGACGAGGGGGGCGTGCACCCCCAACCCGAGTCCCCCCCCCAACGCGCACCTGTTCCTCCTCCTCCTCCTCTCCCCCCCGGCCGGCAGCGCCGGCGCCCCGACCCCCACTGGCGCCGCGCCCCGGCCTCCCGAGCCCCGCACTCACCACGAGTAGGTCTGCTCCGCCATGGCGCTGACTCTCGTGGGCTCGGCTGCAGGATCTGGCCGGGCCCGGCGGCGGCGGCACGAACGCGCGGCGGGCTCGCTCGGGCCGGGAGCGGAAGGCGCGGCCGCGGCCCGGCGCTCACTCGCAGGCTCGCACGGGCGGGCGGACGGGCCGGGAAGGCGGCTGGCGGGGAGAGGCCGGGATCCGAGGCGGCCCCGCTCCCTGGGCCCCGGGGCGGGGCGGGCTCCGCTCTCGGCCTCCCTCACCGGCGGCGGCGGCGGCGGCTCCGCTGCGGCTCTAAACCCAACATGGCGGCGGCGGCGGCGGCGCTGAGAACAAGGGCCCCGGGGCGGGCGAGCGGCGAGAGGGCCCTCGCGCTGGGCCTGGGGAGCGCCGCGCTGGGCGCGGCGGCGGCCGGGGACATGGCCGGCGGGCGGAGGCGGCGGCGGCGGCGGCGGCGGCGGCGGTGGCGGCGGCTGAGGGGGCGCTAGGCGTTGAGGCGAGGCGGCTCGGCTCACACCCGCCGAGGGGAGGAGAGGAGGGGGCGGGGGCCAGCCTTGGACCCGCGCGGGTCACGTGCCCAAAACACGCTCACGTGACGCGCGCGCCCCGCCCCTCGCGCCAGGCCCTTGCGCGGAGACGTCGGTTCGCTGGTTCGAGGCGACTGTTGCTCACACAGCTTCTAGCGGTTGGGCCGCCTCCTGCCGCCTGGTGCCGCCTCCTCCCCACGCGGAGCAGTCGCCTCGGGCCCCCTCCCATTTCCCTTTAAGGGGGCTGCAGCAGCCAGCCAATCAGGAGCCCCGATGCGCGTCGGCTGGCTGCCACTCAGCTGTCAGCCGTCAATCAACAGTGTGCTGGCCGCGGGTCCCCCAACTGTCAGACAACCTGTCAGTCTGCAGGCCCAGCGCCGCATCCTTCGTTCGTCGGTTCATTCATTCGTTTAGCAAGTGTTCCATGCTGCCAGCCTCTATTGCGCCAGGCTCCGTGCCAGGTCCTCAGGGTGCCAACTCGAATACCCCACACTTGCTTGCCTTCGCTTAATCCATCATCAGATACTTATTGGGAACCAACTATGAATCAACTGATTCTGCTGGATCTCTGCCCTCTAAGAGCTTACATTCTAGAGGAAGAGACATAGTCCAAGCCGACAAATAGGGGAAGATGATTTCAGATGCTGTTTCATGAAGATGATAACTCAAGGTAATGGGACAGAGTGTGTATGGATGGAGGCTACCCTTCGATAGGGTGGTCCGGGAAGGCTTAGCTGAGCAGCTGACATTTGAGTTGCCACCTGAAGGATGAGAAGGAGCTGGTCCTGCAAGAGCAAAAAGCTCAGGGAACTTCCCATCGGGAAGACTGGAGGCAGGCGCAAAGTAAAATAACAGAGCTAGACCAGACGCCAACAGAGTGAATCTGGGGCGTAGGAGGAGAGAGAGATGGATTGAGCTTCTGGGGCATCAGGGGATGCTTCTTCAGGAGTGGCTTATGAGGAGAAAAGGCATTCTGTGAAGAGAGAATGGCAGGAGGCAAGGCCCAAAGATGTGAAGGCTTGGAGTGAGCTTTGGTGTGATCCAGGAGTGGGAACGGATAGTTTGCGCTGGGGAGTGTTGAGAGAAGGGACCGATAAGGTGCGTTGAGGCCAGACTCTGAAGGGCCAAGCTAAGCCTCCTGGCCAGTTACTATGTTCATGAATGGAAATGATCAGTGCAGCTCCAGGTTTGAGAAGCATGCTTGAGCAACAGACACATGAGTCCCTCCGGACCCCAATCTCCAGAGGGAGCAGACCTCGCATACCTGAAACCAGCGTATTCAGGCTCCTCTGCAGCTTGGCCAATTTCGGGCCGGGATCTAGCTCTGCTCCAGTTTCCCAGGGCCTGCCCGGGCTTACAGGGAACACCACACCCTGAATCTATCTCCAAATGGATCAGTTGGCCACTGCCCATACATCTGCTGCTTGCCTATTCCCCAAAGGGAACCCATTAATGAGAAAGCCAAATACACTTTTCCTTCAGAAGAATTCTCTCCTTCTTCCTCCTTCCCCCACTGCCAGGTGCCAAGACCAGTCAGGTTCAACATGTTTCCTGAAGCTTCACCAGAGAGCCCTGGGAGAGGGCCATTTGATAAGATCAAAGTCCCAAAGAGGGTCTGAGATAGGGCCCCAAGAAAATACCAAACCACCAAGCACTCGTCCTCTGACCATTGACAGAAGGATACCAGCCTGCAAATATCTTCCCAGCTGTAAATAGCACTGGATGTAGGGATATCCTGGGGAGATAGGAAGGCAGAGAGCCTAAATTTTGATGTTCATTTAGCTCTTACAGCTTTGCCAGGTGCTTTTACAGAATGCCAAATATTCCCTTGAATGTGACACACAGTCATTCTGAGTCTCAGAGGAGCGTGCATTGAGGCTTTGGGCCCCATGGGAAAGACCAGAAGCCATTGGTACAAATGGCTTTGAAAGGTGCAGAGGCTTCTTGTCTGGAAAGCTAAGAACAAAACAGCCCAGATGTGTCGCTAATGAAACAAAAAGAGATGGAGAGCCTCTGGGCAATTCACTTGGTTTTTAGTTCCCACTGAGTCATTAAAGGCAAAGCCAAGTGAAAAGTTGGTATCGGCTGGATAGGACAGGAGGTGCTGAGGAAAGAAAGTCAAGGCTTTCCCAGAAGCAATGGGACCGTTCATGGCACTGAGAAAAATCTGGTGGAAGAAAGGAGGGAAAAGAGGTTCAGGTAAAAAGGTATGAGGTCAGAAATGAGAAGAAAGGTTTTCTTCTCTCCATCTAAACCGGGGGTCCTCATAGTGCCTCTTGAATAGACATGTGAAGGCGGATTATATAAGAAACCAAACAGAATTTGACAAGACTAAGAGAGGGTCTAGGCCATAGAAACCCTGTGTACATGGTCCAAGGAGGATGGAGTGTGAGCCCAGACTAGTGGCTTAAGCACCTCAAGCTAAGGTTGCTGAGATATAGAAAGCACCTCCAGGTCCTGGGCAGGGTCTCCACAGATTTGAAGGCCAGACTGAAATAAATCTCAAGCCTGTGGGTTGGCTGGAGTCTGCCCAGCCTGGGGTACCTGGGGAGTGACTTTTGGTCACTCTGCCAGTTACACTCAGCTCCAACCTGGAGCTGTCCCAGGTGTATCTATGGCACCTCTGGGCTTCAGCCCAGTAGTCAGGTGTGCTTGGCAGGAAAGAGATGCAGGTGTTGGCTTTCCCCACGGGGGATGCCTGGCTCCCCCCCCCTTCCCCAAAGGTGAGAGAGCCACATTTTATGCAATGTTTGTTGAAAGAAGAAAAGAAGTTCCTCTAATTATCACCACGGTAATTACAGGATCACTTCTTCTATCAAGTGCGTTCAAAAGAGACTTGGTGAGTCTCCCCAGGACACGTCATCTGCCTTAGGCACAGACTCCAGGGAGCAGGCTTTGCAGGTCTGATTGGGCTGAGTAGGCACTACTGAAAGGGTCAAAGGCTTGGGTCTGACTGTCCTCCTTGCCTCTACGGCCCATTTTCACCTCTATCATCCACTTCCCACTCCCTACCCTACACATCTCTCTATTTACATTCTACAGTGACTGGATTGCAGCTTCCTTATGGGCTCCTGTTCTTTTTCCTTTCTAGATCTCTGACCAAGCCCAGGAGGCATTTCCATTGCTTCTTAATTTTGAGGTTTGCTTCTATGTCACCCAGGAGGAAGGTCTCACTTGACCAAACCGAAGCTGGGTGAGATCCTCCTCCCCAGGACTCCCCCAGGCCCCTGAATTTACGTGTACGGTAACACTTATCACACTGAACTGTCACTGCTTGTTTACTTGTCATTCTCTCCCTCTGGATTGTGAATGCCTTGTGGGAAGGGACTGTGGCTTGTTGCCAGTTACACTTTCAGTTCCCAGTGCAGAACTTTGCTCAGAGTAGAAGCTTGACTATTGTGGAATGAATGCTTGAGAGTGAGCAAGAGGGTAAACCAGGTTTCAAACCAGAGCAACTGGTTTCGCCTGATATTCCCGTGATTCTCTCCACTCTTGTTCACATTCAGCATCCCCTCCTGTCCTCTGAAACCCCCTTCCTGGTTGAGAAAGAGAGTCCTTCAAGGCAGATAAATCTTGGTTAGAAACATTATGGGAAGACAGAAGATTGGAAGGAAGGTACATGGTAGGCTTAGGTACCAGGTCACCTACAATATTTGGACATGGGTCTTTCAAAAAAAAAAAAAAACCTTAATTTTTTGTAGAACAGTTTTAGGTTTATAAAAAAGTTGATGGGAAAGTACCAAGGGTTCCCACATACTCCCTCTGCCCCCAATGCATAGTTTCCCTTATTATTTATATTGTGTGTGGTGCATTTGTTACAAGTGATGGGCCAGTAATTGTACATTTTTATTAACTAAAGTCCATAGTTTACATCATGTTTCGCTTTTTAAAATCTTTTTTAAAAAAATAACCTCCACACCCATTGTGTGGTTCAAAGTCATGACCCTGAGGTCAAGAGTACCATGCTCCACCGTCTGAGCCAGCCAGGGAAACCCTACGTTTCACTTTTTGTCTTGTACAGTTCTATGGGTTTTGACATGTTTCTACCATTACAGTATCATACAGAATAGTTTCCCTACCCTGAAAATCCCCTGTGCTTCACTTACTCATCCCTCCTTTCTTCCAAACCTGTGACAACTACCTCTCTTTTTACTGTCTCTGTAAGTTTACCTTTTCCAGAATGTCATATAGTTGGCATCATACAGACTTCTTAGATTGGCTTTTTTTTTTTTTGCTCAGCAATATTCTTTTAAGCTTTCTCCATGTCTTTTTGTGGCTTCAAAGTTCTTTTTATCACTGAATAATATTCCATTGTATGAATGTACCAGTGTTTGTATATCCACTCACCTATTGAAGGACGTCTTGGGTGCTTCCAGGTTTTGGCAAGTGTGAATAAAGCAGCTCTGAATATTTATGTGCAGGTTTTTGCGTGGACATACGTTTTCAATTTAATTCAGAATATCATGGGGTTTTTTTTTAGAGGTGTGTTGCTTAATTTCCAAATATTTGGGGCTTTCCCAGATATCTTATTCCTATTTATTTCTAATTAATCCTGCTGTGGTCAAAGAATATAAGATTTTAATCTTCTGAAATTTGCTAAAACTTGTGTATGGCCCAAAATATGGTTTATTTATTTTTTCTTTTCTAATCTTTATTTTTGAGAGAGAAAGAGAGACAAACAGAGCATGAGCGAAGGAGGAGCACAGAGAGAGAGGGAGACACTGAATATGAAGCAGGCTCCAGGCTCCGAGCCATCAGCACAGAGCGCGATGCAGGGTTTGAACTCACAGACTGTGAGATCATGACCTGAGCCGAAGTCGGACGCTCAACTGACTGAGCCACTCAGGTGCCCCAAGATATGGCTTATTTTGATGAATATCCCATGTGCACTTGAAAAGAAATTGTATTCTATTATTTGATGTGTAATGTTCTATAAATGTCAATTAAGTCAAGGTAGTCGATAATGTTCAGATATTCTACATCCTTACTAATTTTTTTGTCTATTGATTGTTCGTATCAATTATTGAGAAGTATTAACATTTTTTATTGTAATTGTGAGCTTTGTCTACTTCTCCCTATAATCCTATCTATTTTTGTTTTATGTATTTGAAGCTCTGTGATTAGGTTAGTATACATTTAAAGTTGTTATATCTTCCTGATGAAGTGGCTCTTCTGTCATTGTGAAATATGTTACAGTCTGCTTTGAAGTGTACTTTATCTGATATTAATATAGTCACTCCAGCGTTCTTATGATTTATTTGTGTTTTTATTTTGTATCTTTTTCCATTCTTCTGCTTTCAACCTATGTATAGTTTGTGTTTGAAGAATATGTCTTATAGATAGCATATACATGGATCTTGCTTCTCCGCTCTGGCAATTTGTGTTTTTTGTCCATTTATATTTAATGTGATTATTGATGTATTTAGGTTTAGTTCTACCATTTTGCTATTTGCTTTCTGCCATTCCGTCTTTTTGTTGTTGTTTCTCTGTTTCTCCTTTCCTTCCTTCTTTTGGTTTAATTGAATAATATTTTATATTCATTTTAAATCCTCTATGGCCAATTTTAGCTATACCTGCTATGAATTGTATTTGTGGTGGCTGCTGTAGTGACAATAACACACATCTTTGACTTATCACAATCTACTTAAAATTAATATTGTGGTACTTCACATAAAATGTAGGAACTTCACAACAATGTAGCTCCACTTTTCCATATTCTTAGCCTGTGTGCTGTTATTACATAAATTATCTGTTATAAACCCTATAACATCATAATTTTAGCTTTCAAACAGTGATGTCTTTTGGAGAAATCAAGAAATGAAAAAAAATAGAATTTTTAAAAATATTTACTCACATATTTACAATTTCAAGTGTTTTTCATTCCTTCCTATAGATCTGAGGGTTTATCTGGTGTCATCTCCCTTCAGCCAGATAAACCTCCTTTAGCATCTCTTATTATACAGGTTTACTGGTGACAAATACAGTTTTTATTTATCTGAAAATGTGTCTATTTTGCCTTCATGTTTGAAGTATATCTTCACTGGATATAGGTATCTGGTTCGAGAGGGGGATTTGCTATGTTTTGTTTTGTTTTCCAGCACTTTAAAGATGTCAATCTGTTAGGTTACAACTTCTCATTTGCAATGAGAAGTCAGCTGTCATTTGTATCATAGATGCCCTGCTTATAATGTGTCATTTTTCTCTGGCTGTTTTCAAGATTTTTTGCATTCTCTTTGGATTTTGGTTGTGTGACTATCCTATACTGGGCATGGCTTTCTTTGTATTTATTTTGTGTGGGCTCCACTGAGCTTTTTTTTTTAATGTTTTATTTATTTCTAGAGAGAGAGAGCGTGAGCAGGGAGGGTCAGAGAGAGAGGGAGTCACAGACTCTGAAACAGGCTCCAGGCTCTGAGCTGGCAGTCAGCACAGAGCCCGACGCGGGGCTCGAACCCACAAACCGCAAGATCGTGACCTGAGCGAAAGTCGGACGCTTAACCGACTAAGCCACCCAGGCGCCCCTCCACTGAGCTTTTTGAATCTGTAAATTTATATTTAATGACATTTGAGAAGTCATCAGCAAATATTTCTTCAAATATTCTTATGCCCCATTCTCCCTCTTTTTTCTAAAAATTCAATTACATGTGGTATATAGATCTTTTAATGTTTTCCCACAGGTCCGTGAAGCTCTGTTTAATTTTTTCAGTTTTCTTTTTCTCTCTGGTATTCAGAATAGGTAATTTCTTTCTTTCTTTCTTTTTTGAAGAGTGTTCATGCTTCTTTTTTAAATGTTTATTTATTTATTTTAAGAGAGAGAGCACGCACATACATGAGAGAGCATGAGCAGGGGAGAGGCAGGGATAGGGAGAGAGAGAATCCCAACCAGTCTCCATACTCAGCATGGAGCCCAAAGCAGGGGCTCTATCTCACAGCCCTGGGATCATTAACTGAGCCAAAGTCAAGAGTCAGATGCTTAACCAACTGAGCCATCCAGGCACCCCCAGAATGGGTATTTTCTATTGATCTTCAAATTCATGGACTCTTTGGTCATCTTCATACTGCTATTGAACCTATCAAGTTAATTTTTCATTTCATTTATTGTACATTTTAGTTCTTGGATTTTCATTTGGTTCTTTTATATAGTTTCAATTTCTCTGCTGAGGTTCTCCATCTGTCTTTTCACTGTGACTATATTTTCCTTTAAGGCCTTGAAAATATGAGTTGTTTTAAAATCCTCGATGTTAATTCCAACATTTGGATCATCGCTTTTCTCCTTGAAAATGAGTTTTGAGTATCAGTTTTCTGTGTCTTCATGGGTCTGCTACAACTTTCTTGGGTTTTGTATGCTGGATATTGTCAATGTAGAGACCCTGGTTATGTTATGTTCCTCTCAAGAGTGTCTAAGTTTGTTTTAGCAGGCAAATAACTTGGCTAGACTCCAAACTCCAAACTTTGCCCCCTTGGAGAGGGCGAGCCCTGAAACTTCCACTCAGTTCTTTAATCTTCCAGGTGCTGATTTCACTGGAATCTCTGGAGTCTCCTGTGCATGTGTGTAGGTCAGTGTACAGCCAAGGATTTGGACAGAGTTTACATACAGATTTTGGGACTCATCTCTTCTACAGCTCATGTCTTTCTAGGATTCCCCACCACCATGACCATATCTTAATTTTCCAGCAATTTGCATGGAATTCTCTACTTTTGACACCTCAAACCAGCAAGAGCACAGCTCTCTACACATCCCTACCTCCCACACAGATTAGAGAGGGCCTCAAAGAAGAGGCCACAGCAATACAAATTTCATCCAGTATAGCTCCTGTCTCTCAAGTTTCAACTCCTCTCACCTTTCTGCCTCCTGTTTAATGCTCTACAGTGCCATCAAATAATTGGAGGTTTGGGGTATATATTTTATTCAAGTTATATCACTGTGATCTCATGGAGGCTTCTTCTGCCCAATCTAATCTGCTACTTTTTAAAAAAAAATTTTTTTAATGTTTTATTTATTTCTAGGCGAGAGAGAGAGACAGCGTGAGCAGGGAAGGGTCAGAGAGAGAGGGAGACACAGACTCTGAAACAGGCTCCAGGCCCTGAGCTGGCAGTCAGCACAGAGCCCGACGCGGGGCTCAAACCCACAAACCGTGAGATCATGACCTAAGTGAAAGTCAGACGCTTAACCGACTAAGCCACCCAGGAGCCCCGAATCTAATCTGCTATTACCACTCCTTTTCTCTTACCCTCTTTAACTTTTTTATTCTTCAGAGCACCACCTGAAGGTCAGTATAATCAGTTCTATTTTTCAGCTCAGGAAACCAAGGCTTTGAAAAGTGAAGCATTTTGTCCAAGGTCACAGCTAGTTCATGGCACAGCCGGGATTTGAAATGAACCAGATGACATAACCCTATCCTTGCTGCAATTCACAGTACTTCCTATATGTCTTTAAGGGGGTTTGCATTCCACCCTAGAGCCCACCAGCAAATATTCATGAAATTTTTCAGGCTAGGGCAGTAGTTTTCAACCCACGGTATCAGAATCATTTGAGAAACTATGAAAAATAGAGATGCTAGGCCCCATTTCCTGGAGAGGTATGTCTAATGGTAGAGACTTGAAATCTACATTGTATACTGTTTCTTACTGATTCTAGTGCCCAGGCAGGGTTACAAACCTCTCTGGTAAAGGGAAAGTAACTGCCACCAGTATTCTTCTGCCTCTTGTAGCTCAGGATTCTTATTTTTCCATCATGCTTCACCAACAAACTAACCCTGGTGCTGACGCCAGTTAAGGCTGTGGGCTCTGGAGTCACTGCACTTAGATTCACATCCAAGCTCTGTCACTTGTCAACTGTGTGGCCTTGGGCAGGTGGCCCCACCTCTCTGAGCCTCCTGCTTTTTCTTATCTTAAGCATGGATCACAACAGCACCAACTTCACAGGGCTTCACAAGGTTTATATGAGATCATTCAGCTGAAACATTTCACAGAGTGCCCGACACCTGGTAAGCAAGCAATCAATAGAAACTATTATTATGAAAACAGCCTCCCTTAGCTTTTCTGCTTCTATCAACTGTGTTTTATCACTTATCTAAACCCAGCTTCTAGAGTTATCTGTGTTTTCTAAGGGATTTCAAAAGTCCCCTCTCCCAAAAGTTAAATCAATCTCTGATCTTCCAACTGATCCACCCTCACCTGAGCAGGAAGCGTTTAAAAACTTTTTTTTTTAATGTTTATTTATTTTTGAGGGACAGAGAGCAACAGAGAACGAGCAGGGGAGGGGCAGAGAGAGAGGGAGACACAGAATCCGAGGCAGGCTCCAGGCTCTGAGCTGTCAGCACAGAGCCCAACGGGGCTCACAGTCAGAAACTGTGAGATCATGACCTGAGCCGGAGTCATACGCTCAACCAACTGAGCCACCCAGGCGCCCCCAGCAGGAGGCATTTTAAATTCATCCCAGAAGAGCACCTGGGTGGCTTGGTTGGTTAAGCGTCTGACTTCCGCTCAGGTCATGATCTCAATGTTCCTGAGTGTGAGCCCCACTGGGCTCTGTGCTGACAGCTCAGAGCCTGGAGCCTGCCTCGGATTCTGTGTCTCCCTCTCTCTCTGCCCTTCCCCTGTTCCCTCTTTCTCTCTCTTTCTCAAAAATAAACACACATTAAAAATAATTTATAAATTGAGCCCAGAACCTGAAAGAACTTCTTAGAAGTGACTAAGTAGCTCTCAGCGTCAGGCTGTGCCCCTTCTTGCCTGTGCGTTGGACCTTATAGGCCACACCTTCAGTGAAGCCCTGAGTGACAGCTTTGAATACCAGGATAGGATGTTAAAATCGCAAAACCAGCCTTAAACTGTTGCAACTAACTACCTCTGTTCCTGAGAGTCAGGCCTGAGTCAGAGTGTCCCAAGGGGAATCCAGGCCTGACCAAGAAGACCCGAGAGAGGCGGGCTTCTCACACCCTGTTTCTAGACACTGGCTGAGCAGCTGGGGGAGATGAGAGAGGACTCATCTGCCACCCTTGAAGCTGGATCCATCTGGCAGACTTCACTATAGGACTCTTCACCAGGGCAACCTCTCCTGTGTGGCACCTGACACACCCCAAGGTGACTGATGAATGCTCTTCTGCCAGCCAGAGCATTCCACCGCAGGTCAGGTCTGTAGGTTTCAAGAAACACTGAGGACCAGAAGGGCTCCCAGGGGTGGTTCCTGGGAAGCAAGGGAAGAGGATTTCCCATTTCCTGGGGACCCTCTCTGTGCCAAATGCTACACATTCTTTATTGGACTCCATCTATTGTAAGGTGTGTTTCCCTCAGCACCGAATCCCCAATGCCCAACAGAATAGACACTAGGTAAATATTTAATCATGATAATAGTAAAACAGATACCATTTATTGAGTGGTTATTATATGCCAAGTACTGTTCAAAGGGCTTTACCTGTCTTAACTCATGCGGTATTTGCTGAATGAAAACTAGGACAACATCACGATGAGGCTACACTCTTGATTTCTATTTCACATAAGAGGAGGCTGAAACACAAAGAGGGTGTGTGGCGGAGGGGGGAAGGGGTCAAAGAGCAGACGGGTAATAAATGAACAGTGAGGCCAGGCTTCCAATCCAAGGAAATGTGGCATCCCAGGAAGTAGAAGGGAAGGTCTGGGTTGAGTGAATGAGATATAGGTGCAAAGGAAAAAACCCTAGTGGGTTTTGAAGGAGGCATCTCTGAGGAAGGAGCAAAGTCTAGCACTTGTTGGTGGAGGCTGATGCTGGCTGGCCACCTCTTAGAGCATGTATTTCACATGCAGTAACACAACCCCAGGCCAGTCCCCTAAGAAATGCTGACATTGTAGGGGCCCCTGGGTGGCTCAATCGCTTAAGCCTCCGACTTTTGATTTCGACTCAGGTCATGATCTCATGGTTCATGGGTTCAAGCCTGGCAGCCGGACTCCATGCTGACAGTGCAGTATCTGCTTGGGATTCTCTCTCTCTCTTTCTCTCTCTGCCCCTCCCCTGCTTGTGTTCTCTCTCTCTCTCTTTCTCAATCTCTCTTAAAATAAATAAACTTAAAAGAAAAAAGAATAATGTTGATATCCTGTCCTCAAGAACCACACCCCCTTCCCACAGGAAGAGGGTGGAGATGAACCTTACATTTCATCATGGCCACTGTGTGATATGCAGGGCGCAGAGGGGTATGGCTTCTGTCCCGGTGATCATAAGCCCCTGGTCGGATCCTCTGCCAGAGTCCTAGAACCAGGGGAGGAGGGGGGGAGGGAGGAATAGCAGGCGGCTTCCCAGCTCCGCCTGAGATGAGTCAGAGGTGGCGCCCCTGCCCTGGAGTCTGGGCGGACCTGGGCAGGTAGGAGCACATCACAAACCCTGCCAGTGGTTCAGCGGACACCCACCCGCTTGACCTCATTCTTAGGTGAGTCCCCTGGGATTGGCTTGCTGAGGGGACTTGATTTCTCAGGTGGGACAGAGGCCCCAACAGAGCAAGGGCTGGGAGTAGCACCCAAGAAAAGGAAACAGCTGTGACCCTTCTGCCCTAGCTCATCCCCCGGTCATGCAAATGACCAAGTCTCCCCTGGTCACTCAGCCCCACCCACCTCAGCCGCTCCAGTATATCACATCAATTTCTTCACAACATGTATCGCTACAGGACTGATCTTGACCCATCTGATGCACTTGCTCATTATCTCCCTGATGTCTTCCTGCTCCCTGCTCATCACTGTAAGTGTGGAATGGAGCTGGGCACAGAGCAGGTGCTGAATAGCTCTGGATAAGCCCTGAGTATGACAGGGCCACGTCTCCACCTACAGTCTTGGTGTCCGAACTGCCCCTCACCAGCACCACCACAGCTGGGCCAGCAGGAAGTCCTGACCCGGACTTAGGTCCCCTTCACCAAGTATTCCAGCAATGCTCTGGGCTCTAATAGGGACTGTGGCTCCCTCTGAGGTCCCAGAAGGGAGGAGATGCCATGGATGTGGCGGGAGCCGTTGCCTGCTGGCTAGACGCCCCTCTTCCCACTGTCAGGACTCAGGCACCGCCCCACTGCTGACCTCCGTTTGGGCCTTCCTACCCGAGAGCCTTTATGCTCACTCCTCTTTCTGGCCAGTCCCCTGCAGCGTCTCCTGTTGAGCTCCTTCAGAGAGGGGGATCCCTTGGCAGAGCTGTTTGGGCCCCACGTGAACCCCTTCTTGCCTTCTCATCCCAGAGCAAACGAGAGCTATGTGGGGATGAAGAAGGGCAAACACAGCCTCAGACTGGTTCTCGAACACCTGTTCCTAACAATCTCTCAGCCTTGTCCTCTGTCAGGCCCTCCCCGCCTGGTGTCTTCCTCCTGTGATTTTCTCTCCCAGGTGCCTTTCCTCCCTGAATGTAGTTATGTCTATCCTTGCTGATGCTGTTGGGTTGGTGTGACCTTGGGTTCACACACCTGGACAGGGTGTCAGTTCTTTTCCATGAGGCCTGTGGGTCCCATGCAAATCGGAGGGTGTGTCTAGCCATATTGCAGGCGGTACCACGTCCACCTAACATTCCACAGCTATTTGAGAACCAGTCTATTTTTAGCCACAGGCCCCTCTGGAAGGTACTGTGGCCGGATTGCTCTGACTGTGCCAAAACAGCCCTACCTAAGAACCCTCAAGAAGCTAGGGGAAGAGAAGCTACGCTTTCTAAGCACCCACCATGAGCCAAGCATCCTGCTGGGCCCTTCCAAATGGAAGGTCTCAGAATCTCCTAACTCTTGAATAAACATTTGGTGAACACATACTCTGTGTCATGCTTTTTGGACCTTATCTTTTTTTTACAACATTCTTGGGAAGGATTTTCATCGCAGAGTTGAGGAAACAGAGGGTCCAAGAGCTGAAGGGGCCTTCCTAGGCTTACAGCTAGTAAATGACTCCAGGGTCCATGCTTGTCTCACCCCATCACATCCTATCCCCAGTTGTGGCCTTAAGAGACACGCTGAAGAGGGCGTCTGGGTGGCTTATTTGGTTAACCATCTGACTCCAGCTCAGGTCATGATCTCACAGTTCGTGGGTTCAAGCCCCACATTGGGCTCTGTGCTGACAGTATGGGGTCTGCCTGGGATTCTATCTCTCCCTCTCTCTGCCCCTCCCCCACTTGTGCACACTCTTTCTCTCACTTTCAAACAAAAAAAAAAAAGACGTGCTCAAGGAAAATAAGGCATGAAATACAACATTATACTCACCTAAACAAGGGGTACAAACCCAAGAGTCTCCTGGACACAAAGAGATCATTTAAATAAGTGAAGCAGTCCAGGCCAACAGGGGTGAGAGGAGACCATGGATAACTGGAGGAAGTCACACCCCATCGAAAGGCAGTAGGTGCTACTCATCTTCAACAAAATGTTACCATGTGGGACTGTACGTCAGTGTGGCCAGATCTACTGACTTTTTTTTTTTTAAAGAATACCTGGAAATCTGAAACTTTTATGTGAAATTTACAAACAAAGCATTTCTGGGGCACCTGGGTGGCTCAGTCGGGTAAGTATCCGACTCGGTTTCAGCTCAGGTCATGATCTCATGGTTTCAAGCCTCACGTCAGGCTCTGCACCGACAGTGTGGAGCCTGCTTGGGATTCTCTCTCTCTCCCTCTGTCTCTGTCCCTCCCCTGCTCATGCTGTCTCTGTCTCTCTCAAAATAAGTAACATTAAAAAATAATAATAAATAAATAAAAGCCATTGGTTTAAAACAAGCTGTATCAGGTTGACAATTTGGCCCTATGAGCTAGAAGATGCTTCACAATCTTGGAAAGGATCCATGTCTATTAATCTGCTGTTTCCAGTTTTGCACTGTGCTTGGGCCCTCAAGATACTCCTCTGTCAGGGGAGGGAAGGTTAGAGATGGGAAGACCTAAGACATGCACATCCAAAAGGCATGCCACTCTTGAAGGAAAGACCCAATTAAAAAAGAAAAAAAGACACATGGGTCTACCACAGGACTACTTGAAGGTCTGAGCTCATTAGCTGCCAACAGCAGAATCCATTTCTAGGTAACTCAGGCAGAAAGGAATTTGTTAGAAGGATATCTGGAAGCTTAGAGAATCGGTGAGAGAAATAGAAGCAGAAAATTGGCAGAAACCCAGGGGAGAGAGATGGATGCAATGACGCCTAAAGATTTTGCCACAAATAGCCTGTGACCACCACTGAGCATCAGAGGCTCCATGAAGTCTAGATCATCTCTCCTCATAGGTAGCCCTCACCCCGTGCTTCCAGAGATTTCAGCCAAATGACCCAGCTTGGTGAGAATCAATATTTGATACTTCTATTTCATATAAAATCTGATATTTGATCCAGAAGGTGGACCCCTCCCAAACACAGGTATGAGGTTCAGATGCTGGGAAGCCACATACACACATGCCAACCGACTCCTAATCTGAGCTGGAAGGGGTCTTGAAGAACCTATTGTCTTTCCTTTTCAGAATGGGGAAACTGAGGCACCAAGCAGGCCAATGGGTTGCTCAAAACCACACCTAGAACTTGTAGTCAAGCCACACGTTGACCTCCTGATTCGGGCTTTCTAACTGAGCTGCAAAAGGCTTCAGAAGTCACAAGAAAGGAGAGATGTGGGATGTGGCTGGCAAGAAGGCATCTTGGTGGAGGGGAGAGAAGAAGGTAGAAAAACATCTTAAGAAGGCTTAAGCTGAGCTAGGCCATAAGGGAGAACTAAAGATAATAATGTGAAAGCATAGCTTTGTTGTTGGAAATGCAGAGCATCGGGCCTGGCCTGCAGTTTTCACCAGATCCCCGGGTGATCTCAGTGCATTTTCGAGCTTGAGATGCGGTGCTTTAGTCAGTGGGGGGAGAGCCAGGCTATCAAAACAAAACAAAACCTCTAGCTTCAGGAGTGATAGTATTCTAGTCCACAGATCAGGGGTTGGGTTCTCAGATAATGTTTGTTTTGTGATTAGGCTTTATAACATATTTCAGGGTTTTGCACAAAAGCTACCTCCTCAATGAAGCTTTTTATAGTCGCACCATTCAAAATTATATCCACTCTGTGCTCCTTTGCCTCTTTCCTGCTTTAGTTTTATTTTATTTTTTTTCTGGAATGCTTATTACCATCCGAATGATGAAAAGCGTCAGTTTTTTAATTTGTGTTCTCTCTCTCTTTCTCTCCACAAGGTACAGAAGCAGCAATTGGGTCTGTTAGCATCCACACCGTGGCTGGTACCCAATAGGTCCTCCTTAAGTGTTTTTGGAATGAATAGGTTATACGGCATATATCAAATGTTATATAATAAAATGGCTTTTGAAATTTAAAAACCATATCTAACAATATTGGGCATTGCCATGTGTGAAGTCCTGGGTTGAACACTTCATGTACCATTAAGATCTCACTGAATCCTCATGATACAGAAGAAGAAAAGGAGGCTCAGGGAGCATGACATTTGCCCAAGGCCACACAGCTAGGACGTGGCAGAAGCAGAATTTGAACTTAGCAGAGACAGGAGGCTAGAGTGATTCTGGAGGTGACCTGGGGACAGGGTTGGGCTCCAGAAGCAATGGCACTGAGGCGAGTTCGCAGAGAGGAAGCGCTCTTCTAAAGCCCCACCCTGTGGTTTAAGAGCTGGGGTTGGCAGGGCGGGTCGGTTTGTACCTGGGGACTCTGAAGCCACGCGGAGAAGGTATCAGTGAGTGCCACCTGGAGCTTGTGATGATGCGCTCAGATTACAATGTGCTAGAAACGCTGGGAAGGCAGCTCCCAGCCTGATAGACTCACCTCTGTAGTCCCTCCAGAGGCCCGGGAGGGCAGGCTAATTGTAGAATGACAGGCAGCCAAGAAGCCAGTGAGTGGAGGCGTCAAAATCTGAGTCCTTCTGGGGTTACTGGGTGGCTCGGTCGGTTGAGCCTGCAACTCTTGATTTCTGCACAGGTCGTGAACCCAGGATCGTGGGATCCAGCTCCACACTGAGCACAGAGCCCGCTTAAGATTCTCTGTCTCTCTCTGCCTCTCTTCCCTGCTCATGCTCTTGCTCTCTTTCTTAAAAAAATAAATAAATAAGACTTTCTGAGTCCCAGTGCTACGTGGTCTCTATTCTCTGAGCAGCTCAGGCTGTGAAGCCAGCGACTCCTTGCTACGGGCTCTATGCTGGCGGCTGCTTCTGCTCCTGCTTGTGTTACATTTGCGGGGAGCAGGGTCTCACACAGAGCCACTCTCTGCCCCACTCTGTCCCCGGAAGTAACCCATCTTCAAAAGACGTCTCAGATTCAGCCATTTTCCTCCACTGGGTCCGAGCGTCCCTTCTCCTCCCCTCCCCTTTCTTCTCCTGGTTGGGATATAGTTCACATATGTTAGCTGAGGTTCTCTAGAGAAACAAAACCAATAGGGGCTTAGAGATAGGGATAAAGATAGGGATGGGGTGGGTATCATATAGATGCACAGAAGAGGAGATTTATGAGGTGTCTGGCTGGCTCAGTCAGAAGAGCATGCGGCTCTTGATCTCAGGGTCGTGAGTTTGAGCCCCATCTTGGGTGTAGAGATTACTTAAATAAGCAAATAAACTTAAAGCAAAAAGGAGATTTGTTATAGGAATTAACTCACATGGTTATGGAGGCTGAGAAGTACCATGATCTGCCATCTGCAGGAAAACTCTGTGGTAGAATTCAATTGGAGTCTGACAGCTTGAGGACCAGGGGTGTTGATGGCATAGTTCTGATCTGAGTCCAAAAGGCCCAGAACCAGGAGCACCAAAGCCTGAGGGCAGGAGAAGATGGACATCCCAGCTCCAGCAGAGAAAGGACATTCGACCTTCTTTCACCTTTCTGTTCTCTTCAGGCCCTCAGTGGATTGGGAGATGCCCACCCGCCTTGAGGAAGGCTCCTTGATTTATTCAGCTCATCATTTTAAATACTCATCTCTTCCAGGGGCGCCTGGGGGGCTCAGTCGGTTTAGCGTCTGACTCTTGCTTTCGGCTCAGGTCATGATCTCACGGTTTGTGGGATCAAGCCCCACACTGGGCTCCGCGCTGACAGTGCAGAGCCTGCTTAGGAATCTCTGTCTCCTTCTCTCTCCCCCTCACTCTCTCTGCCCCTCCTCTACTTGCTCTCTCTGTCTCTCTCAAAATAAATAAGTACATAAACTTAAAAAAATTTAAATACTAATCTCTTCCAGGAAAACCCTCACAGACAAACCCAGAAATAATGTTTCACTGGCTATCTGGTCATCCCTTGGCCTACTTGGCATAAACCATAAGATCAGTCATCCCAATGAGCTAAAAAATTCACCTTTTAAAATTCAGTGAATTTTAGTATAGTCACCAACTTGGGCCACATCATCACAATCTAACTTCCAAATTATTTTCATGACCCCAAAAAGAACCCCTCATCTGTTAGCAATCACACCCTCCCATTGTCTCCCCGCCGCCCCGTCCTAGTTAACCTCTTATCTAAATCCTGCCTTTAGGATTTTCCTATTCTAGACATTTCATATAAATGGAACCACAGAATACATGGTCTTTTGGTTTCTGGCTTCTTTCATTTAGCATAATGTTTTCAGTTTTATTCACATCGTAGCACGCATCAGTACTCCATTGTTTTTTCATGGTCAAATATTCCATCGTATGGTTAGACCACATTTTGTTTATCCATTCACCAGTGGACAGACATTTGTGTTGTTTTCAGTTTGGGGGCGTTATGGACAATGCTACAATGAACATGTGTACATTTTGGATTTTTTTTTTTTTTTTTTTTAATGTTTTATTTATTTTTAGGAGAGAGAGAGAGACAGCGTGAGCAGGGGAGGGTCAGAGAGAGAGGGAGTCACAGACTGAAACAGGCTCCAGGCTCTGAGCTGGCAGTCAGCACAGAGCCCGACGCGGGGCTCGAACCCACGAACCGCGAGATCATGACCTAAGCGAAAGTCGGACGCTTAACCGACTAAGCCACCGAGGCGCCCCTGTACATTTCGGTTTTTGTGTGGGCACCCCTACTTCTTGCCCGAACCACACCACTAACGTCCACACCGGAGTCTGAGCTTCCGCCCTTGGCCCCCAAGGGTCTGTTCGCACAGCAGCCAGAGGGGTCCTTTGAACATGGAAGTTGGGTCATGTCATTCCTTTGTTCTAAACCTCCAGTGGCTCCCCATTACCCTGAGGATACAGTTGAAAGCCCAGCACAATCTCTCCCCTGCCTCCAGCCCTGCGGTCACCCGAGGTTGTCTGTACTTCCGCTTCCCTAGCTGAGTCTCAGTTCCTCAAATGAGTTGTGCTCCTTCCCACCTCCATGCTTCTGCAAGTGCTGGCTTCTTATTGGGAACATTTTTCCCACTCCTTCTTCCCTTTTGTCTGCAAACTCCTCAACATCCCGCAGGCCGAGGGAAATCACTCACATTTGCAGAGAAGCCTTCTGTGGCCTTCCCACTAGAGGGTGGGGCACTTGGGTTCAGCAGGGCAAGGCTGGGAAGGGGGGTGTCATGAAGCTGCACTTTGGCAGCTGTAGGAGATGCCGTTGGTGTTCTGTTCAAATCCCTCTTCCCAGCACCCACTGTCCAGCCATTAGGATCATCGCTGCCCCTTCTTCCAGGGAAACGCCTTCAGCTAAGGGGCCCTGCCTCACCTGGGAGGTTCTGATACCTCCTCCTGCTCCCCCACCCCGCAGCCTGCGGGCAACGACTGACACAGGGACACAAAAGACTGGTCCTCTCGCCTCCATGTGGGACACATCTATGGTGTAGTTCAGACTCCAGGGCACCTGGCCCTCTGCCCCTGCTGTAGTCAGTCAGGCCAAGGCTAGACTTTCTCTAGCCCCTCCCACACCCCATCCTGCTTCCCTCGCCCCTTCACTGGGTCTCAGGTACCCACCTCAGACTCGGCCCAAGACAATAACATTTTACGTGAGACTGAAAAATTGTCCATGTCAATATCAAGTACATCCCCTCCCTGTGTCTACTGATCGAAGTGATGGGAAGAAGGCTCTGCCCTGCCCCAAGTCCCCTGTGGCACTGACCCTGTGACTGGGCACCCCATTAGTACTCCCACAGCATCATACACTTGCCTTTGCGCCCCTCCAGATTTCACTGGTTTGTTGACGGTCAATTGTCTCTTCCTCACTTGACCTTAAGTTCTCCAAGGGCACAAACCACATCTGTGTCCTTTTCTACCTTATCCTTGTTATCCACCAGGCACCTTGGGAGAGCCTAACAAATATTTGGTGAAGGGCGTTCCTTGCTTCAGCGTGCATGATACCAAGAAATGGGAAACAACCTAAATGCCCGTGAAAGGGGAATACCTACTCGTGGTACCTGGGTAAGAACCCCAGCCAGCTGGGCTTGCTTACCTAGCAAGCTTCTTCCTTGCTTGATTTCATAGATCCACAGACAGCCAGAAGCTCTGGACCCATTCATGCCTTACATTGAGGCCACTGAAGTCAGAGAAACCTCAAAGAACCTCCCAATCTTCAGCCACCCACTTAGGAGCCAGCATAGGGCAGAAGAACGGGCTTTGACGACAGACATTTCCAAAGCCACCCCCGGAGCACACACACAAAAGTATGCAAACACTTTGACTTAGAAATTCCATCACTAAGAATGTATTCTAAAGGAAAATCTAGCATTATGCATGAAGGTTTAGCTAAAGGCATATTCACTGAAGAATCACTTTGATGGTGGAGGAAAAATGGAAACAATCCTTGCTGGGCTGGGTGGGGAGGGGACTCTTGCTGTACTCTTTCAGCACAGTGTGACCTTAATTTACTTGGTTAACTTCCCTGGACCTCTGTTTCCTCATCTATAAAATGAGGACACTATCAGATACCTTGTATTAATCAAGACTGGCTCACAGCTGTGGCTCAGTCGGTTAAGTGCCCGACTTTGGCTCAGGTCATGATCTCACGGTTCGTGGGTTTGAGCCCTGTGTTGGGCTCTGTGCTGACAGCTAGCTCAGAGCCTGGAGCCTGTCCCAGATTCTGTGTCTCCCCCTCTCTCTGACCCTCCCCTGTTCATGCTGTGTCTCTCTCTCTCTCAGAAATAAATAAAAAACATTAAAAAATAAAAAAAAATTTTTAAAAAGAAACAAACAGCTTCAAAGTCTCACTGACTTAACCCAAGCAAAGTTCATTTCTTTCTTGTGCTAAATCTGATGCAGATGTTTCTGGTTAGGTAGACAAGTCTTTTGTCAACCAGTAGACTCAGGGATCGGGTCCTTTCCATCATAAGGCTTTACCATCTTAAACTTCTTTGTTCCTTTCCATGTGGCCAGGAGAGAGAGCATGAAAGATGGGACGGGATGCTTCAGGGCCCGGCATGGGGGAGGGTACATCCCTTCCACCCACACTCTATTGGCAGCACAAGGTACATGGCCCTCCCTGGATGCAGGGGTCCTGGGAAATGTGGTCTAGCCAGAGCCCAGGAAGGGAAGGGGGTGCAGTGAACCCCTTGGCTTTGTTTCTCAACCACATCTCATGGGAGACGGGGCTCCTCTGAATGAATGAGGAGCTTAAATGAAGTGGCACATAGTAGGTGCTCAAATATGCCAGGCTTTTCCTCATTCCCTTTCCTTCATGATTGATTCTAGATGTGATTGCCCTGACTTTCAAAAACTGATGTCCTCCAGAAAAGTTTTGTGTAAACCGAGGCAGGATGTTTATGCTGGGTGGGGGGAAAAGGGATGGTAAACTGGAGGGCAGGGTGTTCATTTAAAGAAGAAGTCATCCCATCTACCACTCCACCCTCATCCTACTCAGATTACTCTTCCCCCGCAAAAAATGTACATCCTGGGGCACCTGGATGGCTCAGTCGTCGGTTAAGCCTCCATCTTCAGCTCAGGTCATGATCTCAAGGTCGTGGGCTCAAGCCCTGCGTTGGGCTCTGTGCTGACAGCTCAGAGCCTGGAGCCTGTTTCAGATTCTGTGTCTCCCTCTCTCTCTGCACTCGCCCCCCCCAAAATAAACATTAAGCAATAATAATAATTTAAAAAAAATAAAAACTCTCACCCTCAATTTAAAAAATAACTAAATCCCATGATGTTTCTCTTCCTGTTAAAGCTGTGAGTGGCTCCCCACTGCTTTAAGGGCCAATCTAAACCCTCTCTCTGCTCATGGGGTCTGGCCCCTCCTGCCTTCTCACCTTTTGTGGTTTTCTTCATCCTGTCCACACTTCCTTAGTTTCTAGAATGTGCCTAGTTCCACACAGCCTTTCCATGCTGCAAAGAGGCCCACCCAGCACTTCCTCAGGAAAATCTCACTCTGACTCTCCGTTCTAGACACAGTTCCACTCCCCTAACCCTCATGAACTCTCTCTGCTTTTTCTCCATGGTGATAAGCTAATTTTGTGATTTAATATTGGTCTCTTCAACCAGGCTGTAAGCTTAAGAGGGTGGGATTAGCATTCACTTAGTTACCATTGTAAGTACTGGGTCCTTTAACTTCCTCACCTGTAAAATGGGAGTGATAACTGCTAAGGACTGAATGTTTGCCTCACAGAAATCCAGAAATTCACAAGTTGAAGCCCTAATTCCCTGTGAATGGCATTTGAAGATAAGGCCTTTACGGAAGTAATTTAGGTTAAATGAGGTCATAAGGGTGGGGGCTCTGGTCCAATGGGATTAGTGTCCTTTTAAGAAGAAATACCAGAGAGCTCATTCTCTCCCCCCAAAAGGACAGGTGAACACATGGTAAGGAAGTAGGCACCTGCAAGTCTGGAAAAGAGCATCAGAATGGAACCTACCTTGGGGTGCCTGGCTGACTCAGTCAGTGGAGCATGAGACTCGATCTCAGGGTTGTGAGTTCGAGTTCCACGTTTGGTGTAGAGACTGCTTTAAAAAAAAAAAAAGAATAAAATATACCTTGTTGGCACTTGATCTTGGACTTCCAGCCTCCAGAATTGGAAGAAATAACATTTCTGTTGCTTAAGTCATCCAGTTTGTTATGGCAGCTCGAATGGGTAAAGACAACAGAACCCACCTAAATCATTATTTTTTTCAGAACTAATTGTTAATACCTATAAAGCACTTAAAACAGTGCCTGGCATCTAGTTAGCCCTATTAACTGTTAAACTGCTCACACACCAGATGTATTTGTGGAATGAATAAACAAATCCATTTCTGTAAGTTTGAGTTCTTACACAATGGTTTCCTCTGCCTTATCATCCCAGGATATTCAGACACAGATGAACTCCTTAAAAAAAAAAAAGACCTTATCAGGGTACCTGAGTGGCTCAGTTGGCTGAGCACCTGACTCTTGGTTTTGTTTTAGGTCATGATTTCAGGGTTCATGGGTTTGAGCCCCACATCAGGCTCCATACTGGCAGTATGGAGTCTGCTTGAGAGTCTCTCTTTCTCTCTCTACCCCTCCCCTGCTCTCTGTCTCTCTCTCTCTCTCAAAAATAAATAAATAAACATCTAAATAAAAGAATTTATCAACAAAAATACGGAGTCTAAAGAGGTTGTGTCTTTGACTTTTTTTTTTTTTTTTTAGAAATGCCCACCAGAGGGCTCTCTGAGGTCTTTCTCCTCCAAATCATGATTGGCCCCAGGAAAGGATCACTATTGGAAGGAAGAGAAGCTGTTTTCTCATTGGGTTTACCCCACAGGAGTAAACAAAGCTAATACAGTCATAGATATAGTTGGGTGGGGAAAAAAATTTTTTCGGGCAGGAGTGAAAAGAAGCAAATTGGAGTCTCAGTTTCACTGGCCCCGGGTCGGGGGGTGGGTGGGTAGAGTCTTGGGGACATCTCTGAACCTCAATTTCCTCTTTCAGAAAATAAGAGATAATCTTATCTAGCACCCAGAATTGTAGGCAGGACCAAATAAAAGCCTTTTGTAGAATGTGAGCTGTTGCTATGGAATCACCGAGTTGCGTGGACCTACTTTGCACGCAGTACCTCGTGATGGTGACAGCCGACTTGTTCCCCCCACCCCCATCCCCCACCCCGGAAGCTTGCCCGCGCAGCTTACCAATACCAGCTGTTCAGCCCCACAATTTGAATGCATTGAGACCAGAAATAAATTCTTTTTGCCACAGTCTCTGCCATTACCTGTCGTAGACGTTGGATTCACTTTGCTTGTTTTACTTCACCAGCCCGGCCCCTGAAGGCCTCTCCGAGTTTGCAACTAGTGGCCTAAATAGAAAGTTCTGTGCCAGTCAGATGATGTCTGCAATGCTGCGTTAATAACCCCAATCAAGCTGTATGCGTAATATATGGAAGCCAAATATAGCCAAGGGCTTTGGGTTGCTGGTCTCTGCATGGTGACTTATTTGACGACAAAAAAAAATGTCATTGGAAGTAATTCAAATCTTGGCCCAGCCTCTTCAAAAGGGTGAGTACATTCTGAAAAAGAGCTTTGTGAGGGGGGCGCTTGGGTGGCTCAGTCGGTTAAGCGTCCAACTTCAGCTCAAGTCACGATCTCGCAGTCCATGGGTTCGAGCCAGCATCGGGGGCTCTGTGCTGATAGCTCAGAGCCTGGAGCCTGTTTCGGATTCTGTGTCTCCCTCTCTCTGTGTCCCTCCCCGGCTCACACCGGTCTCTCAAAAAATGAATAAATGTTAAAAAATTAAAAAAGAAAAAGAGCTTTGGGGAGGTTTAACTGACATACAATAAACTTCCCATATTTATTTATTTATTTTTAATATTTTTATTTATTTCTAGGAGAGAGAGAGAGAGAGAGAGAGAGAGAGAGAGAGAGCGTGAGCAGGGAGGGTCAGAGAGAGAGGGAGACAGACTCTGAAACAGGCTCCAGGCTCTGAGCTGGCAGTCAGCACAGAGCCCGACGCGGGGCTCGAACCCACGAACCACGAGATCATGACCTGAGCGAAAGTCGGACACTCAACCGACTAAGCCACCCAGGCGCCCCTAAACTTCCCATATTTAAAGTGTGTAAATTGATACGTTTTGACCCAAGTATCCACCTGTGAAAGCATCACCACAATCAAGATAATGAACATACCAGAACCCGCAACTTTCCTTGTGTGCTTTGTAGTCCTTCCCTCCTCCCTTACCTGCCCTCCCCCCAGACCCAAGTAACCACTGGTCTGCTTTCTATCACTGGAGAGTGCTTTGCACTTTCGGGACTTTCGTACATAAATGAGATTGTACAGTACGTGCTCAGTTTTGCCTGATTCTTTCACTCAGCATCGGAACTGTGAGATTCATTCACGCGGCTGTGCCTCAATGAGTCATTCACGTTGTGAATGACTGAGTCGTATTTGATGGCACGGGGAGAACATACTTTGTCCACCCGTCCACGGGTTGGTGGTCTTTTGGTTTGCCTCTCATTTTTGGCCATTATGGACTTTTGTGGTGCAGGTTTACTTGTGGGCGGATGTTTTCATTTGTCATGGGGAAACACCTAGAAGAGGAATAGCTCGCTCAGACAGTAGTTACATGTTGAACTTTTAAAGAAACTACAAAGCGGGGCGCCTGGGTGGCTCAGTAGGTTAAGCGTCCGACTTTCGCTCAGGTCATGATCTCGCGGTTCATGGGTTCGAGCTCTACGTCGGGCTCTGTGCTGACTGCCAGCTCAGAGCCTGGAGCCTGTTTCAGAGTCTGTGACTCCCTCTCTCTCTGACCCTCCCCTGCTCACGCTGTCTCTCTCTCTCTCCGAGAAAGAAATAAAAACATTAAAAAAAAAAAAAAAAAGAAAAGAAACTACAAAGCTACTTTCCAAAGGAGCTGTACCACCTTACACGTCGAACAGCAGTGCACAGGGCTCTGTTGCCTCGTCAGCACTTGTCAAGGTCAGTCTTTTTATTTAAGCCATTCAAATAGGAGCGATTTTGGAGTAAGCACATTTTCTGTGCAGAGTAAGACTTCTTCAGAACACAATTTCTCCGGGCGCCTGGGTGGCTCAGTCCGTTAAGCATCCGACTTCAGCTCAGGTCACCGTCCCATGGTTTGTGGGTTCAGGCCCCGCATCTGGCTCTGTGCTGACAGCTCAGAGACTGGAGCCTGCCTCAGATTCTGTGTCTCCCTCTCTCTCTGCCCCTCCCTCACTCATGCGCTGTTTCTGCCTCTCAAAAATAAATAAATTAAAAAAATAATAGTAAAACACAATTTTGCCCCCCATGGAGAACTACTTGGAGGAGGAAGTCCCTTGGACATCTACTGAGGTCTCAAATGCCCTGGCCACTTTTCACCCAAGATGTAACCAATTGCTGCGATCCTGCATAATAAAGGACAGAATATGGAGCTGAGCTGGCAAGGATCCTCTTCCCTTAGAAGGTGAGGAGGAAGGAGAGGCACCTGGCTGGCTCAGTCAGAGGAGCACGTGACTCTTGATCTCCGGGTTGGAAGTTCGAGTCCCATGTTAGGTATAGGGATTACTAAAAATAAATAAACTTAAAAAAAAAAAAGGTGAGGGAAAGAGTATGAATAATCACACCTAGCTGATAATAAATTAGCTCATCTAACCCTCATATAAACCCTGAAAGATTATAAAGATCTTTAACCAAATTGTAGTGATGAAGAAACAGGCTCAGAGAGAAAATGACTTAGCCCAGGTCACACAGCCGGACCCAGGATTTGAATCCAGGCCCACCTGGTTCAAAAGCTTGTGCTTGCTCCTCTCCTACAGACTCCACTGTTTTGGTTGTCACAATCTCAGAAGATCCCCCACCACGCTCCACAGGGAACAAAAGTGGGGGGAAACTTAGGGCCATTTAGCCAGGAAGGCAAAACTAGCAGCAGTGTGAAAATAATCTTGACATCTGAGGACTGCCTTTGACCCAGAACACACCATTTTCCAACCCTCCCTCTCTCTAGATGCTAAAAATGTTTTCAATGCATCATGTGATAATCGACAAAGATCATTTTCTCGATTCATGCTTTCATTTTAAAACAACGAACAGGAAGTAGGCATACATTTCAATTTTTAAGATATGACTGAATTGGGTAAAAATATCATGCATGAACTAAAATCAGCACTGACCACCCAAAGTATTACATCTTGCTGTTCTCACTGTGCCTCATGGTTTTAAATTTTAAAAACAAAAACTCCAAGTGGTCACGGCAAATGACTGAAGTAGAGGGAGGCTAAGTTCTGTTTCTTCGTCTTTATAGTCACTGTATTCTGCTTTCTTTTCAATCCACTGTTTAAATGAGGAATATACAGGGGCGCCTGGGTGGCTCAGTCGGTTAAGCGTCCAACTTCAGTTCAGGTCATGATCTCACGGTTCGTGGGTTCGAGCCCCGCGTCGGGCTCTGTGCTGACAGCTCAGAGCCTGGAGCCTGCTTCGGATTCTGTGTCTCCCTCTCTCTCTGCCCCTTGCCCGCTCACACTCTGTCTCTCTCTCTCTCCCTCAAAAATAAATAATAAACAAAATTTTCCAGATAAAAATATAAACTTAAAAATTTTAATTTAAAAATAAATAAATAAAGGACAGGTGTGAAGTCCAATGACATAATGTACGTGTAGATGCTTGTTCTGTCCTTTGGGTTGATCCCTTTCCTGTGGCGGTCATAGCAGAAGAGACTTAAGTCTTACTGATCTTTGCTGCAGATGGTGACTCCTGGGTCCATATTGTCCTTGTCATCTTATTACCCACAGCGTGACCTGCACTGCCCACTGACGACGGCGTTCTTTCCCTCTCCTGCCTTCAAGCCGCCTCACCTACCTTCCTCCGAAGCCATCCTCACACCTGGACCTTGAGGATGGTTTACAAAGACCTTTACTTAAAGGAGTAGTGGCTCTCCAGTTTGGGCATGCTTCAGAATCCCCTGCAGGGCTTAGGAGAGGCTGGATCCCAGGGTTGGCTGGGAGATTTGCATTTCTAACAAGTTCTCAGGTGAAGCTGGTCCTGTAAATGAGAACCACTGGCCTAAGTCAATTGTGGTAATTCTTTCTCCTTTTTGCCCTTGACTGATTCCAAGCTGGCTGGCAGCTCCTCCCTCTGCTTCTTCCCCCATGAAGCCAATGCACCTCAGTGAGGGAGGGCAGCCCCTTTGTGACCATGAGGGGAATTGCCGAGCAGTGAGGCTGATGCTATGGATAGCTGAGAAGGAAGATAGTGAGATACTGAGGTCCTAAATGCCACAGAATTATCCTTAGCTGCCCTGGGGAAGGCTGTGGGTAGGGAAGGTTTCTGGGGAAAAGATGGAGAATTTATTTGATTTGATTTGATTTTAGGTTTATTTATTTATTTATTTAGAGAGAATCCCAAGCAGGCTCCATGCTCCACACTGAGCCAGACTCCGAGCTTGATCTCATGAGCTGGGAGATCATGACCTGAGCTGAAATCAAGAGCCAGACGTTTAACTGAGACACCCAGGTGCCCTGAAGAATATTAATCCAGCCTAAAAATCATTCTTTATAGCCTTACCTTTGCTTTCCTTGTTTCAAGAACTATACTTTTTTTTTTTTTTTAACATTTTTTAAAAAGTTTTATTTATTTCTAAGAGAGAGAGAGATCCAGCGTGAGCAGGGAAGGGTCAGAGAGAGAGGGAGATACAGAATCTGAAACAGGCTCCAGGCTCTGAGCTAGCTGTCAGCACAGAGCCCGATGCAGGGCTTGAACCTACGAACCGTGAGATCATGACCTGAGCCAAAGTCGGATGCTCAACCAACTGAGCCACCCAGGCACCCCCAAGAACTATACTTTTGATCAGTCTTGGCCTTTTCATTTTTTCCATTTCCCTGTTTGTTCCTGAACTATAAAAAGGGAAACAGTGAGGGTGGCCTGGGGACCCCCAAGCTTGCAGCTGGTATGTGAGGTGAGGTCGATCTCGTGGAAGATCGTGTCCCTCTCCTTGAGTTTTGCCAACTCATTGTAGAAGGGTCTGGCCACCCGCCTAAAATCACACTCCCATTTCCTTGCAGTTTGGGGTGGAAATATGGACTTCCACCACAGATGCTAGGGGCCGCTTTATTTTTCTGAAATCTTCCAATGATTCCTGACCCAAGACTATGTTCGGGGAGGGTGGCATTCCATGTTCAGTCATAACTTGGCCTCCGATTTTTAGTCTGGTACAAAGGTTGTGGGACTTTTGGTGGCCTTCTGCTCTTTGGTTTATTCTAGTTACCCTGATACGCCCTCTGTTCAAGACTGAAGAACCATCCATGGCTGGCAACACCCCTATTTCTGTGCCAAGTTTTGCTGTGGGTGACTTTGTTCAGACGGGCCGCTCCATTCCCAGGACCAGCCTCCCGGGCTTTGCCCCCATCACTGTCCTCAGGACCCCCAAACCATGTCTCCAATCTCAGGATAGCTTCCACTTCTCAGAGGATGGGCTCTGTGTCCGCCACCATCTCTTCAAGCTCCTTCTTCCACCAACCTGCCTGGAGTGTCCCACGTAATCTCCTTTCAACAGCCCTTTAGAAAAACGCGCTTGCCTCTCTTCTCTGTGGGTGGGCGTGACCCTGGAGTTGTGCAAAATGGCAGCCCTGTGATGTTCCCTTCCTCTCTGCCCGCCTACTTCTCTCTCGTACCTTTGCACAGCCCCTGCCCGCCCCCCCCATCCTGCACTCCGGCCATCACCCATCTCTGTAAAGATGTCAGAGTCCCCACCCAAGCCCCTTTCTGTAAATTGCTAAGCGCACAGTTCTGGGAGCCTGCTGACTATCAAAGGCCTTTCTTCTCGGAGTTTCTGCTGACTCGCAGAGGGGAACAGAGGGACTTTGGTCTCACCATCCGTTGACTCCTCTGGGGGGCAGGAGCGCAGGGAGGACGGGGTCGGCTGGAGTCATGGGGGTTTCTGTGCCAGATCGGGCTGTCTTCTCTCAGCATGTTTACAATCAGACCCATCTCCAACCTCAAAGATTAATTTCCTTGTGAAAACATCCCCGCCACCCCAAGTCTTCTGCAGGGAAATTAATATTTCTCCAAGTCACAGCATTTTGATTCAATGTCATAAGAACCAGTAACCCTGACCTTATTATGCTAAGGGAACATTACCCCTCCCTGCCTGGGGTCACATTACAAAGACTTCTCACATCAGCAGCTCACTGTGAAGGCGCCTTGCCCAATGGCGCCTCTGTGTGTGTGTGTGTGTGTGTGTGTGTGTGTGTGTGTGTGTGTGTGTGTGTCCCTGGCTCCAGGAGGGGCAGAGGTCCATCTTGTTTGACCGGGCCACACTTAGGAAGAGCTGGGCACCGTGTCTGGCTCATAGTTAGTGCTCGATAAATGGAGGTGCTGCTGTTATCATTTGTAGCTAGATGCACATCCAATATGCATTCTTTCCATTTTTCTTTAGTCACAGAATTCTGATCGTGTCTGGAGTGAAGACATATCCCTGCTTCTCTTCCATCTAGGTGTGGCCACGTGACTGCATTTTGTTCAGTGAACTGCGGGTAGAAATACCGTGTAAGACTCTAGGAGTCTCAGCCTTTAATTCACTTCCGACACTAACTACCCAGGGTTAGTGCAGACCCCAGAGGTTAAGGGCTTAGTTCTGCAATACTGCCTCCACCTCGGATGCTGGTCATAGGCACTGGGTTCCCAGGCTACCCACACTTCTGTCCAGCTTGGCCTCAAATCAGAAGCTGCCATGACCCTGTCCTCAGGTTCAGTATTCCGTTGTAACAGCTCATAGGATTCAGGGCAACACTTCGCTCACTATTGCTGGTTTGTTAGAAAGGATATTGGAAACAATGCAGGTAAGCAGCCAGAGGAAGAGGGACACAGGGCGGGATTTGAAATGGTCCAAGCACAGAAGCTTCTGTCCCCGTGGAGTTGGGGGGCACCCTCCTGTCACATGGATATGTTCACCAACCCGCAAGCTCTCGCAACGCGCTCTCATTTAGGGTTTTAATGGAGGTTTCGTCATGTGGGTATGGTGGATTGAATCATTGGTCATTGATAATTAGCTCAGTGGGCAGCCCCTCTTCCCTCCCCAGAGGTCGGGGGTGGGGGTTGGGGAGGTGGGGCTGAAGTTTCCAACCCTCTAATCCTGCGCTGGTCTTTCTGGTGATGAGCCCCCATAGTGCCCCTACCCCCCCCCATCAGTTATCTCCTTAACAGACAAAAAGACAATTTTATCACTCTGGAGGCTAAAGATCTTGGAAGATCTGAAGTCTGGACCCGGGGACTAAGGTCACAGATCGTCACAGAAGATAATCCTATCACCCCATCACTCAGTTTTACAAGGATTTAGGGGCTCTGTGCCAGAATCCAGAGACAAAGACCAAATATATATTTCTCACGTCATCAAAATCATGGTCTGGTGTGCCCTGCGGGGGTGATCCCCGGTCTCCACCCTGCTCTGTGTCCCCGGGAGTCTTCCTGTCGCTGGTGGTTGCTCAGGGCAGGTGGAGATACCAGAGGAGAGCGGCGGGTCAGGAGCGCGGCAGAGGCGGAGGTATTTACTGCCCTCCAATCTCCTGGCTTTGAGTCACCTGCTTCTGGCCTTTCAGGACAGCCTTTTCCAAAGCCCTGGAGGCCATCGCCACCCCTCGCATGTCCAGGCCTGCTGACCAGCCCCAGCCCCCACCCCAGACGCTCCGTCCCTTGGGTATCCTACACCTCCCACTTCAGTAAAGAGCCCCTTTACGGAAAGCCTCCCCACATCATCTAATTTGTGAATTTCAGCTGGCCCCTGCCAGGACTCTGTAAATGACACAGCGCAAGCGAGAAGCCCTCATCCCATCTTGTCCTCCTGTCTTTGGCTTCCCCTCCCAGGCTTCCTTGTACCTATCCATCCAAGAAACAGACCCACATGCTTTTGTTTTGCTTGTTTTGGATTATCAAGAACTCGTGAAGCTCCAGGCCCACCTAGGCATGTAAATGGATATGACTCCCATGCCGGGTCCCGAGGACCCCTGCTTCAGCTCCATCTCCCTCTGTCCCTTCTCCTCCTCACCAGGGCCCCGTTTTCAGTGGGTGGAGTCCCGAAGCTACAGCTTTCTGGAATTGTTGATGTCCTGTGTTGAGGCCGCGACTAATTGACATTTGTCCATCAGTGTGACGTCTGCTAGTGATGCCAATGCATCAGCACCTCCTGACCCCCCGTACTCGGATGCATGAAGCCAGCCTGGGAAAACTCATAGGGTGGGGACTCCCAGCTGGCTGGCAGCCTGCACCAGCATTTGACCCCTCTGTTGCTTTTTGGACTTGCTCGGCTGACTGGTTGACCTTTCTCCAAGAAGCCAAGGGCCAATATTCATGATTCCTGAAGGACACCCATAGGTCTGTCACCCTGAGGCCACTTCACCCTGGGGGTCGGAGCCAGGCTTCCTGGGCTTGGACTTCAGTTCTGTCACTTCCCAGCTGGGAGACCTTGGGCAAGTTGATCAACCTCTCTGGGCCCGCTTCCTCATCGGTGAAATGGGGAGGATAACACAATCTGTCTCACAGGGTTCCTGTGAGGGTTGAAGTAGCCAATAAAGTAAAGCACTAAACGTGAGGTTTGGCACAGGGTTCGTGTTCAAAACATTAGCTATTTTTACGGGGATGAAAACTAACATTTCATCCATGTCTGCGTGCCATACAGATTAGCTCACTGGATTTATCTTATTGAATTATCACACCCACCCCTCGAGGCCCACATCATGCCTACTGTGCAGACAAGGAAACTGAGGCTCGATCTACTTCCGGGACTCGGTCAGCCGTGTAGCAAGTACAGGGAAGAGCTTGCGACAGTTTCCTCTAAGGGCAGCACCGTCGCCTAGCCCTGGGGCTGACGTGTGGAGTCCTGGCTACTGTATTTATTTGTTCGCGTAGATTCCTGTCTTTGTATTCTAGTCAGTGTCTTTGGGCTTCGGCTTTGCTCGTAAGGAGGGCAGAAGCCACGACAGAGGCACCCGGCAGCTGTGTGAGGCCAAGTTTCTTCTGCAACTTGCTTGGTCCTGAGAAAATTGCCCAAGGTCTTGTTCAGAGAGGAGTCACTGTCATTTCTGCCAGAGTCCGAATTCAGGGACAACACGGGCAGGGCCTTGGAATCTGAAATTCTTTTACTCCATGACCGGGGAGTTCTTAGGAGAATTTTTTTTTTTTTTTTTTTTTTTTGGTGGCAATTTTTGCTGTATGGAAGTAGAGCGCCCTCTGCTGTCAACGAGGAGGATGACATTGAGACAGAGGAAGGCACTCGGAGTGGGGGCCCCTCTCTTTCATTGGTATTTGTCACTATGTGCCCGTATCAGAACTGGGCAGGGGCAAGGGGGGTAAAAAGAAGGTCAGGGTTCACCTGCTTTTGCAGAGTTTACAATCTAATGGCACTGATAAGATGCCTTCAAAAAATCCTGAGAAACTCATGCAGGTCTCCATCCCACGATTATTTCCTGGGTATGTGCTGTGTGTAGAGTCACCCAGGAGTGTAGGGTCAGAATTTATGAACTCTGGGTGCCCAGTTATAGACATACTGTGGGTTTTGACACCAGGTGGGGATCCAGAGATGAACGCCTGAGATGGGGGACAGCCATAACCTGGGGAGCCTGGCTTTTTTCTGGGGGGGGGGTAGGAGTTACAATTCAAATAAAAATAACTTTATTTTAGGGTGTCTGGTTGGCTCAGTCGGTAGAACATGCAACTTTTGATCTCAGGTGGTCCTGAATTCAAGCCCAACATTGGGCATAGAGAAATTTTTACTTAAAAATTTTTTATTATTTTTAAAAAAAAATGTTTATTTATTTTTGAGAGAGAGAAGGGGAGAGGCAGAGAGAGAGGAAGACAGAATCCCAAGCAGGCTCCGTGGTGTCAGTGCACAGCCCGACGTGGGTCTTGAACGCACAAACCGTGAGATCATGACCTGAGGCTAAACCAAGAGTTGGACGCTTAACCGACTGAGCCACCCAGGCATCCCCCCAAAACACATTGTTTTTGATATAAAAAGTAAACATTCATGTTAAACTATTCAAATCATACAGGAAAGGATAAACAAAAAAGTGAAAATTACCTGAAATCTCACTCTCTGGAGATAACTGTAGATATACCTTTGGAGCCTGACTTTTCCATAGTCGTTCACTGCGGTTTATACAGACACAGGTACACACACCAAATCACTTCATTTTACATGCAGTGTCTTTTTTTTTTAAGTTTATTTATTTATTTATTTATTTAAGAGCTTCCATATTTGGGCCATGCTCCGGATCTACTAAAAATCAAACTTTTTGAATATGGAGTCAGGAATCTGCATTTCTTTTTTTTTTTTTTTTTTTTAATTTATTTCTAGGAGAGAGAGGCAGCGTGAGCAGGGGAGGGTCAGAGAGAGAGGGAGTCACAGACCGAAACAGGCTCCAGGCTCTGAGCTGGCAGTCAACCCAGAGCCCGACGCAGGGCTCGAACCCACGAACCGCGAGATCATGACCCAAGCGAAAGTCGGACGCTTAACCGACCAAGCCACCCAGGCGCCCCAGGAATCTGCATTTCTAACCCTCAGTCCGGGGCTTCCGGGTGCTGCCCGTACCGCCCCAGGTAAGGAAGGCTGGCTAGTGAAGGCTCCTGTTGCTGTTGGTAAATAGAAGGGGTCAGAAGGAGATCTAAGAGGATCCTCAGGACAGGTTAACAGGTGGAGGTGTCCAGGTAGAGAAAACAGCTGGTGCAAAAGCATGCATGTGAGAGTTCCAGGCGTTCTGGAGATGGCCAATAGTGTGGCTGGTTAGAGGGTGGAGCTGAGGTATGGATGGCCTTGAATGCCAGAATCAGGGCTTACCAGTCAAATGGGATTGGTGGCAGCGACTCTTACAGGAAGAACTTTTGCAAAAGACGAGGACTCAGCTCCGCCAAGGGGAGTGGGGCACTCGTGCAAAATCAGCCTGAAAGTGATAAGGCCGAGGGGCAGAATCACCCACAACCACCACCGCCACCAAAATAACAGTGACAAGTGTTTAGTGAGAGCAAACTGCCTCAAAAAAAGAGGTAGCAGGGCGCCTGGGTGGCTCAGTCGGTTGAGTGTCCAACTTTGGCTCAGGTCATAATCTCAAGGTTCGTCAGCTCAAGCCCTTCATTGGGTTCACTGCGGTCAGCATGGAGCCTGCTTCTGGATCCTCTGTCCCCCCCTTTCTCTGCTCCTCCCCTGGCTCATGCTCTCCTATTCTCTCTCGAAAAAAAATAAAAAAATGATTAAAAAAAAAAAAGTGATTAGGGCTTGGACTCTGGCATCCGGGGGATTTGGATTCAAATCCTAGCTCTGCTCTGCACCAGCTGGGCAGGTTATATAACCTCCTAGAGCCTCGGTTTCCTCAGCTGTAAAATGGGATAAATTGAGGCTGTCGAGGTGTTAAAGGAGAAAGTGGATGAACACTGCATATACCAGCCACTGTTCAATAAGGGTAGTGGGGCTGGTAGGAATAAAAGTCTGAACCTGAATAGAGGGGGACCCTGAGATGGGGGTGGGGGTGGTAACTGATTTCCGAGAGTGCTGAGACTGGCTGCTGTCGCTGATGGCCAAGGGGGAAGCCTTCAGCCTCACCTGAACTTTGGCCTTGCAAATCGCTGCTCGCCAGAGTAGGACAGAACGGCGATAAAGCTCACAAGCTACCGTTTCAGAAGTACCTACATTGTTCATGTCGCTCCGTTATTAGGTGGGCGGGTCTCAGACTGTGGGCAGGTGCCCCAGGGTACCGCCGACTATGCGAGAGGATTTTTGAGAGGTCCACAGCGACACCTGCCGGACACCTCGCAAACTGCTAGCTCTAGGTCGCATTTCGAACGTTGGAGCTTCATTTCTTTGGAGGATGTTGCAACTCGGTAAAATAAAGCTGGGTTTATGGCAGTTCTGATAAAAAACAAGTATAATGCGAAAATTACTGTGGAGCAGGAAATGAGGGTGGTAATGCCTAATCTGATTCCAAGGGTTGAGTTGTGTAGAGTCCAACAAGCTCTCATTCCATTAGTATATGTGCTCGGGATTATTCAAGAAGGAACTAACGTATTATTTTTCTCTTTCAATTTTTGTGTATTTTCCAAGTGGCTACTAAGCGGTTGGGACATGCAGACCTAAGAGTTGTTTCGACCTAAATATTTACTAACCATAACTGCTAGGTTTTGTTTTGTTTTTTTGTTTTTTTATGTTTTGTTTTGCGCGGGGGGGAGTAGGAGGTGCCCTGAAAAAATTTCTGAGGTCCTGAGGGTGCCTCGAACCAAGAAAGCTTGGGATCTCTGCATTACGCTCGTTTTGAAAAGTCAACCCTAGGAGACCCACACCTCTGTTTTATAGACAGTCAAGACAGGCTAACTCACTTGCCTGAAGCCACCAGGGGTGGGGGGTGGTAGGTGGCGTCAGGGACAAAGTAGGTCCTGTGTCCTTCTCTACAAGGCCAACAGCTCCTCGATTTAGATTTATCTCCTGACTGTGGGGGAGGGCAGCCCTTTCTGTTCGTTGTGGAAAAGCAGCGCCAGGCTCGTGACGTTTCCCTTCTTACTCAGGGGCCCCCTACCCGGAGGCCCCAGGACCGCAGCCTCTGTGGGCACTGGGACCGGAAGCTCCCTGGAGGCTCCGCGCCGCGTCCCCACGCCCCTCCCAGCAAGCCCACCTTGAGTTCCGAGTCCCAGGCTCAGCCGCCGGGCTGGCGGCGGGACCCAGCAGTTAGGGTTCAAAAGCGGAGCGAAGAATCCAGGCCCCGCCCTTCCTGCTCCCTCCCGGGCACTTTTCTGGGGGAAAAAGTCGCCACCGGGCAGCAGCAGGCAGCTTCCTGGCAGGGGCCGGCGGACAGGAAAGCCATGAGACGGTGAAGGGACAGCAGACAGCACCGTGACCTTCGGCGTGGACTTGAGAATCCCGCCCCGCCCCCGCAGTGAGCTGCCCGCGCCCCAGAGCAACCTGCATCAGAGGAAAAGTCCTGGAGGAACTGGGCTCCCACTTTCCCAAGGGGCAACGGCCAGCCCCGTCCTGCGCAGGCAGGCTGTTGGCTCTTGGGGGCTCTGAACGAGCCCCTCTGAGCCTCTGTTTCCCCCCTCTGCAGATGGGAATATCAGCACCCACTAGGTGCAGTCGTTCTGAGAACTGAATACATTATTAAAGCTCCTCCTTAGTGCAGAGCTAAGTTTGCGTGGTCCTTGTGCAGTGACGTTTCGCTAGTTGTTCACGCTCAACAAATATTTATTGAGCACCTACTGTATGTATGTATATTCTAAGCACTGGGAATACAGCAGTGCACAAGACAGGCAGAAAAACGCCTTGCCCTCAGGGGGCTTACATCCAAGCAGAGATAGACAGACCATAAATAACAAACATAATAGGTAAGTTAATTATAAAGCAGCTCTGCCCAATAGAAATGTAACGTGAACCACGCATGCAATTTTAAGTTTTCCAGTAGTACCATTACCACAGTAAAAACAAACAGGTGAGGGGCGCCTGGGTGGCTCAGTCGGTTGAGCGTCCGACTTCGGCTCAGATCATGATCTCACGGTTCGTGGGTTTGAGCCCTGTGTCGGGCTCTGTGCTGACAGCCAGCTCAGAGCCTGGAGGCTGTTTCAGATTCTGTGCCTCCCTCTCTCTCTGATCCTCCCCTGCTCATGCTGTCTCTATCTCTCTCTCAAAAATAAATAAAATATTAAAAAAAAAACAGGTGAAATTAGTTTTTCTAAATTTTAGTTTAATTTAAAAACTTTTTAGGGGCACCTGGGTGGCTCAGTTGGTTAAGTGTCTGACTTTAGCTCAGGTCATGATCTCCGGGTTCGTGGGTTCGAGCCCCATGTCTGGCTCAGTGGTGACAGCTCAGAGCCTGGAGCCTGCTTCGGATTCTATAACCCCCTCTCCCTCTGCCCCTCCACTACTCATGCACTGTCTCACTCTGTGTCTCAAAACCAATAAACATTAAAAGAAAAATTAAATAGAAAAAATATCTAAATTGTGTTGTAAAAAATTTGAAATCTCACCCAATATAGCCAAAACATTATTATTTCAACCAGAGGCATTAGCCACATTTCCAGTACTCAGCAGCCACAGCTTATGAAAGGTATTAGAAGATGAGTGGAAAAATGACGACGTAGTTCAGGTCAAGGGGGACAGGAGCCCCAGGCAAGGGGGCGGATGATAGAGAAGGTAAATTCTCACCGACGGACAGAGAGCTCAGTTACAGCTGTTTAACAAGCTCCCTTTCCTCTGGCCTGGCCTAGCCTGGTCAGCAGGAGGGTTTTCTGGCCAATGACATGTCTTCCCCTCCTCTGTCCCCGAGCATGACCCTGGTTCTGCAGAGCCCTGAATGATATACCCTGCTCACTCCAGGAAATGGCGTGCACACCTTCTTCTGGGAGCTTGGGGCCACCCCGGGGGGACAAACCGCTGGAATTTTGTCAAGGATCTTGCCCGGAACTGGGAAGATGTGGGGATGGTGGGGTGTGAGGGATGAGTTCTTGCCCCGGGCTGAGATTAGGTGGAGGCCAGTGGGGGCAGCAGCCTGTCTTGATTTAAGACTGTGATATTTTAGGGGAGGCTGGGTGGCTCAGTAGGTTAAGCGTCCAACTCCTGATTTCAGCTCAGGTCGTGATCTCACAGTGTGCAGGTTCGAGCCCTGCATTGGGCTCTGCACTGACAGTGTGGAGCCTGCTTAGGAACCTCTCTCTCTCCCTCTCTCTACTCCTCTCCTGCTCATACTCTCTCTTCCTCTCTCAAAATAAATAAATAAAACTTAAAAATAAATAAAATTGCAAAATTTTGCTCATCACAGATATTTTTGCCTGAAATTAAAAAAACATACCTTATTGACTCTTGTATCATAAAATTCATGTTTTTAAAATGCTCAGTTCAGGGGGTGCCTGGGTGGCTCAGTCAGTTAAGCATCTGATTCTTGGTTTAGCTCAGGTCATGATCTCACAGTTTGTGGGTTCGAGCCCTGCATCAGGCTCTGTGGTGACAATGTGGAGCCTACTTGGGATTCTCTCTCTCCCTCTCTCTCTCTGCCCCTCTCCGGCTCCCTCTCTCTGTCTCTCTCTCAAAATAAATAAATACGCTTAAAAAAAAAAGTGCTCAATTGAGGGGGACCTGGCTGGCTCTGAGTTGTGAGGTGGAGCCCCACATGGGGTATAGGGATTACTTAAATGAATAAATACATTTTAAAAACTTAAAAAAATGAAGTGTCAGTTCAGTGGTATTTGTTTATTATTATTATTATTTTAAATGTTTGTTTATTTCTAAGAGAGAGAGACAGAGTGCAAGCGGTGGAGGGGCAGAGAGAGAGGGAGACACAGAATCCGAAGCAGATTCAAGGCTCTGAGCTGTCAGCACAGAGCCTGATGGGGGTTCAAACCCACAGACCGTGAGATCATGACCTGAGCTGAAGTCAGACGCTTAACCTTTAGACTGAGCCACCCAGGCACCCCATTTCAGTGGCTTTTAGCATTTTCACAGAATTGTGTGACACTGTCTAATCAATTTTATAACATTTTTATCATCCTCAAAGAAACATCTGTGCCCATTAAGCAGTCACTTACCCCCTTCCCCCACCCCTCAGCTTCCAGTCCCCAAGCCCCCCTTCCCCCCTGCAACCACTGATCTTTCCGAAGGCCTGGATTTGCCTGTTCGGGACATTTCCTATAAATGGAATCATATGCGACCTTTTGTGACTGGCTTCTTTCACTTAGCATAATACCTTCAAGATTCATTGATATAGCAAGTATCAGCATTTCATTCCTCTTTGTGGCCGAATGACGTACCATTGCCTGGATACACCACATTTTACCTGTCTGTTGTCCATGAATTGATATTTATGTTTTTTCCCCTTTTTGGTTATGGTGAGCTGTAAACTATGAACATTCACGTGCAAGTTTTTGTGCAGACACATTTTTAATTCTTTGGGGGTTTGCATTACTTTTTATTTTTAATATGTTGCATATTTTTATATAATTTAATATATTGAGTACTTTTTATATGATTACTGGAATTTTTGATGCCCCCTTAAAATTTACACTTGAGTCAAGTGGCTGACTGCCTCCCCGTGCTCTCCCCTTGCAAGTCTTGTCCCTTGTTAGCTGTGTGACTTTGGGCAAGTTGTTTAACCTCTCAGTGCCTTGGTTTCCTCGTCTGTAAAATGGGGATAATCCCTGTACCTACTAACAACTATTAGGGGGATGGAATGAGGTAATATCTACAGGGGAGCCTGGTGTTGGGCCTCCACAGGTGGGTCCCAAGATGGACGAGAGCTAGCCCTGACCTTGAGGAGAGCTGGCCCACTTGCCTTGAACCTCTTGCTGCTTCAGTTTCCAAGGGAAACCTGCTATTGTCACTCTCGTCTCGGCCTGAGCCCCCCCCAAAGTTCTCGGGGGCGGGACCCGAAGCTGTTCACCAGGAGGCCTCCATGGCCCCCAGCCCCTTCCATCCCAGCTGCCCTGCACCACCTCCCCGTGGCCTCCCCCACCCTCCCCTCTGCCCACTCCCGGTGAAGGCCTCGGTTCCCCCGTCCCTCTGCACTGCCGTGAGGCCCGCACTTTGCAGGGCTGAAGTCCAAAGTTCAGTCCCTTTGCTAAGCACACGGATAAATATGAACCTTGGAGAATTTCCCCAGCTCCAATGTAAACAGAGCGGGCAGGGGCCCTGATTCACTGGCCGCCGGGGCCAGAGTTGGGGGTTGGGGGTGCCCACAGGGCTCGCTTAGTGGGGTTTGGGGGGGCAGTAGGTGCAAAGGGCCTGGTTCGTGCCTGCCGGCCGACCGGCCAGCAACTAGGCAGCCCGCTCGGTGGGGGAGGCGGCCGGTCTGGTGGCCCCAGGCCGCGTGGCCCGGTGGTGGTGGAGCCATGGTGTCTAAACTGAGCGAGCTGCAGACGGAGCTCCTGGCCGCCCTGCTGGAGTCGGGCCTGAGCAAAGAGGCGCTGATCCAGGCACTGGGTGAGCCGGGGCCCTACCTGCTGGCTGGAGACGGCCCCCCAGACAAGGGAGAGTCCTGCGGCGCCGGCGGTCGGGGGGAGCTGGCCGAGCTGCCCAATGGGCTGGGGGAGGCAAGGGTCTCCGAGGACGAGACGGACGACGACGGGGAAGACTTCACGCCGCCCATCCTCAAAGAGCTGGAGAACCTCAGCCCCGAGGAGGCGGCCCACCAGAAGGCCGTGGTGGAGACTCTGCTGCAGTAAGGACCCCTCCCCGTCCCCGGCATCCAAGGAGCCCAGGGAGGCCCACCCCTGGCTCCCGGCTAGCCCTTCATTTGGGAGCCATGGCTTTTAGCCTGGCTGTCAGGAAGGGTGACAGGGCCCACAAGAACTCGGGTGTCCTTGCTCTGAGGCTGGAGCCTCCCAGCCCCGGACGCTGGCCCTGGGTGAAGTCCCGAGTTCCTGTGAGCTAAGGCTTTCCGCCCTGTGCTTGAGAAGTGAGGGCCTGGCCCAGGGGAGCTCTGACATCTGGGGGAAGCAGGAAAGCCCATAATTCAAGTGCCTGGAGAACCAGAGGGCGGTGGGAATTTTTAGCCACCACGGCCATTTCTACGCCCCAAACTCTAACTTCCTGCTAAGCAGTCAGATTGTAGTCTCCAGGGCCAGGAAGCACTGCTGGTGAGAGGGGGTGCCGAGGTTGGGCTTTTAGGGGTTCCCTTAGCCACCCTGGGGACTCAGGCATTATGCCAGGAAAGTCCAGGTCTTACCTGAGGGAGATGGAGCCTTGGAGCAGGACCTGGTTTCCCTTACCCTGCACAGCGTTAGTTAGCCCCCAACAATTCACCAGCAGGCACCATTAGAGGTCTCCCTGTCATGTACCCCCATCCACTGGCTGGCTCCCCATCTCCTGGAGAGCTGGGTGGGTCTGAGCCTGATGCCTCCCCTCTCCTCAGCCGCACTGACCTGGTTACTAATTACCCACGAGCTTTATTATTTCTCTTTTGTTTTATAAATTTATAAACGGTAAAAGGCTCTGATAAGGCCTGTGATCATTAACTTGTAAAGATGGTGGCCTGGGGAGACCTGGGCCAACCAAGCTCCCACCAAGCAGGGGCGGGGGGAAGGAGGTCTAGGGGCTTCAGGGACTGCCTCCCCGAAGGCTCCTAAGCTCCAATCCTAACAGCCAGGCACTGTGCTGCCGTGTTACACGCAGACATCCAGATAATGTTGAGACGAACCCTAGAAGGAAGCTAGGGATAACTCTGATTCACAGACAAGGAAATCGAGGCCCAGAGAGGGAAGGTAGCTTGACTAAGGCCACCCAGCTGAGCCTCCACGGCCACTCTGTTGGGTGCTTTCAATTGCCAGGATTGGGCAGCCAGAGGGAGTCCCAAAGACGCTCTCTAGGGGACCATCTCTTTTCTGTCCAAGGTCCTGATCCCAGCTTGGAGCCGGGGAGACCTCAGGGTCTGCCCGGCCTTGCAAGGGCCTGGGCTGGGGGCAGGGAGCATCCTGGGCCCCCTGACTTGGCAGGAAGAAGAGGGCAAAGGGCCCTCCTGAGCTGCAGGGGAGGGGCAAAGAGTCAGGCATTGCCAGACCCAGGGTGAGGGCAACGGGGACAGGGTGGGGCTGGCCAGACCTGCTCAGGGCCCCAGGTGGGACCGGGGGCTTCGGGTCGGGGTGGGGGCAGGACGTGCCAAGGGCCTTTCTTACCTGGCTGGGTGGGGCCTCTTGATCAGCAGCCCCCTTCAGTGGAATGGTGGGTGGGGGGGAGGCTCGATCCACAGCACTTGAGGGGGGAACAGAGGTCAAAGTGCTCCCTGGGGACCAGGAGAAATCCTGGAAGCTGAGAGAGAGAGGGGAGAGCCACAGAGGTAGAGAGGGCATGGGGAGGGGGGATGGAGAAGCCTGGAGAAGCACAGGATAGCAGAAGAGCCAGCAGGGCAGAGGGGCTCACACCCAGCTGGGAGAAGGGGCCAGGGTGAAAGCGAGACGCCCCAAGCTGAGAGGAGGCTGGAGTGCTTCCCCGCCTGCCCCGATTGGGTTTTCTTTAATGCTAACAGCACGCTATTTACTTTCCATTTAAATTTGAGATGTTGCTATAAATTATCAACCAGCTCCTTGTTCCTGCGGAGTTTATAACTAACTACCTGGGTTACTTATTGTTCAGGTAACAAAAGGGATTTGAAAACGCCCTGAGGGAAAAAAGTGGGGCCTCTACCCTCAGGAGGGAAGCCCTGGGAAGCCAAGTCTTTGGAGAAGACAGTGTGCAGGGAAGAGGCAGGGTGGGTCGCGGCTGAGCAAGGGATGATGGGGAACTGAGCTCTTCCCTTGAACCTCCACCCTTAGTTCACTGTGTGACCTTGGACAAGTCTTGTCTCCTGCCTCAGTTTACCTAGCTGGCAATGAATAAAATTCAAATCCCCTGCCCTGGGTCCCTAACCTCTTCTTGAGGGAAAACTCCTTCCTCCCTTTCTTCCAGTTATGCTGAATTTGATGATTCCTACCTCACGGCCTTTGCATGTGCAGTTTCTTCTGTGGATACTTCTTTCTAGATCTTCCTATGACCGATTCCCTCTTCTCCTTTTGCCCAAATGTCACCTCCTCAGGGAGGCCCTCCCTGACTCCCTATCTAAAGGCAGGACACAATCATACTCTTTCCCACCACCTTCTGTTACAGGCTTTTGTCCCTTAACTTTATTTACGATTATCTAAAAAATTTTTTTAATGTTTTTTTTTTTTTTTCTGAGAGAGAGAGAGAGAGAGAGGGAGAGAGACATCATGAGCAGGGGAGGGTCAGAGAGAGAGGGAGACACAGAATCTGAAACAGGCTCCAGGCTCTGAGCTGGCAGTCAGCACAGAGCCCAACGCGGGGCTCGAACCCACGAACCGTGAGTGTGATCATGACCTGAGCCGAAGTTGGATGCTTAACTGACTGAGCCACCCAGGCGCCCCTATTTATGATTATCTATTTGCGTCTGTTTATCTATCTCCTCATGTGAGATTATCTATCTCCTCATGAAAATAGAAGCTTTTCAAAGGGAAAGCCTGTGTGACCTTGTTTACCACTCGAACCTCTGATATCCAGCCCAGTGGCTACCACACAGTAAAAATGAATGAGTAGCTAGGGTTCCCTGAAGCCCTGGGCACCGCTGCTGTAACGGTCAGGGGAGGAACCGGTACCCAGGGCTCCTTCCTGGGTCTCCTGCTGGGTCCTCCCTGTTCCTGGGCAGCTCAAAGCACAAACTGAGGGTCTGATCTTCTCTATCAGGCAGCACCAGGGCACTGAGACCCTGGAAGACAGTAGCTAAAGTGGGACAGTCTGACATCTCTGAGGCCAACCTGCCTGGGTTAAAATCCCAAATCAGCCCCACCCTAACCTGGGCAGGTGATTTCAAGCCTCTGAGCCCTAGCTTCCTCTGCAAGGCAGAGCTGACAATAACACTTGCCCACGGGGCAGTAAACGGTTGCTATGAGTAATAGACCTGTTTTACAGATGTGCAAACTAAGGCTCAGAGTTGCAAAATGACTTGCCCAAGGTAATTTACAAAGTAGTACTGGCTGGGACTTGGACCCAGGTCCTCCGAATCTCCACTCTGCACAGTGTCCTTGAGGTTGTATGCCCGTGTCCTTGATAAGTTTATTTCTCTTTTTATCCTCCTGAGCTGCTCTTGCTCTTAACCGCTCACTCGCTTCCACACAGTGCTCTAGAGGTCACGGCGGCTTATAAATCGTGGAATTCATTTTCTCCTCCCGGCAACCTGTGAAATATTATTAGCCCTGTATCACAGCTGGGGAAACTGAGGCATGCTGAGGTTAAGGCATTTCCTAAGGCCACCTGAAAAGTGAGTGGCAGAGCTGGGATTCAACCTGAGATGGGACCCTCCCCCCATCTCCACCAGCCACATGCACTGAGAACCCAGCTCCCCCTCCAAATGCGTGGCCCTTCCAGCTGGTCTCCAAGTCCCACAGCCTCAGACCCTCTGAAACCCCTGGGGCCGGCAAGCCAAAGGCCCAAAATCTTGAACCTCTGATTGAGCCCCGAACCTGTAGCAGGTGGGAGGAGGAAATGTGGACAGATCTTCACCTCTCCTGGGTCCTCTGCCCTCTGCTACGGGGCTGGGGGTCCCGTGGCTACATCATCCATGATGAGGATGATGTGACAAATTGTACTTACTGAGCCACATGCCAGGCCCCGTTTACGCGGTTCATTCCTAACTGAAACTCACTCATTTGTCCCAAGGGCACTGGGAGGCAGGCGGGGGCTCCCTGCCGTGGTCCAGAGGAGGCATGGGGCACGCGCACATGGCGTTTGGGCGCCGTGGTGGGATGTGAACCCAGGTTGGCTTGACTCTTAAACTCACTCGAATAAGAGCAGGAGATACATGGAGCATGGCCTCTTGGTGCTGGGTTGGGAGAACCATCCTGAAAGGGTCAGGTCCTTTGAGACTGATGTGGTGGTGGTGGTGGGGTGGGGGGATGGGAGAAAGAGAGAGCGAACAATTGAGAGGCACACAGAGACGGAAGGGGAGAGAGAGAGAGAGATGGGGGGGAGAGGCAGAAGGAGATACAGAGAGACACAGTGAATCAAATGGACAGTGACAGTAAATCTTTAGTTTGAGCCAGGGAGGCCCCCCTAAGAGAAAGACTGAGCTCATTCTCTCCTAGGAAGAGAGAAGGGAGGGAGGGAGGTTGTTCAGGAGGGTGATGTCTGCAGCTGGGGGGGGGGGAGGCCAACAGGCAGCCAGGCTCCAGAATCAGATAAACATGTTTGTCTCAGAGCACAGAACTGGACTTTGTACTGCGCTTCTGTCCTGGCTCTGACCGGCATCCAGGGAGAAGGGGAGGGGTTGACAAGGAGGAGGGAGGGCAGAGGAAGAGCTCCAGGAGAGCCTTGCGGGGGGGGTGGGGTGTCTGGGCAAAGAGAAACATTCTGGAGTCCCCGCTAGGTTGCTTTGCTCAAGCGCTCCCCTTTCCAAGGCTCTGTTTCCCCTTCTGTGAAATGGGTACATAAGTAGCACCTAGTTCCCAGGGTTACAGTAAAATGTAAATGGCTGGCTTTTAGCACGGTGCCTGGTTCACGGTAAATACTCGAGAAACATGACTTCTCACATCCCTCATTTTTACGCAACTGGGACTTGGCTATACCTGACTGCTGGCCAATTTAAATTGAATGGTCCCTGCAGCCCTGTCTATGGGAACCGCTGATAAAAAGGAGAAAGTCACGGGCCTGGGCCCCATGCCGCTGAAAGGCTCTGTGCCCATCATACCTGAGAAGGGCATTGTCAAGGGGGCAAGCCCAGGCTGGTTCTTTGGGAAGGAGAGGAGGGGAGAAGGCAGTATGAGGTGGGCCTCGAAGTACTGGAGGGTATATTTGCTTTTTGTTCTTTTACAATTTAGTTTTAAGTGTTACCCGTGCACGTACAGCATATTGTACAACGTTGTACTACATTATTTCAAAAGTGCAGAAAAGCCACAGAGGACACTTTCCTCTCCCTCTGTCCCCAGCACCCCATTTCTATCTTGAGACGATCAGTGTCATGAGTGTCTTCTGTGTTCTTCTGGCATTTCATGCAAATACGTGGAAATCTGTCACGCCGCTTCACATTTTACACAGATCGCACAGCAAGCCTACCAGAGAGGCTCTGTTCCATCTGGGCTCAAGGAGAGCTTCCCGGGTGGGTTTACACGGTTACATCTCCCAGAGGCACCGCAATCACAACTCTTGCGCTGGACACTTAGGTGGTTTCCAGTATTTTCAGCAAGCAAAATGAACTGCCTCCTACAACTGCTATTTGTCACATGTGCAAATACTGGAAGGCACAAGTTCTAGAAGCAAACTGCTCAGCTGAGGAGGTGAGAGCCTCAGGCTCTGGAACCTCACAGGGCTGGATTCAACCCCCACCCCCACCCCCGCTCTGCCTATTGCGGCACCGTCGTGTGGAACTGTTTTTACCTGACACATATTTGTCAGACAAGCTCAGGAGAGGACTGGGCAGAGAGGGGGGTCGAGACACAACAGGAGAGGCAGAGAGTGCATTTGTGCAGTCCAGGCAGTCGGAACCCCCCATTCTCCAGTGAGCAGAGCATGAGAACGTGAAGCGCAGATGGCAGTCTCTCCAGTGAGAGTCTCAGCGTGCGCACGGGCACACACACACACACACAAACACACACACTCTTGTATGGGCCCCTGCATATCAGCCGGTAACCTTTTCACCTGGACCTGTCTGCCCCTGTGCTCTGGGAAACTGGCCAGCCCACAGCTTAGGGGTTAGCCCAGATTTTCAGGGGGTGTTCTGACCCTGTGTGATTTTTACCTGATAGGATGACTTAGAACAGAATCCCTTCATATGGGAGGGACTCTGCTGGGCTGTCCCCGTGACCTTGGGCAAAAGGTGCAATGCCAGCACTCTTAGCATCAGTGACTCTGGCTGTAAAATGAGAGAATTATTTTTCTCTCCTTGTTTTCAGAACCATTCCCCCATCCACCTGGCCCTAGTAGGTCTCTCCCTTAGCCAGCCAGCCATCTGCTCGCATCCCTATTCACTTATCCATCTACACTCCCATTCATTCATCAAACTACCCATCCATGCAGGCACCATCTATTTATCTAGCTATCCATCCATCCACCATCCCATTTACCCAGCCATCTATCCATCCACCCATGTATATATTCCCCTATCTACCTATCCATTTACCCTCTTATCCATTCATCCAACCACCCATCCATCCAGCTACTATCCACCATCTATTTATCCATCTATCCATCCATCCATCCACCATCCCATTCAACCACCCATTTCTCCAACCCTCTATCCACCTACCCTCCCATTCATTCACCCATCCACCCATCCACTATCCCATCCATCCACCCACTCACCCATCCACTCATTCATTCATGCATTCACCATGGACATGCAGGCCTATTTTGGGTGCTGAAAACCAGAGAGTTCCTGCCCTCCAAGCGTTTACAATCTCTCACAGTGGATAAGACACAGCCACAAATAACATTTTGAGGTAGGATGAGGTGGGGGATCTTTAAAGGAGACATAAGGGTGAGGATCTTCCCCAACTGGCTTGTGTAGCTTCTGGTGGGAGTCTGTTCATGTCTTCATCTCGGCCCATATGTCTGTGCATTCATGTTTCTAAACTTTTATCTGTGTCCATGTCTATGTGGTACTGTTTGAGGCCTGTGTCCACGTGTGTGTGTGTGTGTGTGTGTGTGTGTGTGTCTTTAAGTCTCTGTTCCCATGTTCATGTGTCTGCGTCCCTGTGTCCTGGACAGCCCTTACCTTGCTGTCCCCTGAGTCTAGGTGTCCCTGTGTCTTGGCAAGAGTGCCTTTACCTTGCTGTCCCTGAGACTAAGAGTAGGTCCCAGGCTTGGTGCCTGCTTTCACCCCCAATCCCCACTCTCAGGGCTGACGGGCCCCCAACCCTGCCTGCACCCCCACACTGAGCAGGCTCTGTCCTGGCCCTCCTCCTAGGGAGGACCCGTGGCGCGTGGCCAAGATGGTCAAGTCCTACCTGCAGCAGCACAACATCCCCCAGAGGGAGGTAGTCGACACCACCGGCCTCAACCAGTCACACCTGTCCCAGCACCTCAACAAGGGCACCCCCATGAAGACACAGAAGCGAGCGGCCCTGTACACCTGGTACGTCCGCAAGCAGCGAGAGGTGGCCCAGCGTAAGTAATGACCACAGCCCCGTCCTCCCTGCAGCTCTGGGGGGTGGGGGGGCGGAAGTCCCTCTGCCGCAACACGGGGACAGGCCATCTGCGTCCGCGGGAGTCGACTGGCACTTGTTACCTGTTCGCGCGAGGCACTCGGGGGGAGGGGAGTAGGTGGGTCCTGGGCATCTGAAGATGGACGCATGCATGGGGTCCCTGCCTTCTAAGTGCTCTGTGTGGAAGGGAAGCAGGAGGGTAGGAGAACAGGTCATTATGATACAGCGAGACGTGTATTATGTGATGCAGACAACAGTAAGAGCTAGGGTTTATGGAGAATTCGCCGCGTGCCAGGCGCAGTGCAGAGTAGGACTCCATAAAGTATTTCAAAAAAATTTTTTGTAATGTTTTATTTATTTCTGAGAGAAAGAGAGGTAGCGTGAGCAGGGGAGGGTCAGAGAGAGAGGGAGACACAGAATTCAAAACAGGCTCCAGGTTCTGAACTGTCAGCACAGAACCCGATGCGGGGCTTGAACCCACGAACCATGAGATCATAACCTGAGCCGAAGTCAGACGCTTAATCGCTTAATCGACTGAGCCACCTAGGCGCCCCAGCTTTCCCTATTATTAACACTAGTATGGGATATTATTTTTAAAGTTTGTTTTATTTATTTGTTTGTTTGTTTGTTTGTTTATTGAGACAGAGAGAGAGAGAACACAAGCTGGGGAGGGCCAGAGAGAGAGAGGCAAGAGAATCCCAAGCAGTCTCTGCAGTCAGCACAAAGCCCGATGAGGGGCTCCAACTCACGAACCATGAGATCAGGAACTGAGCCTAAATCAAGAGTCGACACTTACCTGCCTGACTGAATGAGCCACTCAGCCACCCCTAGTATTGGCCATTTGTCACAACAAAGAAACCAACACTGACACACTATTATTAAGTCCATACTTCATTATTCGGATTTCCTTGGTTTTCCCCTAATGTTAATGTCCTTTTTCTGGTCCGGGATCACATCCAGTTGTGGACATACTTTATTTACTTGCCATGTTGCCTTAGGTTGCTCCGGCCTGTGACAGTTTCTCGGATTCTCCTTGTTTTTGATGGCTTTAACAGGACAGTTAAAAAAAACCCACTTTTTTTTAAATGTTTTGTTTTTTGTTTTTTGTTTTTTGTTTTTTTTTTTGAGAGAGAGAGAGAGACAGAGCATGAGCAGGGGAGGGTCAGAGAGAGAGGGAGACACAGAATCCGAAGACAGACTCCAGGCTCTGAGCTGTCAGCACAGAGCCTGACTCAGGGCTCGAACCCACAAATCGCGGGATCATGACCTAAGCCGAAGTCGGATGATTAAGAGATTGAAGCCACCCAGGCGCCCCGACAGAATAGCAATTTTTAAGCTGAAATGTTTTCATTTTCTGGCCAAGTCATAGTGTCTGGTACTCCAGATCTTGGTCCAGCCGGCTGTCAGGAGAGATGGCCAACTGAGTCTGCTGGAGTCTGAGTCACGCGGGCTTCTCGTGGTCTCTAGGCGGGTCTAATCCCACCTGTCCTCGGAGCACCCGTGCTGGCTTCTGCCTCTTGAAACTCAGAGGGATGAAGGCACCCCTTCTGCCCTATCCCTGACTCAATCTTCCTGCCTCCTCTCTTAGAAAAATGGCCTGGCACTTATATGTTATATTCCCTTGGTGGCTTGCTCAGGGATAATCTAATAGTTTCCATTAAAGTGGAACCAGCTGGGGCGCCTGGGTGGCTTAGTCGGTTAAGCGTCCAACTTTCGCTTAGGTCATGATCTCACGGTTCATGGGTTCGAGCCCTGCATCGGGCTCTGTGCTGACTACCAGCTCAGAGCCTGGAGCCTGTTTCAGTCTGTGACTCCCTCTCTCTCTGACCCTCCCCTTCTTACTCTGTCTCTCTCTCTCTCCTAGAAATAAATAAAACATTAAAAAAATTTTTTTAAAGTGGAATCAGCTGACAAGGACTGGCTGGGTCCCCCCTCTCCCAGCCAACACTTGCATGTTAAGTGTGCTTTACACGTCTGAAAAGTTTAAAATAGCTCCAAATCTTCTCAAGAACTGTGGTTCAAGTTTCTATTCTACTGTGCAGCCCTGGAAAGGTAGTTAGCCTCTCTGAGCCTCAGCTTCACCTGTAAAAGGAGACAGCAAATGTGTTAGATCTGAACAAACACCAATGCTTACCTGGAGCTCTGTACTGAAAAGGACGGGGAGCTATGTCTTGGCTCAGTAGAAAATGGTGCAGGGTTTTTAATTTTTTTCTTAGAAAATGTAATATTTATCCCACAAGTGCACTTGTGGGGATGAGCACCGGGTGTTATATGGAAACCGACTTGACAATAAATTATTAAAGAAAAAAAAGAAAATATAATATTTATTTGTTTTTTATGGTTTTTTAAAAATATATTTTATTGTCAAGTCAGCTAACATACAGTACACACAGTGTGCTCTTGGCTTCGGGAGTAGATTCCCGTGATTCATCACTTCCATAAAACACCCAGTGCTCGTCCCAACAAGCACTCTCCTTCCTCCATGCCCATCACCCATTTTCCCCTCTCCCCAACCCCCCATCAACCTCAGTTTCTTCTCTGTATTTAAGAGTCTGTTATGGTTTGCCTCCCTCTCTGTTTGAAACTATTTTTTCCCCTTCCCCTCCCCCATGGTCTTCTGCTAAGTTTCTCATGTTCCACATAGGAATGAAAACATGGTGTCTGTCTGTCTCTGCCTGACTTATTTCACTCAGCATAACACCCTCTAGTTCCATCCACGTTGTTGCAAATGGCAGGATTTCATTCTTTCTCATTGCCGTCTAGTATTCCATTGTCTATATAAACCATATCTTCTTGATTCATCCGTCAGTTGGTGGACATTTGGGTGCAGGGGTTGATTAGTGATGTCTGCTTTGGACACAGGTTAGGACAGGGGTGGCATGTGTGCTGTGTACCTGTCATCATTGGATTACATGACTTCTAAGTTCTAGCTGTAAGCTCGTTGGGCTCAGCACCCTGGGGATAAGAAAGAAACAGGCACGTGGCCAGGAGCGGGAAGGCAGGAGTGAACTGCGTCCTGCTTATGGCTCTCTGTGCCTACAGAGTTCACCCACGCAGGGCAGGGTGGGCTGATTGAAGAGCCCACAGGTGATGAGTTGCCGACCAAGAAGGGGCGGAGAAACCGTTTCAAGTGGGGCCCGGCCTCCCAGCAGATCCTGTTCCAGGCCTATGAGAGGCAGAAGAACCCCAGCAAGGAGGAGCGAGAAGCACTGGTGGAAGAGTGCAATAGGTAGACTGGCTGGTGGGTTGGCAGGGCTGATTTGGTATGGGTGGGGCCAAGGTCAGGAGAGGGTGGTCCTGGGTTCGGAGGGAAGCTCGCCAGTCCTTGAGAGCTCCTCCTGTTGGCCCTGGAGCACTCAGCTTCTGCTCGATGTCTGGAACCTAGCTCCACTCCTATAGCACCCACTCCCCACCCACCCCACCAACCCTTGAGTGGCTGCTCATCTCATACACCCTTATTACTACCCTAATGGCTATTTTGCTCACTTTATAAGTGACGAGACCGAGAGAGGCTAAGACACTTGTCCCAGGTCACACAGCAGAACTGGGATTAGAACCCAGATCTGCCAGTTTTAAACATTAAGGTAGAACCCTACCTCTCAGAACTCTCTTCCCCACCTCCAGCCCTAGCAGAGGGTTCCTCTGAGCCCGGCCTGGAGGCTCACGAATGGCCATTTCTGCAGGGCGGAGTGCATCCAGAGGGGGGTGTCACCATCGCAAGCACAGGGGCTGGGCTCCAACCTCGTCACGGAGGTGCGTGTCTACAACTGGTTTGCCAATCGGCGCAAGGAAGAAGCTTTTCGGCACAAGCTGGCCATGGACACATACAGTGGGCCAGGCCCCGGCCCTGCGCTGCCAGCCCACAGCTCCCCGGGATTGCCCCCACCTTCCCTCTCCCCCAGTAAGGTCCACGGTGAGTGCTGTGTGGGCAGGGGGATGGAAACAGTAGAGGGTAGGCCGGTGAGCTGGGGAGCACCATCTCCGTGGCAGTGGCCACCCAAACCTCTTAGTCCTTGAGCTTGGCTCCTTATAACTCCGCCCCACTCATGTCTCTCTATCCAGTCCTCTCCAGTCCACCCCACTGATCATGCCCCTCCATTCCATTCTGTCCAGCCTAACTTGACTTGGGTTACTTCCATTCAGTTCATTCAATATCAGTTCAATTCAATTCACTTCCATTCAATTCAATTCTGTTTAACTCATTATGATCCAATTTAGTTCCTTGAAAGTACACTCGGTCTAACTAAATATAATAGGAGGAAATGAAATTAATTTTGTACAGCTCTGTTCAATTCAATCCAGTTCTCTTTGATCTGATTCAGTTCAACTCCGTGTGCTCAACCTAGCTCAGTTCATTTCAGGCTCACTTCAGCTGGATTCCATTTCATTGAACTAATTCCAGTTGCTTCTATTCAACTTGGCTCAGTGCAATTTCATCAGCCTCAGCTTCTGTTGATTCGAATGTCTTTCACTGCACACCTACTGCCTATCACATGTAGTGCTAGTCAGAGGGGGCCACGGAGCTAATTAAACTCAGGTCTTGCCTTCAAGGAGTTGGAAGCATCAGCCTGGGACCTGGCAGTAAGATGCTCAGGCGAAGCTTGCTGGCTGCACACAGAAAGATGGGGCAAGCAGCCTAAGCATACCGATGCAGTTTGGAATGATGAGGGCCACGGAGGGCAGGGAAGGGGGTGCTGAGGCTGGGTGCTGCTCCTATTCCAGGTGTGCGCTATGGACAGCCAACGACCAGTGAGGGGGCAGAAGTGCCCTCAAGCAGCGGTGGTCCCTTGGTGACAGTGTCTGCACCCCTGCACCAAGTGTCCCCCACGGGCCTGGAGCCCAGTCACAGCCTGCTGAGCACCGAAGCCAAGCTGGTGAGTGTCCCCATACCCCCAGGTAGGGGCACCCCTCCCAACCCTGTCTTCCATCTTCCCTTGGCTGGGAGATTCCAGAGTCATCCACCGGGAGCTGGTGTGGTGCTCCACCTTGACTCAGCTTGGTTTCCCCTCCAAGGTCTCAGCAACTGGAGGCCCCCTCCCCCCTGTCAGCACCCTGACAGCACTGCACAGCTTGGAGCAGACATCCCCAGGCCTCAACCAACAGCCTCAGAATCTCATCATGGCCTCACTTCCTGGGGTCATGGCCATTGGGCCTGGTGAGCCTGCCTCCCTGGCGCCCACCTTCACCAACACAGGTGCCTCCACCCTGGTCATCGGTAAGTTGGCGGGCATGGGGGGGCACCCCCGTGGGAGGGTTCATGGGGCTCCCACAGAATCCAGAACCTGGAAGAGTCACTGGGACTCATTCATTCATTCATTCACTCATTCATATGTTGAGTGCCTGCGCTGTGCCAGGACTATGCTACATCAGTGATACACAGATGAACCAAACAGACCGAAATCTCAATGACTCGAGTGGGGATGCAGACAACAAACATAATACAGACATCATATAGTGTCTTGGAAGGCAAAATGTCTATGGGAAAAGTAAGCGGGGAAAGGGGGATCAACGTTTTGTAGGTCTTAGGTTGCGTATGGTTTTTTAAAAGATGTTTTATTTTTGAGAGAGCGAGCGAGCAAGCAAGGGAGGGGCAGAGAGAGGGAGAGAGAGGATCTGAAGTTAGCTCTCCACTGACAGCACAGAGCCTAATGAAGGGCTCAAACTTATGAACCGTGAGATTGTGACCCAAGCCAAAGTCAGACACTTAATCAACTGAGCCACCCAGGCGCCCGTTTTTTGTTTGTTTGTTTGTTTTAAGCCCAGAAAGACTTCATTTGCAGGAACGGTGATGCAGAGCTCAATGGATAAGACAGATAGGGAGCTGCTGGGAGAGGGGCACAGAGTTAAGCTGCAGGGCCTTTGAACTGCTGTGGAACCCCAGGGCTCTAGGGAACCTAGTTTGACTCAGCCCCTGCCTATATAATGAGTTAGAGGCTCAGAGAGAGGGAGTGACTTGCTTGGATCATGTAAGTTAGGGATAGCTCCTAGGGCAAAGGTGTCTCCTAGTCGCCTCTTCCCTCCCCACAACCCTTTGGCTCTGGGAGGGAGGGACAGTGCCCCCAGGGGTCGGTGAAGGGTGTAGGAAGCCTGGCTGACTCCTGTTCCTCCCACTCCAGGCCTGGCCTCCACTCAGGCCCAGAGCGTGCCGGTCATCAACAGTATGGGCAGCAGCCTGACCACCCTGCAGCCGGTCCAGTTCTCCCAGCCGCTGCACCCTTCCTACCAGCAGCCACTCATGCCCCCCATGCAGAGCCACGTGGCCCAGAGCCCCTTCATGGCCACCATGGCCCAGCTGCAGAGCCCCCACGGTGAGCACTCCCTGGGCATGGAAGGGGCTGAGTGTCTACGAGCACGGGGAGTAGTGTGGCTTAGCAGCTGTTGTGGTGTGTGTGTGTGTGTGTGTGTGTGTGTGTGTGTGTGTGTGTATGTGTGTGCGCGTGCGCACGCACACGTGCTTCTGTGATGAGGCGGTCCGCAGGCCAGAATAGGATTCAGCGTGTGTGTGCGGCATTTTTGTGAGTGCAAAGGCATGTGGCTGTGCACTGGTGTTTGCACGTGCACACCCACGTGTGAGAGGTTAGGTCACAGCCCTGTCTCTGAAACCCAGGGGGCCACGTGTGTTTCAGAATTCGCTACTTCTCAGACTTTACATATGGTGGATCCACCGCATGTTACATCGCATTCCCAGCAGGGCTCAGGCAATATCTGGTCAAAGCACTGGGATTTCTGCGGCAGGAGGTAGTTTGCCACGAAGGAGGTTAATAAAGACAGACACAACCTCACACCGGGCTTGGGTGGGAGTTTGCCACCAAATGCGCTCTAGTGCTGACCTTATGAAAACCCGTGGGTTTTTCCGACCTTTTTGGAGTTCGGAATTGGGGATGAGCGACTGTGGACCGTGGACCTGTGTATCTGTGTGGATTTGATTCAGTGCATGTATTTATGTGCGTATGGTTTTCTCTGAGCCGATGTGGGAATGTGTGGTTTTGTGTTTTTCTGCTGGTGTCTGTGTGAGTTCTTGTGGGGCTGGGCTGTAGGTGAGACTTTGGGTGACATTTTGGAGACCCGTCTTGGGGGTGGAGCTACATGGCCCTCTGTCCGGCTCATGCCCTAACAGGAGCCACCGGCCTTTCCCTCCATGGCCTGTACTTAGTACAACAGCGCCTGTCCTCCCCCAGCCTTCCCCCCACTGAGCCAGCCTGAGCAGGGTCCTGTAGTTGGGGAGAGGGTCTAACCCCTCTATCTGGAGCTCCCAGTCCTGGAAATCTGTCCCGAGTCCCCAGCCACTGCTCCACTGGGCCATTTACCAGGCCCTGTGCCTCATTTCCCCCAGAGCACCAGCTCTGAGGCCCTCTTGGGAGGGGTCCAGCCTGGCCCAGGGTGCCAGGCTTTTATCCCCTCCTCTCTCCTCCCCGCCGTCCAGCCCTCTACAGCCACAAGCCTGAGGTGGCCCAGTACACCCACACGGGCCTGCTTCCACAGACCATGCTCATTGCTGACACCACCAACCTGAGTGCCCTGGCCAGCCTCACGCCTACCAAGCAGGTAAGGCCCAGGCCTGCCCCGCCCCTTGCTTGCCCCCCAGCCCCCTCGAGTGCACCCATCGGGGGGCTCAGGAGGCTGCTCTGTTCCCCCAGGTCTTCACCTCCGACACGGAGGCCCCCAGTGAATCCGGGCTGCACACGCCGGCATCTCAGACCACCACCATCCACATCCCCAGCCAGGACCCCGCGGGCATCCAGCACCTGCAGCCCGCCCACCGGCTCAGCGCCAGCCCCACCGGTGAGCCGCCTTTCCCTGCTGCGCCCTCAGGCGGGGAGGAAGGTGTGTGCAGCAAACAGGTGCCCGGTGCTCCCCTGAAGTGAGCCAGGAGGGGTGTGAAACCACAGGGAGATGGGCCTATCTTATGGGAATATCTCACTGACTCGGATGAGGAAAAAGATCAATTGCAAGAGACAGAGGAGGGTAATGGTGAGGAGTAAACTGGTCTTGTTGAGGCTGGAGGTGGCTCAGAGGTGTGGTGGTTGGCTCAGGGCTTAGCATTATTTGAGTTTGTTGCCCACGTTTAAAGATTAGCTTTCTAATCTTTAACATTTTTTTATGTTTTATTTATTTCTGAGAGAGAGACCGACAGACAGCATGAGCAGGGGAGGGGCAGAGAGAGGGAGACACAGAATCTGAAACAGGCTCCAGGCTCTGAGCTAGCTGTCAGCACGGAGCCTGACGCGGGGCTCAAACCCACAGACTGTGAGATCATGACCTGAGCTGAAGTCGGGCACTTAACTGACTGAGCCACCCAGGCGCCCCATAGCTTTCTAATTTCTGGCTTTTCCTGGAGAATTAGAGACCCGTGTTCCCACACAGCAACAAGAGTATGGGCTCTCTAGGTCACCTACATCCCACTTGATGCCCTGAGCCTGTAATCTACAATGTTGATGAAGGGCGGGCACTTGGAAGTCAGGCTGCTGGGCTCTGAGGCTGGGGATGATCATTCACAAAGTGTGGGACTTTGGGCAGCCGTTCTACCCTGTGAACATGTCTCCATCCAGCCCTGGTGGCTGCAGTGACAGGTACTGAGGGCTCCCTGCTCTGCCTGCGGGGCGCATGTCATCCTCCCCATTTTATAAAGGAGAAAGCAGACACTCAAGGAGGTGAGGGACCTGGTCTCGCCTCTGACAGCTACTGCTAGGTGGCAAGACCGGGACTTGAACCCAGGTCCACACTCAAAGCCCATTCTCTTAGCTACTGGCAGCGGTCGGGGTTCTGGTGAGTCACAGAACCTATAGGAATACAGCAGACTCCTGAACAACGTGGGGCTTGAATTGCATGGATCCACTTACATGTGGATTCTTTTCATTTTTTACTTTTCTTTAAGTTTATTTATTTTGGGAGAGAGAGAGACAGAGAATGAGTGGGGGAGGGGCAGAGAGAGAGGACAGAGGCTCCAAACTGGGCTCCCTGACAGCAGAAAGCCCGATGAGGGCCTTGAACTCACAAACTGTGAGATCATGACCTGAGCAAGTAGCAAGCTTAACCGACTGAGCCACTCAGGCGCCCCCATGTGGATTTTTTTAATACAGCACAGGACTGTAAATGTATTTTCCTTATGATGTTCTTTTTTAAATGTTTATTTATTTTTGAGAGAGGCAGAGACAGACAGACGGACACAGGCTGAGAGAGAGGAAGAGGGAGAGAATCCCAAGCAGGTTCCGTACTGTGTGTGCAGAGCCCGGACTTGAACTCACAAACCACAAGATCATGACTTGAGCTAAGTTGGATACTTCACAGACTGAGCCATCCAGGCGCCCTTTCTTTATGACCTTCTCGATATTTTCTTTCCTCTAGTTTACTTTATTGCAAGAATACAGTGCCTAGTACCTATAGCATGCAAGATATGTATCAATTGGCTGTTTATATTATTGGTAAGGTTTCCTGTCAATAGTAGGCTATTAGTAGCTAAGTTTTTGGGGAGTCAAAAGTTATCTGTACATTTGTGACTGCGCAGGGGGTCAGCACCCCTAACCCTCACACTGTTCGAGGCTCAGCTGGGTAGACACATACTTAAGGACCCGGCTGACGCGCCTGTAGGGCCGTAGGTCTGAGAGCTGTAGGAGAGACCAGCAGGCTGGCACAGGAGGCAAGATTTAACCCTGCAGTCTTGAGGTAGGAAGATTCGCTAGGAAGCCTCAGCTTTTGCTCTTAAGGCCTTCGACTGATTAGATGAGACCCACGCATATCATCCAGAGCAATCTCCTTTAAAGTCAACTGATGAGAGGTGTTAAAACCGCACCTACACAATACCCCCACTGCAACGCTTAACTGTTTGGTCTGATGACTGTGCTGCAGCCTAGCAACGCAGATGCATAACTAACCACAGCATCTCACCAGCGCTCACTAAGACGTCCGAGGGGGCCACTCCCTGGGTGGCTCCGGAGCCTGGCTGGGGGTTAATGAGACCCAAGTGTAGAGGTTTGGGGTTGCGGTTACCTGCTGCACCCCAGCAGGTGGTGAGGCCCTGCGTGCCCTGTCCCAAGTACCCCAGGGATGGGGGCACGAGGTGGGGTGGGTGGGGCCCGGGCAGGCAGCCAGTGGTCTCATTTGCCCCTGCAGTGTCCTCCAGCAGCCTGGTGCTGTACCAGAGCTCCGACTCCAACAATGGCCACAGCCACCTACTGCCATCCAACCACAGTGTCATCGAGACCTTCATTTCCACGCAGATGGCTTCGTCCTCCCAGTAACCACAGCAACCGTCTCCCAGGGGCTGGGCCCCGCCTGGAACCTGCATGGCCTGCTGGGGGGTGACTGGCACATCTGAGCCTGTGGAACTTTCACTGCCACAAGAGAATGGCCTTCCCTGGAAAACTGCGTGGGTCCCCACCCTGCTCTGTCAGCATCGGAAAGGAGGGTTTCAAGGTGCCCCAATCTCAGGAGGGCTGTTTCAGTACAAGAGGGGACTGTGGAGAGCTGGGGAGCAGAGCAAGACACGGACAAGAGGGACGGTCCCTGCTGCTCAGGGTGAATCTGGTCACTTGGAACAGTATGGGGCAGCCTCGGGACCCTGGTGCCTCCAGCCTGTGCCTGTGGAGAGCCCTGGCACCCCAAGGGAACCCTTGCAGCCGCACCCCTCAGGACACAAGGCTGCGCAGCTGTGACTCACGGAGCTCAGCGAGAGGCCCAAGATCAACACGGCCCCGCCCTGCCACCTGTGCCCCAACCAGGCCCCTCTGCCCTGCCCCAGTTCCAGCCACTGACCCCTGCTCTCCACTCAAATAAGCATTCTCCAAGTGGCTACTCAGTGCCAGGGCGTGGGGCTCAGACGCCCCCGCCCCGGGAGAGCTCAGGCTAGCAGCGAAGGCATGCAGGACCCCTGGGCTTCCGGAGCCATCCCTCTCCCTGGCCTCCCACATGGCCATTTCTCTTGCCCATTCGTCCCCCCGGGCATCACACCTTCTAATGCCAGCCTGGTATCTTGCCTCAGTGGAAAGACCCCTCCCCCCCAGGACGAGGAAGTCCCTCCTGCCCCCCAGGAGCCTTGTGACTCTGCGCCTGGTGCTGCGGTGGAGGTTCCAGGTAACAGCTCCCCTGGCCTGTGGGGCCCGGCACGGGGATGGCGGAAGGCCAGAAGGCAGCAAGGTCTGAGTAGGTGGGAGCCCAGGTGCCCAGAGGGTGAGGAGAGAGGCGCTTCCTGCGGGGGCGGGGCTGCTGCCTGCATGGCTGGGAGCTAGGCCGGCCCAGGGAGGGCAGCCACAGCCTCGGCCGGGAGCCTGAGGTCCTGAGTGCCACACACGGAACACGGCAGCTGCGCGCGGGGCCGGGGCTCTAGGACCTCCTCTCCGGGGAGGGGCTACAGCTGACCGGGCCGTGCGGGCTGCTGCCACCCTGGGCCCAGGAAAGGGCCGGCGCAGAATGAGCGTCCTCCGCAGCTCGCAGCCAGCAGAGGCCTAGCCTGTGCATTTATTTAACTTTTAGTAAAGGAAATGACGAATGGAGTAGTGGAAACGAGTACTGGGGACTCCTTGGTTGTCCATACATTGCCCAGACGGCGCTGGGCAGGCACAGGGAGGCGGCGGCGCTGGGCAGGCACACATACTCTCACATCCCACCTCTGTCTTTCTTGCTCTGCTGAACCTCACAGTCGAGGCCATGAGGCCAGAATTTCGCCTTAACCTTGAGCTTCTGCTCTTCCCTGTAGAACGCTCCAGGCATCTGAAAACCGGTCCACACGTGCCAGGGCGCTTCCTGAAGCCCTGAGGCTGGGGTGCAGGAACACAGCTTGGGGTGCAGGGGGGACCCCACCTATGCGGTGCTTATTTAAAATGTCTCATCAAGACTGGGCGTGGACAGGGAGGGAGGGCCTCTCGACAATTTATTTTCAATCATCTGGTTGGCTCAGAGACACATTCACACTCGTGCGTGGTACATTCACACACGTGGGGTAAGAAAATTCTGGAAGCCCAGGAGGGAATCTCTCTCCTTTTTCAGACAATGTTATATCAAGTCTGTACAGCCTGGAGGGAGAGGAAAAATTGTTTCTGGGACTTGTCTCTCAGGGGCCTCTTCCCTCGTGCACTGAAGGGTATCTCCCGCACCAGGTTCAGAAGGTGGAGGGGAAGGAAAAGCTCTCCCTTCACTTATTCTCCTCATACAGTACTGGGAAGATGAAAGCTTTACCCTGTGGCCATCGGTCCTGAGGAACTACAAGGCTCCTTTTTCCTGAGGCCACAGAATGTTCTGGTACCACACATCTGCCCCAGCTCCCAATGGGAGCAGAAGGGCAGGCCTTGATTAGGCTTCTCACCTTACAGCCATGTCTCTGTCCCGACCCTTGGGCGAGCCCCAGTCACGGCCAGTCTGGTGGGGCTTGGAAATGCCTCGTCCTCGGGCCTGTGGGCTCGGGTCAGTTTGCAGGCGTGGCCACTGCACTCTTTGTTGGTGGGGATGCGGAAGCCTCACTGGCCCTCTTTGCTTTTTTCCTCCTTCTCTTCTTTTTGGTCCCAAGTGATGCCTGGTCTCCATTGAGCTTGGGTGACTGCGTTTCCTGCTTCCCTACCGCGGCCCTGCTTATGGTGAGGGTGGCGGCGGCGACCGAGTCGGCACTGGCCTCTTTCTTGGCTTTCTTTTTCAACTTCTTTTTCTTCTTCTTCGCCTCTTTCTCCACTTTGACAGGGCCGTGGATGGCAGACTCCTGGAGGATGTCGGAGGCTGACACGGCCGCCTCCCGGCACCGCTGCCACTCCTCGTCGCTGTCCTCGGTGCTACAACGGGGGTGGGGGTGGGGCACAGGGTGGGGACAGGGCCCCAGAGCCGGCACAGCCCAGGGAGAGGCCACAGGGAGAGGCCGCTAGACAGCTCGGGCTTGGGGGAGAGGCCGGCCTGGGTTCCGACATTGGCTTCTCTGCTTCCCAGCTGTGTGATCTCATTAAATGACTTGACCTCTCTGGCCCTCAGTGTTTTCAGCCATGGAACGGGGATCATAACCGAGCCCAGGTCTCACAGGGACGCCCCAGGAGTGAGGTGTCTGGCACAAGGCAGTGCTCAGAAAGCAGTAACGATCCAAAGGCAAGACCCCCAACAGAACCCCCGCCCCCCTCCCATGGAGGGTGCTATTTGTCGAGCTCCCTGCCAGGGCTCCTTCTTGGCTGGGACCTGACTGGATGCTGCATGGCTATTCTGGGGGACTGGCACGCCCAGACGATGGGCGAAAAGGAGGGAACGCGAAGGGGGTGGGAGGCCTCACCTGGAGCCGGAAGGTAACCGCTTTCGGCTGGGCTGGGGAGCAGCTTTCTCGTCGGAGCCTCCAGGGACGGATGTGAAGAAGAGGCGGAAGCCTAAAACCCAAAGGGGGTCGAGTCAGTACTGCCAGGGGCAGCCCCGCCTCCCAGGTGCCAAGGCTGTCCCGCCTCTGCCCTCAAGGAGATCCTGGTCCAGAGGCGAAGACCCAGGAATCACCGGGCTGGGCATTCGCTGACTACGAAGTCTAGGTGTATGGTGAGAGGCACGGTGAGTGTCCTGGAGCCAGGGCGCGGGGTGCCTGAGGGGATGCCAGCTGCTCGCCCTCCGAGGCTTCTGGAAGCCAGCAGTTGAGCCTTCCGCCTAAGGCAGCTTCCAAAGTGGCAAGTGGGTTGGGGGCAGGGCAGACAGACTCAGCCGGGAGAGGCTGTGGAGTGCGGTGGTTAAGACGTCCCTTCTCGGGGTTGGACAGACAGCGATTTCAGTTCGCAGAGCCTCAGCTCTCCCAACACCCTGCCCTGCAAGTGGGGATATCATCATCCTCCCTGTGTCTGACAGGGCTGGGCGGGCCCCAGAATGCACTGGAACTGTGTTTGCCAGCCCCAGACACACATCAGGCAGGAGACGCAGAGCCGGCATTATTAATAGTGTTAACCACTCACTGTCATCCTCTGGGGGGACTTTCTGGATCTCAGGCTTTTTCGGCTCCTTCGCTACTTCTGAGATGGTAATTGAGCTATGGAAGGAGGAAATGGTTGATTTAGGATGAGATTTGGGGTAGCAAGTAAATTAAAAACAAAAAATTAAAACAATTTTTTTTTTCAGTGGAGGGGATGGGCACGTGATGTTAAACGCAATGGCAGCAAGCACGCTGGCCTGGTGAGAAGGGTTAACGCCTGCAGCCATAACATACTGTTAGCTGAGACCGCAGTGCCTCATTTGTTTGAACCCTACTTTACTCCAGGAAGTGTTGAGGAAGTTTTAGAGATAGACACACACAGGACCACAGAATGAATGCAGTTTTGAATACAGCAAAGAAAAGAAGCCAGGAGGGACAGAAAGTGCTGGAGAGCGGACACGAGTTTTGCTTTGAACGTCCTGGCAGCAAGCATGAAAAGGGAAATAGGACCGATCTAGAGAACTGGTTCAGAGGTCAGCTACTAGAGCAGAGCAGACCCGTTGTTTTATTCTTTTCTTAATTTTCAACTTTTTAAAAACTGAGGTAATTATAGATCGCCATGCAGCTGCAAGAAACCCTTCCCTTCTCTCCTTGTGGTGACACCGTGCATGAGTAGGGTCCAGTGTCACAGCCAGGAAACTGACGCTGCTCTAATCCACTGACTTTACACTTCAGACACCTGGCTTGGAATCCTGGCTTCATCACATACTAGCGGCGTCTCCTTGGGCAGCTGACTTCATCTCTCTGAGTCTCTCTGTTTCCTACCTGCACCCTGAGAATGGTACCCTTCCTTTTAGAGTTGTCACAAGGATGAAATGAGAGAGTGAGTATCAAGCACTTAGCACAGAGCTTGGCCGCAGGCAGGCGCTCAGTAAATGGGAGCCGTGCTGATGGTGATGACGATTACTGCCATCAGGAGAAGCAGGGAGGACTACTGAGGTCAGGATGCGTCTCGCGAGCAAATGCTAAGAAGTCACCACGTCCTGCAGAGAAGAGCACTCTCAACGGTATCCTGGCAGCAAACACAGCAACACACCCACTGTGTGCATTCTCCTAACTGCCTTTCATCTGTGCCAAAGACATTCCCAGAGGGCTGTGCAGAAGGCAGAAGGAGGGCACGGAGCTGCCGCCACCCAGGCACCTGCCTCGGGCTCGTGTGTCTAACAGAGTGGCTCAATGTTGGCTGCAGGGCACATCAAGCCATGTCTGGACACACCTTTGGGTGTCACACCTGGTGGCAGTGGGGGGAATGCTATTAGGATCCGGTAGACAGAGGCCAGAAATGCTGCTCACTGTTCTTTTTTTTTTTTTTTTTTTTTGTTAATTTTTTTTTTTTAATGTATTTATTTTTAGGAGAGAGAGAGAGACAGCGTGAGCAGGGGAGGGTCAGAGAGAGAGGGAGTCACAGGCTGAAACAGGCTCCAGGCTCTGAGCTGTCAGTCAAGCACAGAGCCCGACGCGGGGCTTGAACCCACGAACCGCGAGATCATGACCCAAGCGAAAGTCGGACGCTTAACCGACTAAGCCACCCAGGCGCCCCTGCTGCTCACTGTTCTTTAAGGAGCCAGGAAGATCCAGTCTAAAAGGTTAGTAGTGCCAAGGCTAAGAAGCCCTGATCTAACACGAGGGACCGATTGGGGCGCCATTTAAGTCTCCTTGCAGAGAAACACAAAAACACCACAGGGACCGTGCTGACTATGGTTGACACGCATTCTGCTGGGCTTCCCCTGGGGAAAAGTTTGGTATGTACCCCGCAATGCTGGGGGGGCCTTGTTCACCCCGAGGCCGGAGTCATGAAGAAAAACAGCTTCCATGTGCTGAAATGCCAACAGACCCTCCTACACGTTGACCACGTTCTTGAGCTGGAGTGCTGGTCCTGAAGCTGTGGTGCTGCTAAGGTCTGGCCCACCACTCTATCTCGAAAGAACAGCTTGTTTACACTTTGATAGGACATGTTTACCTTTTTCATGATCTACTATAAATTGAAGGACTATGGCCTGAACATCTTCATCTCCCTTTCAAAATCTGGTAGGGCTCTGTCCCTCAGGAATGGATCTAGGCCAGTGTCTCTCAAAACGTGTTCCGTGCTACACTGATCGGTCTTCCACGAAGCAAAGCCACCATGGCCAGATGAGTTTGGAAACGGCTGGGCAAGCAAAGTCACACGTCTCTTTACCGCAGGGGCTCAGAGTCTTGAATATACTATTAGCAATCTAAATCTCCAGGGGCGCCTGGGTGGCTCAGTCGGTTAAGAGTCTGACACTTGATTTCAGCTCAGGTCATGATCTCACAGTATGGGAGTTAGAGCCCTTCCTAGAGCTCTGTGCTGACAGAGTGGAGCCTGCCTGGGATTCTCTCTCTCCCCCTCTCTCTGCCCCTCCCCTGCTTGTGCTTTCTCAAATATAAAGTTAAAAGAGAAATGAGCTCTGCTCCCTACTCCCCTGGGGCTTCAAGCAAACCCTCCTTCTCCCAGAGAGCCTGCTTCCTCATCTACAAAATAAGGACCACAGGCCCTGTGTGGCAGGCTGATTATGCACACCACGAGGTGACAGAGCCGTGTACTTCCCACCCCTGCACACCCTGAGCTCCTAGCCGATGTGGGCCACTACTGTTCGTATTAACGGAAGCAGGGGAAGAGGAGGAACACATTTGGTTACCTGTCCAGCAGGGCTCCCAGTTTCTTGGCTACGTGGGCTCGGAATTCAGGGGTGGTCTGAAGCTCATTGCCATCTTGTTCATGTTCGTCCACTTTACGCCTACAATGCAATGCACACGAAAGGACTTCACTTCCTGCCAGTTCAGAAGCTGCCCCCATCCCCCACCCAGGAGGGCAGGGACGACATGTGTCTCATTCAGCCTGATAGCCCAGGGTCTAACCTTTCAGCTGGCACACAGCAGGGGATCAATATTTGTTCAAAGAATGGGTTAAATGTGGGCCCAAAGTACACAGTACCTGAGGCTTGGCTGGCTGGTTGGCGACTGACTATTTGCGGCACCTGTAGAAATAACGAAAATTGAGGCATCTGCAGAGGAAATGACAATAATAATACCTGTTGTGCGTCAAATGTGATTTTAAGTGATTTACATGTATAATTCATTGAATATTCCCAACAATCCTATTAAGGGAGTTATCATTCCCATTTTGCAGGAAAAGAAACTGAGACAAGGAGATACCTTGGCCAGAGTCACGCAGCTGATAAGTGACAGGGTTGGAGCAACACCCGAGTCATATGGCCCCAGAGCCCCCCTCTTAACCACCATGCTGAACAAGGAAGTCTAAGTGTATTTGATTACAGTATTTATTGAGCACCTACTATGTGCCTGGCTCTCTGCTAAGCACCGTGGAGGACAAAGAAGGTCCTCCATTATGTAGATCGCATTTTTTCAAGCTGAGACGGTGGAAATGGCTAGCCTGGTGATCATTCACTCAAAGGAATACTGAAGCTTTGCTATTACCCAGGTGGTGTTCCAGGTGCTGGACAATTTAGACATAAATCCCAGCTCAAAAGGAGCTTATATGCTGGTTGGTGGATACGAAGGACCAAAAACACACAATTAAAATGTAAAATTAGACAATGATAGAGGGGAAATAAAACAGGAGAGAGAGGCAGGGAGGGCTAGGCGGGGGTCATTTTACAAAGGTAGGCAGGGAGGACTTTACCTATAGGTGACATGTGGATGGACTTCAGGGAGGCAAGGGAGGGGGTCAGGTGAACATCTGGGAAGAGTCTTCCAGGGAGAAGGAAGAGCACCTACAAGGGCCCAAGGCAGAAGCCTGCCTGGTGCATCTGAGAACCAGCTAGCAGGCGGTGTGACTGCAGCCCAGTGGGTTGGGGGAGCGGCAGAAACGGGGACCCTGTGGGGGCCAGATCATGAAGGGACCGGTGGGCCAGTGTGACGGCCTGGGCCTTGAGAGAGGTGAGGATTCTGCAGAGAGGAGGGGCGTGAACAGACTTGGGACTTCACAGCACAGTTTCTGGCTGCAGGGTGGGCACAGACCATGTGAGGCAAGGGCAGAAGGGGTGGGGGTGGTGGGAAGGAACCACGACAGCCACGGAGGCGATGAGAAGTGGCAGAACTCTGGATGTCTTCTGAAGCAGCCCGCAGGATTTTGCGGACGGATTCGACGGACGGTGTGAGAGATGCATGAAAGATGGTCCTGAGATTTTTGACTCAAGTAATGGGAACAAAATGTGCTTTTGCATCTAAGGAGCCACCTGGTCAAAATGATCACTTGGTAACTGGGTCCACAGCAGAATTCAAGTGCGTGGTGCTCCTGGAGTCAGGGAATGTGGATGCCTGGGATGGACCCGCTCCTTCTTTCTGAGTACACAATCACAAGGAGAAGTACTTCGTCTGTCATGACTACAGAGCAAGGGCTGTGATTTAACGTCACGGAACAGAAACAGCATTAGACCCCAGGACCCAGACGACAGGATTCAGTGAAGTTCTGGTTCTTCCGCTGTGACTCTGGGCAAGTCCCTTTACAGAAATTCAGTTATCATTAATAGTAAAACCCCCAAAACTTGGTGCATTAATATATGTGGTTCTTTATTAATGCATTAAGTCTTTATGGATGCATTACACCTACAGGTGGGCTCGAAAATGACTGTAATTTTTTAAATTAATGAATTAATTTATTTTTGAGAGAGAGATAGCACAAGCAGGGGAGGATCCCAAGCGGGCTGTGCTGACAGCAGCAAGCCAGATGTGCGGCTCGAACTCAGGAACTCATGAGATCATGACCTGCGTGGAATTTGGATACTCAACTGATTGAGCCACCCAGGCGCGCCCTAAAATGACTGTAATTTTAAAGTAGGGATGAGTGTAAATTATTTTTTCCCAACATTTTATTGTGACTACAATGGTATTTTGATACATACGCGGACTGTAATGGGATATGAAAATCTATGGCTTTGTTAGGACGAAGTAACAGGTATTGCCCAAACTACTGTAGCACTAGATTGTCACCGTCAGACACGTGGAGGACCCAGTCTGGCAGCCCCAGGGCCTGAGAATGTGTCGGAGGCGGGGAAAGGCTGGATGCCAGTATCCAGGAAGCGGGGCTGTCCCCGTCATCTCAGAGAGGTGGCGGGCTGCCAGACAGCGGCAGTGAGGAAGGACCGAAGGAAGAAGAGTCAAGAGGCGTTCAGGTGCCTCAGTTTCCCTGACTGGGAGAATGGAAGTACCCTTCCTGTTGCACCTGCCCGCTCTTTGAATGTGAGCCCCACCCAGTCCCTGGAGCTTTCTCGGGGAAAGAAGTCGAGTCCCTATCACGGCCTCCTAACCATTCATCCTCTCAGAACCCAGATGAAGATCCCACGCCTTTCGGCCAGACTCCCTGAACATAGCCTCCTACCGGCTCTTGGCTTCTCCGGCCCTGTCGGGTGCTGCTCCAAGCCCCAGGCGGGCATCGCTGCCTCGCGGCACCGTGCCAGCTCCTCCGCATCGCTGCTGCTGCTGCTGCTCTCCAAATCGCTCAGGGCTCCCCTGGGCGCCGCCATCTTGGGCCACCGCAAAGGATTGTGGGGAGCGCTTCCACTAGCAACGCTTCTCCACAACCGCGCTGTGGACGGAGAGGCGCGTGGCATTGTGGGGATTGTAGTTCTCAGACTCAGTTCTCCCTTGGCCACGGTCTGCCCTGAGGGTTTCCTCAAGCATGAGGGCTGGAAAGGCTTAATTGGTGAACTCTATCCTCTTCCTGTTGAGGAAAATGAGACCTACAGAGGAAAAGGAATTGCCTAGGGCATACAGGGAGTTAATGACAGAGCCAGCATCGGTACCCAGGCTTTGATGCACTGTGGTTTCAATATTATCCATTTATTCCAATAATTCCAAAATCCCATCAAGGCATCAGAAACACTATAGGAAACTTGTTAAAACTCGGATTGCTGTGTGTAGCAAAAATTACTAAATCAGAGTCAGGGAGGCGGGACTCAAGAGATGTACTTCCTCTAATATCCCTAGGGCCTTGCTACCACTCAAGAGTATAATCTATGAACCAGTAGCATCTGAAACACTGGAGAGCTTGTTAGAAACCCAGAACCTTGACTCCAGCTAAGACCCACTGAATCAGAACTTGCATTTAAGCACGATTGCCTGGTGATTGGTGTGCACACTGAAATTCGAGAGGCACAGTCCTGGGTGATTCTGATGCACAGTGTGGTTCCAAAAACGTTCTTTAATTTTCTACCTTGGGACTTCTCCCCTCAGCCTGCACATTGGAAACATTTGGGGAACTTTTAAAAACTAACTTTGAGGACCCGACACATTAGAATCTCTGCAGTTAAGATACTCTGCTATGGAGGATGAACAAAGTGACTTTTGTCTTTGGAATGCTTTTCTTCATGTTTTATCTTTGAGGCTGTGTGTCAGAAATTGTATTAAAATAAACTCTTGGGGGTGTGTGGGGGTACCTGGCTAGCTGTTAGTAGAGCGTGAGACTCTTGATCTCAGGGTTGTAAGTTCAAGCCCCACACTGGGTGTAGAAATTACTTAAAGGAAGAATAAAATCTTAAAAGAAAACAAAAAAGCCTCTTTGACCTTGGGCTTTCTATTATGAAAGAGAGGAAGGTGACTTATTCATTCCTTTTTTTAAAAATAAGAATTTCCCCACTGCCTACAATGTGGGCACAGGGGGCACTATCAAGGATAAAAGATGGAAAGGAGGTACTAATTCTGTCTCTTAAGGCAAAAAAAATGGCAGGGAATAGGTTACTATTGATAATTGCCCAGAGGCTGTTGAGAGCCAATTATGAGGTAGATTTTATACTCTACAGTAAGGGAGCAGTCCATCAGAAACCAGGGCAAAGGGGAGGAGGAAAAAGGAAACTTTTTACTGGTTGATTGGAGTAAACCTGATCACATGATATCCTCTGATGATAAAGATAGTGTTCTTTTCCTAAAGTCCTTGGATCATTATGTACTGTGTGTATGTTTGGCTCCGGAGTTGAAGAGATTGTTTTACGCTTCATCATCCTCACTGTCCTGGACTTTGTCTCTCTCTGTCTCAGTTTCCCTGCAGTCCTCACCTCCCAGAGTTAAGAGGCTCAAGTGATTAAGCAAGAACAGCATCAGCACCCGTAGAAAGAGATGAAGACCTCCCAAAAGAGGATAAACAAAGGTTATTTATTTCTAACTTGCTATTGCAAGGGAATCAGCCACCATCCCTTGTAAACTGGTTGAGATGCCAAGACAGGGAAAGCTTTATACCTGGGAAAAAAGGGAAGGCTTCAGGTACACTCTGATTGAAGCTGTTGGCATGGGGAAGCGGTAGGCAGCTAATTAGAAGCAGGGCCTTCTATGTGATTGCTTAGGGAGCTTATCTGGAATTTTCTGGTTGAGTCTAAGTTGGAAATGAGATAGAATTAGGGAAGCTGGCAGTGATCGACCAAGTCCTGATGATTTGAGCTTGTTTGCTACAGAGGTGGTGGTTTGGCTTCCTGGGCTAGAGGACTGCAGAGGCTGTGAGTCAGAATTCTAGTGTCCTGTATGGTCTGGCCATTGTCCATGGTATAGCAAGTTTCTCTCATCCCTCCTCACTCCCCCACTTGCGGGGCGAGGTTCACTATTTGCAAAGCTGGTGAAGACATGGGAGCTCCCCAGGCAAGAGCTGGAAGGAGTGGTTGATATGCTGAGTCCTGGATTAGCTGGGTGGAAAAGGAAACTTTCCAGCTTTCTTCTCAGAAAGGATGAGAGTGTCACCATCCTGGATACCATAGCTGCACAAAGACAACCAATCCTGCAGGACTTGACCTTGGATCTCCAGCTGCTGCCGCCTTCTGGGCAGCCCTTGTTTGTCTTCAATCTGCTGCTTCAGGCCCATGATGAAGCTTTTGGGATCAATGGCATAGGCATGGCTCCCCTCACTGGGATGATTCACAAAGACCTGGATCTCGGGGGAGATGGTCTCCACTAGACAAATGCGGATGTTGGAAAAGATGCCATAATAGGCCAAGGAGCACTGGCTATTGAGGGGTTGTCGCTTGCCATCAGGCTCCTGGAAGGACAGATGCTGTTGGCCCGAGTAGCCCCAGCTCTGCCAGATCTTCTCTTCAACCTTCTTTATGGGCTCATAAGGGTTCACCCTGAGGATCAAGTCTGAGTGACCCCACTGTTCCACGGTCACTTGAATGTCTCGTGCCCTCTGGAAGGGAGAGAAGAGAGAGAGAGGTTAATTCCACACTCCTCTGACATGCAAAATGTCCCTTTACCTGGCCTCCTGTTTCCAACAGCAGCAGCACTAAACATTGGGTTGTGCCCACCACCTTCTAAGCCCTGGGCTGGGCACCTGTCACACTCTTCAATAAAATGCACTTTATTGTCACAGCAGCCCTATGAGTTTGGTTCCTATTCTCCCGTGGTACAGATGAGATTGTGGTTGAAAACACTAATTAACTTACTGACCATCACTAAGGTAGTGAGGAGCACAGAGGGTATTTGACCCAAGGCCATTCAGATTTCTAAGTCTGTTCTGCACCACCACCAGAGGCCATGTTCAGGGTCCTAGGAGTCCCTGGTGGCTGAAGAACAGCATCTGGAAGGTGCTGGGGGAGGGCTGGACAGCAGCTGATCTTTTCAAGAAGGAACATAAGCCCAGAATTCCCAAGTCTTCTGACTGTACAAGATAAAGATCTTTGCACAATAGTTTTTACATTCAGGAGAAACCCAGAGGCATATACTTTTCAGTCTGTCTCTGAACCTCATTTGGACAGTGGGCCCCACAAAGACCTGGGTGCAAATTCTGACTCTACTGCCTCTTCGCAGTGTGATCTTGGTCAATTAACTAAACCTGTCTGAGCCTCAGTTTCTTCATCTGTGAATAGGGATAATAACATTCAAGATAATGATAATAATAACAACACCTGACCTGCAGACATGCCTTGGGACGTCCCGCCTGTGGCGAATGACTAAATACAATATGAATAGAAAAAAAATGTGTTGAATATGATCTTTGCCTACAGTGTAGATTTGCCATCCGTGATAATGTGCAATTCTTTTCTTTCTAGCAGTTTTGTGCAAGTTTGTTTCTTGGGCTCACTTCCTACCAAAATCTAGTGCATCCCTTGAGGGTAGGGGTTATGTCTTATGTCTGTACTACTGTTGTTCCGTTGCCCCCCACCCCCACCAGCCCCAAGTGCTGGCACAAGACAGCTGTTGAAATGACTTGCCTGGTCTCAGCTCATTCAAAAAATGGTCAGGAGCATGAATGATTCTCCAGTGGGTTGTAGGAAAGAGGAAGAAAAGGAGAACACAAATTTGTAAGGAAGGCTGAGGCTTCACCTCTGAGGCTCAGAGGGTTGAAAAATGTCCCCAAGTTTACAGAGCTGGTGGGCGCTCCAGACAGGCTTCCAACTTATCCTAAAGCTCTGTTAGCTACATTGACACAGAAGTAAGTATATGCTATGCAGTTACCTCCTTCTGAACTTCAAGCCCCTGACAACCCTGGGAGGAGCCATTACCTTCACCACCCAGCTGGGGACTGGAGTCTCCCTGTTGTCATAGCAACAGTTCTGTTTCAGGCACTGGGAGGCCCTCTGAGCGATGATGTCCCATCTGTACCCTTCTGCCACATTGTGGGTAGGGTCGGCCGGGTCCAGGATGATGGGCCTGCAACACAGGGAGAGGGTTCCCAGGCTCTCTCCCATCTGGAGGCCAGCGAGTCAGAAAGAATCCTGCTCAAGCGGCTCATCTGAGCGCGTGCTGTGTCTGGAGCCCAGGGCTGTCAGGCCCAGAGAGCCCAAGAACATTGCTGGAGACGAACCAAGTGGGGATGATTATATTTCCAAGAATTCCTTTTGGGGAGAGGGGTGTGCAAGGTGTTTGGGGGGAGTGGAGTGTTGAGATCTCCAAAGGCATGCTGTAACAATAACATGCACACTCAGGCAGGGGGCCCTCCGGAGCTTTTGTTTTGCTGAAATTCCATAAGTAAGTCAGAGGTGAGGGCTGCTGAATCGCTTTGGATTCAGCACCACCACCACCACCAACTATTGATATTTATTGAGGCGCTGGGCCACACCTTATGTGAATTCACCTATCTTGAACCTTCTAACTATTCTGTAAGGTAGGGACTATTATTATTGCTGTTGTTGTGGTCATCTCCATTTCACAGAGGAGGGAACTGAGGCAGAGATCTCTGCAAGTTCTCATAGCCAGCAAATCGGTTCTATGTTCATAGAGAAGGGGTCAGGCTGCCACCAAATGCCTCTCTTCTATATAAATGGTGAATGAATATTTAAAGAATATTGGCTTGAAGGGGGGTCTAATGGCTTCCTTAGGTTGTTGGGGTGACCGTGTGTGTTGGATGCCAAGCCCATGATTAAGACCCGGCCCTTATACTCCAAGAGCTTTTGGCCTAGGAGAGAGCTGTGACTTTACCCGTGACAGAATGTGACAGTATGTTATGGGAGTGTGCTCAACACCTTTGGCTCCATGCTTGGTACCCCCAACATCCCTGCATCCCTGAATAGTCCTACCTGAAATAGGGGGCAGTGCCGGGCTGCCCTATAGGGTGAGATCACCTGACCCAAAGCAACCCGCCAGGTGACCTGACGTGTAGGGCCTGTGCCCAATGAGTAGACTGGTTCCTTCTGGGGTTTGGACCAGGGATGGTGGAGGTTCTTCATCAAACAGAAGTAAGAGAGGAGCAGGGTAGGTGTGGGGAGAGAAGCAGAGGTCATGAGAGGAGAGAGGGCAAGTGGACCACGAGAGAGAGTGATGGAGAAAGGGGGTGTCTGCAGGGTTGCCTTAAGTCCTGATGCTTTTGTAACCTCATATTTTTGGCATCTTTATAATAAAATCCTCTTTTCATTAGGAGACTGGGGTTTTCTTCCTTGTAAAAAAAATTTAAGGGGCGCTTGGGGGGCTCAGACAGTTAAGCATCTGGCTTCGGCTCAGGTCATGATCTCACAGTTCGTGGGTTCGAGCCCCTCGTCGGGCTCTGTGCTGACAGCTCAGAGCCTGGAACCTGCTTCTGATTCTGTGTCTCCCTCTCTCTCTGATCCTCCGCTGCTCACGTTCTCTCTCTTTCTCTCTCTCAGAAATAAATAAAATATTTAAAAAAATTTTTTAATTTAAAAGACCCAATACTCACATAAGGGGACAATAAGAATTCTTGTGATATTGCTTGCACCTACCTAGAGCTAATATAAAGAGTTGTTTCCACTGGGTGTCCCCAGAAAAAGATGCCAAGTGCAGGATCTCAGTGCTAGTGGTTTATTTGGAAGGACACGTGGGGAAGCACCAGTAAGGGGGTGGGAAAGGGACACGAGTGAAGGGTTTGCATGGAGGTGATTACCAGCATGGGCCACTGGCGGTTAGTCCCACAGCAGGGCCTCTGGGAAACAATGTAGCCCACGTGATCCAGAGAGAATCCTTCCATCTGGGACGGGTGGGAGCTGGGGTATTTATTCCCCAGCTCCCGTCAGTTATTAGGGGAGGTTAAAAACCCTCAGGCAAAAAGACCCAAGTGCTGACTGCTGGAGGAAGAGCCAGCCTTCACTGAGATGGCCCAGGGGTGGGAGATGGGGGCTGGTGCTGCCTAGAGCTAAACAACAGCATGTGCTACATTGTGAACATTTCCCCTGCATCTTCCAGAGACCAGACCCTGCTCAAGTCTGTGCTCCAACAGCTCTGTGCTGACAGCTCAGAGCCTGGAGCCTGCTTCTGATTCTGTGTTTCCCTCTCTCTCTGCCCCTTCCTCTGCTCACGCTCCGTCTCTGTCTCTCTCTCTCTCATAAATAAATAAACATTAAAAAATAAAAAAAATAAAAAGAATCCTTGTCATCTAGAACTACTTTGGTGCCTCCATATTCTGGAAGGAGAATTTTATTTCCAACTTTCACACTGTCTGGTTGACTCTTTCCAGCCTTTCCCTGAGAGCCTCATCCAACAGCCAGCATGGTTGCTCGCAATACTTCTTGAGATTTCTCTGGAAGCACAACATCTCCGTTGGCAATGGTTCTGGCTGCACTCCTTTCAACTAAAACTCAGTCAAAGAGGGGAAGAAACTTTCTAAACACCTGTCCTCTGCCATCACTCCGGCCACCCCAGTTTGTACTCGGAAAGGCGGCCGACTTGAGGTGTGTCCCAAGTCAGCGTGAGATTCTAGTGTGGTTTTACTACCTGATAAAGCCCACCCATTCAAGGCCACACTGCCTTTGCCTCCGTTCTCTCTCTGGTCTCCGTGGGATGTGGCAAGCAAGCAGGGGCCCCATACCTGTCTCTTTTGAGCTGATTTCTGACAAAGGCCTTGATGACTGGGTTCTGGAACGTGTAGTACTTGGTCCAGTAGATGCAGAGGAACCTGTACTCCTGGAGCATTTCCATCACAGTGGCGAAGCCCTTGTCCAGCCGGAATCTCTTGCTCTCCTCAGCACCCATCTCCCAGGCGTAGATGGTCAGCAGCTCAAGGGCATAGACAGGGGGCAGCGCGGCCCTCGGGCACTTGGCTTTCACGTACTGTAGAAAGAGACGGGGAGAGAGAGACCCCAAGATTCTGTCTCAGGATCCGCTCTCTGGACGGACCACGATCTGGAAAACCCAGCTTCTTGTCTCAGCTCTGCCACCTGCCGGCTGTGTGATCCTGACCAGTCACTTTCCCTCCAGGGCCCTAAATGATTTTCCTGGTTTTAGAATTAAAGGTCTCGCTCGGTTGGCCCAGTGGGTTTCAAACTATGCTTTTTTTTGTTTTGTTTTTATTTTTATTTTATTTTATTTTTTTAAATGTTTTTATTTATTTCTAGGAGAGAGAGAGAGACAGCATGAGCAGGGGAGGGTCAGAGAGAGAGGGAGTCACAGACTGAAACAGGCTCCAGGCTCTAAGCTGGCAGTCAGCACAGAGCCCGACGCGGGGCTCGAACCCACGAACCGCGAGATCATGACCCAAGCGAAAGTCGGATGCTTAACCGACTAAGCCACCCAGGCGCCCCTTGTTTTGTTTTTAAAAAGACTTTATTTAAAGAACTTTTTAAAATGTTTATTTATTTATTTTCAGAGAGAGAGCAGGGGGAGTGGGAGAAACACATGCACACACACAGACACACACAGACACACACACACACACAGACACACACACAGACACACACACACACACACACACACAGAATCCCAAGCAGGCTTTGTGCTGTCAGCACGGAGCCAGATGTGGGGCTCGTGAACCCTGAGATTATGACCTGAGCCGAAATCAAGAGTCTGACGCTTTAACCAACTGAGCCACCCAGGTGCCCCTTAAAAGATTTTATTTTTAAGTAATCTCTCCACCCAATGTGGGGCCTGAACCCATAACCCTGAGACCAAGAGTTGTGTGCTCCACTGACTGAGCCACCCAGATGCCCCTCCTAGTGGGATTCTTAAAATTTAGATGATAAATATAATGCAGAATGCCTGTCATCATAAGATGTAAGCCTTAGGGAAAATGAGCCCTTCGTTTCTCTTAGAAGCTCCAACATACTATTTCATGGTATGTAGAAACAAACAAACAAACCAGAAAGAAAGTCTGTGTTCCCTTCCAGGGCTGATGTTCAGGGATACTTTGCTTTCTCCATGTTCAGAATATCTCTGACTCTTGCAATGTTGCCGTCTGAGATCTGTCATGACCTTTCTATAGTAAACGTGAGAAAATTGCTATTTTTCCATGACCAGAGACAAACTCTAAACCTAGTAATCTTGATAATCATTGTTTCTTTAAAAAGTTTTTAAATGTCTATTTAGTTTTTTGAGAGAAAGAGAGAGAGAGAGAGGGAGAGAGAGTGCAAGCTGGGGAGTGGCAGAGAGAGGGAGACATAGAATCTGAAGCAGGTGCCAAGCTCTGGGCTGTCAGCACAGAGCCAGGCATGGGGCTCAAACTCACAAACTGTGAGATCATGGCCTGAGCCGAAGTCAGGAGCTACAGGTAGCTGACTGAGCTACACGAGAACCGACTGAGCTACCCAGGAGCCCCAACAATTGTTGTTTCTTTAAACATCTAATATATTTTTCACGGGATTAAGCCTTTCCTTCTGCAGTCTGATTCCTTTACAACTAGCCTGCAAATTCTTATTTAATAAGTGACTTTTGTCTCTCAGTTTCTTTTTGCAGCCAGAGGTCTGGCTCACTGAGATTGTCCAGGGAGATTTATATCCCAAACGCCCTGAACTGTGTTGCCTGAGAAACGCACCCCGTGGGCTGTTGACATTGGGACACGCTCGTTTTCTAGCTCCCACAGTGGACTTTGTGTGGCAATAGCTTTACGCTTGCTGATGTTTCTTTCCACCTTCCCCAACCTGTTTGTGAGTCTGATCCTAATTAAGTCTGATTCTTGGCTAAATCTGATTCTGGTTCTAGTTCTTATTTATTTGTGCAGGGCTGTTTATGTCCTGTGGGTGACAATGACCTGTGCATCTAGTTTTACGGTCTGACCACCTGGTCTCTATGGGGAGACAATGATAGGACTCTACTTTCTGCTGGGCGTCAGTTGATGGGACTTTGATTATACTTTGTGTTTTTCTCTGTTTCTCTTTTGGGCTGTTTTTCTTTTTTAATTTTTAAAAAATGTTTTATTTATTTTTGAGAGAGAGAGACAGTGTGAGCAGGGGAGGGTCAGAGAGAGAGGGAGATACAGAATCTGAAACAGGCTCCAGGCTCTGAGCTGTCAGCACAGAGCCCGATGTGGGGCTCGAACCCATGAACTGTGAGATCATGACCTGAGCTGAAGTCGGACGCCTGACCTACTGAGCCACCCAGGTGCTCGTTTTGGTCTGTTTTTCTTGAGGATTCTGATATCTCCCAGGAGGCTCACTGTTGTTGTCTTATGCGTCTTTAAATTACTCAAAAAGTTATCTGCGTATGTGAATGTGAGTGCGTGAGTGTGCACATGACTCATGGAAAACAGCCCTGTGAGATCAGGAGCTGAGTTGTGGCTGGATTTTACACTGTGTTTATTTTTGACCACAAGTAAAGCACTACAACCAAAAGTGCTAGTTCTTTTTGTCTTTTATATAAAAGAAGAAAACGTTTTACCAAAGAATGATCTGATTACAATATAATCTATCGGTGGGTAGATTCCTTTCTTCCAATAAGGTCTCATAGCCTCACCAAAGGGCACTGAGTCAGAAGTTCACCAGATACTTTTATTCCAGAAGTAGATGACTTCATAAAAGCAGATTGCTTAACCAAAGATCAATGAAATGAGAATTAATTACCTAGCTTCATGTTCTATTTTTGATGGATATGTAACAACAACAAAAAAAGACCCTTTCTTTCTTCTTAATCTAATTTCTGTCCTCAATCTACAGCTATACTTGGGCAAGCTAAGTTTAAACATCCTTTAAATGATGTATTATTCCAACACCTCAGGACAGAAAATGCCTATAAAAATTCCTACCATTGATTATAATCTAACAAATCCTCAGAAAAAACAAAGATAATGATGCTGTAAAAGCATAGCATATATAAATTGGCCCTGCTTACAAAACTATTCAGACCATAACTGAGGTGTTACAAGCACTCGTTTACTGAAATATTGTATATTCTTTATTTTTCTCCTTCTCTGTTCCTCTTCCTCCTCCTCCTTTCCCACTTTCTCCACCATTTCACTTGATAGTTTAAAAGATTAACATTTATGGGTGGCTTAGTCGGTTGAGCGACTGACTTTCGCTTAGGTCATGATCTCGCGGTTCGTGGCTTTGAGCCCCGCGTCGGGCTCTGTGCTGACTGCCAGCTCAGAGCCCAGAGCCTGTTTCAGAGTCTGCGTCTCCCTCTCTCTCTGACCCTCCCCTGCTCACGCTGTCTCTCTCTCTCTCTTTCCTAGAAATAAATATATTTAAAAAAAAAACAAAAAAATAAAAAAAATAAAAGATTAACATTTTCTTCCCCCTCCCCCCAGTTTCCTCAAATGACAAATCAGGGTCTCCCTCTCCCCCACTCCCCCCCCCGCCCCGCTTCTGTCAGCACTCCCTTCTGTCCCCATTCTGGCAGCTCTCCCTCACCTGCAGGTACCAGTGTTTTACCAGCCGCAGAAGGCTTTTCAGCTTGGTTGGCTGATGTTTCACAAAGTTTCTCTGCAGCTCACTGAAGGATGGCGAGAAATTTCCGGGGGAACCGTGGGTCTCAATCAGACTCACATAGACCTCAGGATGTGGCTGAGAGGTGGAAACAGAAGACCCTGCGTGGGAGGAAGAAGAGGTAGAGAGTGGGGATTTAGGAAGCCGCAGGTCGATAAGCGGTCTGTGGGGCAGCCTGCTCATGCATTGAGGTACCTCTCCAGGGAAACCCGAGACCTCACAGCCCAAGGGAATCCGGGTTTGCCTTGCTTGATTGTACTTCTGGAGAAACCAAAAGTGGGCTTTCCATTCCTCAGGCCTCTCAAGGACTGTTGTCTTCTCTCCGTGTCCCAACACCCCAATGTCCCTTAATGTCTGTGTTGGAGTTCTTTCTCGGTGATTTAGTTCAACCTCCTGACACCGGAAGCAGAGAACCAGTTCCAGATGAGAAAGCTGGGCTCCTCAAGCAGCGTGCTGCTGAACGGTGTGCTTTTGGGGCTTGCATCACTAATGGACCCAGGCACTCTCTTTCTTGTTCATGTAGGATCCCATTTCTGACACCTTCTCTACAAAGCAACTCCTGGAAACCACTCTGGTTGACAGGCGCTGGCACAAGATGAAACCTGATCATCTGAGGTTGTAGCTGATACTGTTTGCTTTAAACATCCAGGACTTTTTGCCTGAGGACAAACCAGAAGTGCTGGGGAGGTAATACCCCACTTAGAATTCAGTTGAGGGGTATTCTACACTGTGACTTAGAGTTCTCCCGGGGCACAAAGCCCAGTGGCTCATAATGGTGACCTAGTGATGCTTCTTCCCTCCCTGTCCCTCTCCCCTACTTCCCTATCAGCATTTCCTGGGCCTGCTTGTCCTCAAACCCTTGTCTCAGTGTCTGCTTCTGGAAAAGCGCAAATAATGACAGGCCCCTGCACCTGTGATAAATGGTACAGAAGCACCTCAGTTTACGCTTCTAACACACTCCCCTCTGTGGGTCTCATTTCCTCTTGCAATCATATATTTATCCACGTGATTCTTTGATAAATGTTTCCCAAGTTGAGTGACACAGTGGCCCCAGTTGGGCCAGTCTTGGGCCCTGTGGTCACTGAGCCCTCAGCTCAGAACATGGGTTGAATGGATGAAGGCAGATGTCTCCATGTGGCCATGGATGGGAGGCGAGGGGGTTCAGGTCCCCCTAGGAGGGAAGCATGTGAATCAGATCGGCTTTCCCCCTCCTTACCCAGGGCCCTGTAGGCAGGCACGATGGTGACAGTGACGAGCTCCGCAGTCTCCCTGGTCTGGATGGTGAAGACGAGAGCATCGGGGACTCCTTGGACTATCTCCACGTCCTCGAGCCCAAGGGCCAGTAGGTCCTGGCAACACCACAGCCTTTTCCATATCAGACTCAGAATGGCTTGGTGGTGCTTGGCCTCCTCCTGAAAGCTGTGGAAACAGCTCAGGAACACCACCAGTTCCACCTCCGAGGTGCTCCTGAGCACCGTACCGTTCCCGAAGGAGCCTACCTGCAAAACACAGAACCGTCACCCTGAGCCACTGTCTGTGCCAGGCAGTCCCTGAGGCTCCTTACAGGAATTATCCCGGAATGCCCACCACAGCCCAGAGGTATGGGTGGGTGGTACCAACATCCCCCTTTTTCACAGGCTAGAAAACTGACCTTTCAAGAGACTAAGTCACTCACCCAGGGTCACACGGCACACAGAAGAGCCCCAGTTTGAACCCAGGCAGCCTGACTCCAGAGCCCACGCTTTTTACTAATGACATTGCATTGCTTCTGAGACGGGGTGTTCTTGCCTGCAGAGTGATGCCTCTTCCAAGAGACTTAGTGATGCCCTCTCTACAGGGTATTCGGAGCATTCTGGGTGTCTGAGTAATTTCATGACATTAAAAAGTGGGGAGCAGGATTGCCTGGTGGATAAGAACCATGGGGCAGCCTGTGGGATGGGGCAGCCTGACTTTGACCCCGACTCCTGCCCTTGTTTCTCACTGTGTGATCATCATGAGCCCTAATTTCTCATCTGTGAAATGAGAATAATAATGGAACGTGAGTCGTTTGGAGGATTAGATGAAACATAAGGCGTGCCAAGGGCTTACCACATGCCTGGGATGCAGAGGTCAGCCATCTAGTGCTCACACTCTTTGTCTCATTGACTTAGATCATCCCTTCTCTGCCTGGGACTCTGTTTCCCCCTCTGGATGCAAGGGGCCTGAGCTGGACAATTTGGAAGTGGTCTATTTGATGTTCTGAGAGTCTAGTCCTGCTCTCACCCCCCACCCCTGCCTCTGGTATACAAAGCCCTACGACTCTCCAGCCTCATGTCTTTCTTAGTTCAGGTTGGGAGATGGACTTGTTAGTGGTGCCCCAGACCTCAAGTTGGCTACCTCTTCGGGGGGTGGAGTCACCACGGATTGATTATAATCCAGCTGTCAGGGGTTGAACACTCACTGTGTCACTGAAGGCTCTTTACGCATACAATACCTTTTAATCCTAACACCCACTCATTGAGGTGGGTATAATTGTCACCAGTACACAGATAAGAAAACTGAGGCAGTGAGGATTAATCATCTTGCCTTGGACTCATAGCCAGGAGTCATAGTCAGATAAAGGGGCAGAAGACAAGGGTGGTTCTTCTACCTCTTTCTTTCTCCATGACCCAAGTTTCTGAGACTGGCCCTGGTTCTGAGGACATGAAGACTGCCATCTTTTCTTCCCCCAATCTTTTGTATACTCTTCTTTCACCTTCTCTGAGACCCAGCATTTCTGCCCCATTTGGCAGGGCTGGGGATGGAACCCTGTATGTGGATGAAGGGCTCATCCCCGTGAAAGCTATACCTCGACTTCCTGCCAGTGGTAAGACCCAGATAGAGTAGAAATAATCTTCTAGAATAATCTTCATGACTCACTTCAGCCCAAATCTACTTAAACCCAACTTATTCAAGGACAAGCCCGGTGAACCAAATCAGATCACCAGGTTTTTGGGGGTGGGTGGGGAGAGGGTTTACAGTCTGAATGAAGCAGATTTCTCATTAACCATTGCTTTTGGGGTATCTTTTTTATTTTGTCATTTTGGGAAGGGGGCAAGGGCTGTAGTCTTCAGGTAGAATTTGAGGGCTGGGTAAATACCACTTCCTACCATCAAAACTCATCCTGTTTGTAGCATCCTCCAGCCTCTGGACTTGCCCCATTTCATCCACTCCATTCTCTGGATTTTCAGAGGTGCGTGGGGTAGGCTGGGAGGGTCTGCGGGACTCAGAGTCAGAATTTATAACAATGCTTTTGTTTTTGAGCATTTACCAGGTGTTAATCTTTTAGCCTACATTGACAAGGCCTTTGCTGGACAAGGAGGAAATGATGAGGAGGAGACAGAGGCTTGAGAGAGAGAGGATGAGTCTAAGATCACACAGCTGGTAAAGAAAGATGCCAAGAGTCAAACCCAGGTCGGTGGGAATCATATGGCCTCAGGCTCTAGGCACTATAGGTGTGTGTAAGGGGGGCCTAAAGACCTGTAATTTCTAAATCCTTCCCTTAGGTGGCTGCCCCTGGAGACAGAACTAGAGCACTGGGCTGGGAGTCCGGGGCCCTATTTTTTTTTTTTTTTTTTTTTTTTTTTTAGTGTTTTATTTATTTCTAGGAGAGAGAGAGAGAGACAGCGTGAGCAGGGGAGGTCAGAGAGAGAGGGAGTCACAGACTGAAACAGGCTCCAGGCTCCGAGCTGGCAGTCAGCACAGAGCCCGACGCGGGGCTCGAACCCACGAACCGCGAGATCATGACCTAAGCGAAATTCGGACGCTTAACCGACTAAGCCCCCCAGGCGCCCCATCGGGGCCCTATTTCTAATCTTGCTTTTGCCACTAGCTCTCTGTGTGAAGCTGGGACGTCTATTACCCTCTCTGTGCTTCCGTTTCTTTCATTTTTAAACAAAGATGTGACTGAGACTGAGTCTCCAGGGCCTTTCTAGCTTTGACCTTCCTGAATTTTGACTCTAGCCAGGTCAAGAAGCAGCGGAAGGAAGGGCTTGTGGGGGGAAATCTCAGGGAGGGCAGCCTGGAGCCCTGGTTCTGGAATCAGATAGATAGATCCTGGTTCAAATCCCAGCTCCACCACTAGCTGTGTGACCTTGGGCAAGTCACCTCACCTCTCCAAGCTTCCATTAAAGAAAATCTTTTTTAACCAAAAACTTAAAACATAGAAAAATAGAAAGAGAATACAACAAGCACTCATCTATCCAGCCAATTAGATTCAAGAAGTTTAAACTCCTCGCCACACTTGCATCATCAAAAACGCTTTAAAGGAGATTACAGATACCAAGGAACCTTTTCCCTGAATATCTTAGCATTTGTAAACGAGAACATTTCCTCGTTTACAAATAACCGCAAAACAATTACACCTAACAAAATCAACAATGACTGCCTTACATTGCCTAATATCCAGGCCATATTAAAATTTCCCTAATTGTCCCCACATTGTATTTTATGGATGGTCTATTTCACACCTGGATCCAATCAGAGACCTCGCACTGGCTTTGGTCCTTATGAATCTTAAGCTTCCATTTTGCTCATCTGTAAAATGGGGAAAGGACAGTGCATACCTCACAGGGTGCATGAATTAGAGATAAAGTACGTTACAGGGTTAGGCTAGTCCTTACCAGACTCGTTCTGCTCAAGGCAGACAGTATATACTACAGGGCGCACGCAGCTAGCGGGAGTGTCCTGAGGTGTCAGCAGCATGGGCTAAGGATAATGAGGGAAGAGGCCCCCAGCATCCTCTGACATGAGGACCCTCATGCTGCGTTTGCACGGCCCTGGCCTGTGGCTGGAAGGGACCAATCTCACCTTGACCACCTTCAGCACTCGCACCTCCTGGTCGAGCCCATGCTCCCCCTCAAAGTGCTCTTCCCTCAGGAATTTTTGCACGGTCTGTACAGCCTCCAGGACATCTTCTTTCCATTCCCGGCTGGGCTGCAGCCACTGGGCCACGAAGGAGTCCAGCCGGGAGGCAGGGGTGTCATATAGCGCTGGGGTCCAAGCCATCTCTGAATGAGGAGGGTACCACTGCTGCACAGATATATAGCCACACACCTACCCAGCTCCCTGCACACGCCCACTTCTTTAAGGAGGTCCCCCCTCAGCTGACTGCCAGCATCCTGTGGGATAAAGGGATCAGAGAGGAGACGAAACCGGGGGTGACTGGGCTGACCTGGGGTCCTCTTCTTGGAGACCCCTTCCCGCGGCAAGGACACCGAAGGACGCTGAGTCAAGCTGGGAGGTCTGGGGCCACCTTAAAACGTTTGGCTTCCGGCCCACCTTTTTGCTGTTGGTTTCGATTCTCAGCTTTTAGAGTTTCTAGAGTTTCCCTTTAATGACGTTTGGAAACGGAAATTGGCCTGGATTTGGCCTTAGAGTAGGCAACTCTCCCAGAGATTGGAGTGGGATGGCATGCATTCATCCAGCCACCCTGCCTTGTCATACAACAATGAGGCTCAGAAAGATAAGGGACATGCTCACGGTCAGTCTGTCGGTTGGGGTGAGCCAGGGGAACCCCAGAGTCCGACAGAAGAGATTGCCTACCACACTCTTAACTTCTCTGATCCTCCCATAATTTATCTGTGAAAAACAACGTTAACCTACCCCATAAGATATTGTGCAGACTAAGGATGTGACCACTGACCACAGAAAGCACTGTAAATGCAAATATTATTATTCAGTCACTAAGCACCCATGGAGGGCCTGCTAGGTGCCAGACATGGTGTGAAAAAGACAAAGTGAGATGTAGTTCCTGTCCCAGGGGGTTCCCAGAGCAGTAGGGGAGACAGACAAGAGACGCCAAGAGTCCAGTGTGAGCCTTCAAAGACTGGGCATGTGGCCAGGAGGGAGAGGGCATAGCAAGGGCATAGTAGAAGTCTGAACAATCCCGGTGTGTGCCAGTGACTCACCTGTCAAATATGTGTTGGCACAGAAGGCAAGGGGAGGGAGAGGAGAGGGACGGGCCTGGATGGTTGGGCAAGGGTTGAATCTTGGCCATTCATTCATGTATTCAACAAACAGTGAGTAGCTACTATGTGCCAGGCAGGTGCTGGGGGTATAGCAGTGAATAGACAAAAAGCCCTGCCTGCAGTGGGCTTACATTCTGATGGTGCAGACAGACAATGAACAGGATAAATAAGTCCAATTATAGTAAATAAGATAGTAATAAGTGCTGAGCAGAAAAATAAAGCAAAACAAGAGGTTAATAGGTACTGTGTGTGGTGTGTGTGTGTATGAGTAGGATTGCTTAGATGTTCAGCCTCAAAAAAGGCGGTTGGAGAGGACTGAAAGGGAGATATTTGAGCAAAGACATGAAGAAGGCAAAGAGTGAGCCACATATATGCTAGAGGGAAGAGGCTCATTCATGGCAGAAGGAGCAGCAAGTGCAAAGGTCCTGTGGTATCAGTGTGCCTGGTGGGTTTGAGGAATAACAGCATGGCTGTAAGGGAATGATCAAAGGAGGAGAGTGGGAGGGGATGAGGTTTAAGTGGTAAAGGGTGGGGAGCAAATGGTATAGGATCTTCAAGACCACTAAGCCTGACTTTTACTCTAAATGAAATGGGGAGCCACTGAAGAGTTTCAAGCAGGGGAGTAACGTGGTCTGACTTTTATTCTTTTTAAGTTTATTTATTTATTCCGAGACAGAGACAGCCCGAATTGGGGAGGGAAAAGAGAGAGGGAGAGAGAGAGAGAATCCCAAGCAGGCTCCACACTGCTGGCACATAGCTCGAACTCATGAAACAGGCGAGATTCTGACCTGAGCCGAAGTCAGACGCTTAACCAACTGCGCTGCCCAGGTGCCCCTCTCCTGTGTGATTTAAATGTGAATCCTAAGGGCGCCTGAGTGGCTCAGTCGGTTGGGTGTCCGACTTCGGCTCAGGTCATGATCTCACGGTTCGTGGATTCGAGCCCCGCTTCGGGCTCTGTGCTGACAGCTCAGAGCCTGTTTCAGATCCTGTGTTTCTCTCTCTCTCTGTCCCTCCTGTGCTCATGCTCTGTCTCTCTCTGTCTCAAAAATAAATATTTTTTAAAAAATGTGAATCCTAGACATTACATCATTTCCTTGCTTATATATATTTTTTTGCCTTTTTATTTTTTTTATTTTTGGGGGGTTCTTTAAGTATTTAATTTAATTAAATTAATTAATTAATTAAATTTTTTTACAGATAGTTTATTGTCAAGTTGGTTTCCATATAACACCCGGTGCTCATCCCCAAAAGTGTCCTCTTCCCCCCTCACACATGAGTCCTCAGTTTGTTCTCACCATTCAGAGTCTCTCATGGTTTGTCTCTCTCCCTTTCCCCCACCATTTACCCCTTTCTTCTCCCCCTTTTTCCTCAGTTAAGTTCTTCCCAATCCTCCTATACGGGCAAACATATGATATTTGTCCATTTCTGCCTGACTTATTTCGCTCAGCATAACACCCTCAAGGTCCATCCATGTTGCTACACTTGGCCAGATTTCATTGTTTCTCATTGCCGTGTAGTATTCCATGGTATAGATAAACCACATCTTCTTGATCCATTGGTCCGTTGATGGACACTTAGGCTCTTTCCATGTTTTGGCTATTGTTGAGAGTGCTGCTATGAACATTGGGGTACACGTGCTCCTATGCCTCAGCATTTCTATATCCCTTGGGTAAATTCCTAGCAGTGCTATTGCTGGGTCATAGGGGAGTTCTATCATTAATTTACCCAAAAGTATACAGCCAACTAATCTTTGACAAAGCAGGAAAGGATATCCAATGGAAAAAAGACAGCCTTTTTAACAGACAGTGTTGGGATAACTGGACAGCAACATGCAGAAGAATGAAACTAGATCATTTTCTCACACCATGCACAAAAACAAACTCAAAATGGATAAAGGACCTGAACGTGAGACAGGAAACTATCAACACCCTAGAGGAGAAAGCAGGAAACAACCTCCTTGACCTCCACCGCAGCAACTTCTTACTTGACACATCCTTGCGTATATTTTGAATATAAACAGGTCTTGCTAATGGACAGAATAATGATGTGAGACAAGGATTGGACTCGAGGACTATTTGGAAGCTTTGGCTTTAACATCTGGAAGGATGGAATTGTCCTTAACTGAGACAGGAAAGACTGGGAAGAGCGCATTGTAGAATACCGCTAACCCTCACCATTCTCACCTGTAAAATGGGAGAGAAGGTGTTAATTCTACTCCTCCACCTAACTTCTGCGGTAGCTGTAAGGATAGGGATCCGAAGACACCATGTTGATAAAGATTCTTAGTGTCAATGCCACGTCAATGCATGGGATTATTAATTCAGTGGGGAATAGAGAAAAAGAATTTTACTAAGCTGCGGAAGCAGATCTTAGGCAAGGCTTTGGGGCAAAAAAGACACCCAATCCACTCTGATCTGTTCAATTTAGATTAATGAAAGCTTGGGGGGGGGTTGAATTTTTTAAAAGGGCAGGTCTAACAGCCCCCTGCAGTGTCCCTCCCTGGGGGTGTGTCAGGACTTTTGATTCTCTTTTGCTATACGTGTCTCCATTCTCTGTGTGGAGGGTTGCCTTTTTGCTTACCTGTAGTCTTTTTTTTTTTTTTTAAGTGTTTTACTTATTTCTGAGAGATGGAGAGAGACAGCATGAGCAGGGGAGCGTCAGAGAGAGAGGGAGACACAGAATCTGAAGCAGGCTCCAGGCTCTGTGCTGACAGCTCAGAGCCCCTGATGCGGGGTTCGAATCCACGAACCGTGAGATCATGACCTGAGCCGAAGTCGGTCACCCAACCGACTGAGCCACTCTAGGCGCCCCTACTCACCTGTAGCCTTGAGCTCAGGCTTATCTGTTCTGATTGCATTTCTGCTTAGATGTTCACCCTTATTGAATTATACTGGGAACTGGTCCCACCCACCAGGACTCCAAATCTGATAGGCTAAGTAAAACCAATCGATAGATTCTATGCTGGGTCAGTTGGTCCCTTTTGGTGCAGTTAGGTTTGGATGGATGAGTGAAGCTATTGGGTAGGAGCATGGTATGATCTATGGGCAATCTCAAAGAATGAGACACAGCTGGGAGAAGAGAGGGAGCATCCCAAACCCTGTAGTCTCTAAAATAGCAATGGATGGAGACCCTCAGAAAGGTTATAGGGAAGAATTCAAAGTCATTCTTTGTTTCGTTTGTTCAGCGAGTACGTGCTGAACGTGCGCACCAGGCAGGAATCATTCTAGACCATGGGGACACAGGAGCAAGGCTCTTGTCAAGTCTCTTTAAATCGGGGAGAGTAATGATCCAACATGGGAACACAACGACGGTCCCGAGTGCTTTCACCAAAGTCTGACTTGGGTGTAGGGGCAGAAAATGGCGTCGTTGGCTGTTATTGGGCTTCTAGCAATGGCTCTCAAACCGGAGTGTGCACCAGAATTACTTGGAAGGCTTGTTAAGACCCAGGTTGCTAAATCCAACCACCGAGACCTGACTCGGGTGAATCTGACATAGTTGCCGAGAAATTTCATTGCTATGATGTTCCCAGGGGATATGCCAACTCTGCTGGTCGGGGGTCCATACCTGGAGTCTGACTTAGAGCTTTGAGTGTTGAAAGATGAAAACATGAGGGAAAGGAATAGTTGAATCAGTAATGGAGTTATGATCCGGCATTCAGTGCTCTGGGGATGCAAGGGTTTGGTGTGTTTTGAGTAGTGAGGAGAAGTAAAGAAAGAGGTAAGCAAGGGCTAAATTGTCAAAGACCTTGAATGCCAAGCAAAATAACTTGAACTTTATTATATAAGTAATAGGAGCTGTTGGAGGAGTTCACACAGGGAAAGGGTACGTTCATATTTATGCTTCAGGAAATCACAGTGGCCTGGGTAGAAAGGGGTGGGTGTGGGAACCGGGCCATGGAAGTCTACATCGTGTATATCTGGTACATAGGCACTTTTGGGGCCCACATCAGGGGCACTTCTGGGGCCCACACCAGGGGCACTTCTGGAGCCCTGTGGCTTCTAATGAGCATGATGGTGTCACAGTCTTTGATCTGCAGGTCTGAAAGGCTGCAGTGATTCCTTAGTTTCCGGCCCTGGAACTTTAGTATCTGATCCCTCACATAAGGTCCCCCAGCCTCCTCAATCTTCTCCTTCAAGGTATGGATGGAGTCGTCAGGGTCGATGGCGTAAGGCTTGCTCTGGCCGCTAGAGTCCTTCACAAAGACCTGGATCTCGGGAGGGAAGGTCTCCAGGACCCGGATGCTAACCTTAGAGAAGATCCCATAATGTGCCAGGGTCAGCTGGCTGCTGAGCAGTTGCCGTTCTCCTCCTGGCTCCTGGAAGGAGAGACGCTGCTGTCCCCTGATGTCACACGTCCTCCTGATATCCGTTTTCATCTTCCAGATGGGACTGTAGGGATCCACCGACAAGGTCCAGGACTCCTCTCCTGTCTTTTTCACCAACACCTGGACATCCCGTGCTGGCTGGAAGGGAAGGAGGAGCAGACCAGGATGTCTGATGGTCAAGGCTGCTGTCCCCAACTCCCCCTCTTTCTGCCTACTGACGATCTATTTATTGCCTACCGAGACACTTTGGGTAGGAAAAGGAGCTATCAGTAACTATCGCAGCCAACAGGCATAAACCGTAACTGTCTGAGGCAAAGCAGAACATCCTAGGCTTACAGGATCCTTGGGTCACCCTCTGTCCTCTGACTCACCCTGATCAGACTAACCACTGGCTACCGTTCCCCAAACAGCCACCCCTATGTGGAACTGTTCAGGGTCCCCAGCTGTCACACGGAGATAACATTTGCGCCTACTCCATAGATACATCATAGGGCTGCTCTAGGTTAAAGAATTTAACAGGTGCTAGGCACTGGGCCATACGTTCAAGGATAGTCATTGTAATAGGAAAAGTCTGAAAGTAGGGTAGCAGTCACAAAAAATAAGGTACTTCCATTCATTGGCTCATGACATGGCTGTCAATCCAGGGTGACTTGATGGTCCTGTGGGTCTAGGGCAGTCCAGGTGTAGGTGCCCTGTCCCGGGAGAATTAGCATCACCCCATTTCATGTTCAAAAATATCCCGTTTTGGACTTTAATGTTATATGGTCATGCAGATCTGCCTTTGAGGCCAGCCTCAGAATTTCCCTGCAGGATGTGACCTCTAGTAGTGGCAACAAGATTGCTCCGGGAGCGGCAGGTCAGGGAAATTAGCTCTCTCAGACAAGCTAACAGTCCTGCTCTTTGAACCCTAGATTCCTATGTAGTGTTCAGACCCAGGACTGCTATGATTGTGTCAGAAAAGCTGTGCCCAGGGGGGCTTCGCCGCTGGTGTTGCTGTTTGTGCTCAAATCCTATGTTCATCACTGATTGGTTTTAGATACATCTATTAAGACTCTCTTCTTCTTGGGGCGTCTGGGTGGCTCAGTCGGTTAAGCATCTGACTTTGGCTCAGGTCATGATCTCATGGTTCGTGGGTTCGAGCTCTGTGTTGGGCTCTGTGCTGACAGCTCAGAGCCTGGAGCCTGCTTCAGATTCTGTCTCTCTCTGTCTCTGCCCCTCCCCTGCTCACTCTGCCTTTCTCTCTCTCAGAAATAAATAAGACATTATTTTTAAAACATCATTTTTTAGGGGCGCCCGGGTGGCTTAGTTGGTTGGGCGTCCGACTTTTGCTCAGGTTATGATCTCGCGGTTCGTGGGTTCGAGCCCCGCGTCGGGCTCTGTGCTGACTGCCAGCTCAGAGCCTGGAGCCTGCTTCAGTCTGTGACTCCCTCTCTCTCTGACCCTCCCCTGCTCACGCTTGTCTCTCTCTCTCCTATAAATAAATAAAAACATTTAAAAAAAAATAAAACATCATTTTTTAATGTTTTATTTATTTCTGAGAGAGAGAGAGAAAGAGAGAGAGAAATAGAGAGAGACAACACAAGCAGGGGAGGGTCAGGGAGAGAGTGAGACACAGAATCTGAAACAGGCTCCAGGCTCTGAGCTAGCTGTCAGCACAGAGCCCAATGTGGGGCTTGAACCCACGAACCATGAGATCATGACCTGAGCCGAAGTTGGGCGCTTAACCAACTGAGCCACCCAGGTGCCCCTCTCCCTTTCTTTTTTAAAATTTTTTTATTTTTTTATTAGCATTAAACATTTTAACTGTATTTATTTATTTTGAGAGAGACAGAGAGACTGGGGGAGAGGTAGAGAAAGCGAGAGAGAGAGAATCCCAAGCAGGCTCTGTAACTGTCAGCATGGAGCCCGATGTGGGGCTCGAACTCATGAATGGTGAGATCATGACCTGAGCTGAAACCAAGACTCGGAACTTAACCGACTAAGCCACCCAGGCGCCCTGATCTCTCTCTCCCTCTGTCACTTTTTAAGATGTTTGTTTATTTTTGAGAGAGAGAGAGAGACAGCCAGACAGAGTACGAGCTGGGGAGGTGCAGAGAGAGAGACACAGAATGTGAAGCAGGCTCCAGGCTCCGAGCTGTCAGCACAGAGCCCAACGCCGGGCTTGAACTCACGAACTGTGAGATCATGACCTGAGCCGAAGTCAGGTGCTTAACCAACGGAGCCACCCAGGCGTCCCTTGGGGGGATTTTTGGGGAGCTGACATGCAGTCATCACTGAATATCGACTGAGGGGTGGAGGGTGGTTATACCTGTACGTGCCAGTCCTGGCTGGAGTCGTCATTCTTACAGCAGGCCTGCCTCAGGCAGTGAGCGGCCTCTTTGGCTACCAGGTCCCATCTCTTTTCTTTTCCCAGGTTGTTGGTGGGGTCAGCCGGGTCCAGGATAACTGGCCTGGGAGA